>OX101783.1:10142702-10179421 GCA_944452715.1 Ophion slaviceki | reverse complement strand
GGAAACATAAGTTTAAAAAACTAAAAAACACAATTTTAATTCCATTCCAACGGTGCTAACTTCAATCTAATTGTTAATCTCGGATCACTCCACTATGTTTCATATAATATTGTGCAAGCCTGTCCGGTTCTTAATATTTCTCGAACATTATTTAAATAAACTAATAATATTTAAGTTAAATCCTCCCTTGAATCCCCCACCCCCTTGAATTCTTTCTTTTCAATAGTTTTTCTTTCGAAAACGATCTATCGGGACTTGAGAGCACATCGAACCCTCATTGAACGTATCGGTGAAAATAAAATAAATAAAACAAATCCGTACCCTAACGTCCCTCGGTGGCCATGCCTGGCATCGGAGAAATTCCAGACGCAGATCCTCCTCGATGATCAATGTTTATCGCGGCCCTCTCTTGGAGGATGACTCGATTCCACCGCGAGTGAAAAAAAAAGAGCGCGAGTATTATTAAAATTTCAATGGGTTTCGATATAAATCCGCGTTTGATATTTCATTTCGTGAAGCAAAACAACGAGAACTCGTAAATCCACCAGTTCGGCGAGATTTACTGCTATTATTTAATACTTTGGTGGAAAGCCTTACCCGCGCGGGACATCTCCATCTCTCTCTCTCTCTCTCTCTCTCTCTCTCTCTCTCTCTCTCTCTCTCTCTCTCTCTCTCTCTCTCTCTCTCTCTCTCTCTCTCTCTCTCTCTCTCTCTCTCTCTCTCTCTCTCTCTCTCTCTCTCTCTCTCTCTCTCTTGGCCCTGGGTCTCCTCGCGGTTCGACGAGATCCGGAACCGAAACTCGGCACGTAATAACCACGTCGAGCTTCTTCTACTCCGGGACAGTGGAAGCGTTCTCGTGCAGGGCAGCGATAGGCGCTGGTGGTAGCGCGGTGGCGAGCCGAGGATTATATGCTCAGGCCACGGGTTGAACTAATATTATCCATGGTCTATATAACGTACAATGTTATAACGCGGGGGAAAAGCTCGTTTTCACCCACCCGGATTATCCCTCTCTCGAATCTGCGAAAGCGCGTCGTCTCCTGTGTTACCTAACAAGAGGGTGCGAGAGAGAGAGAGAGAGAGAGAGAGAGAGAGAGAGAGAGAGAGAGAGAGGATGAGAGAGACAGAGAAAACTGGACCCGGGAACTTTCGCGAGAATCGTCGCAAAACACTCTCACGATGGGGTTACGTTTATATCGTTGGGAGAGCGAGCGAGAAGCGCCGAGGGAGCAATTTTCTTGCCTCAATCCTATCCTCGGACGAGTCGATTCAATCAGCAAACATACAAAGGTCCGTATAAAAAAGAATACAATAAAATTCCCGAGCTGGAATTTTCCTTACCAACGAGAAAGTATTGATCATACACAAATTTGGAGAATCTTGATTTGCGACGAAAAAAGGGCTACGGTCAACGCTCGAGGCAATATAAAAATAGTTCGGTGGAAAACCATTCCAGTTTGTTTATTTGCATAAGCTCGGCATTTTACAGATACGACTGTTTGTTGAATATTTTTATCGCATGGGGTCTTGATTTTAAACAACGATTTTGTAAAAATTTGAGTTATGACGATTTTTGGGAAGGATCTTTTGCATTTTCTTTTTTCGAAACTGTATTTGTGAAACGGTGTAATTCGGGTGTCAAAATGTATTCGTCCGGTTTTCTTCAAATTTGGACGGACCATTTTTCGATACGTTGATCCAGGTGTCAGTAACCGGTGTTGGGTTCCATTAATTATTCAATCTGTTAATTAATTGACTAAAAAATATTGCATTTAATTTAATTGCCGTTAACATTAATTGCATGTTGCAATTAATTTATTTGGATTCATCTATGTTAATTGCAACTCGCAATGAAAACAATTGCAATTTACTTTTTTCATTGTTCTAAGAAACAATTAAAACTAACAATTAACCTATTCAACTTTACAGATATCAGATAAAAAAGATTTAGATATTATTATTGATTTTTATGTATATTATTGATGATTGATATCAGTATATTATTCGCTACTCATATACGTATTCCAATAATTCACACGTTTGTTCTGATGCCACTTCGCAGCCTGTGCAATAATCAGTTTTAATTCTTAGTTTGTAATCAAATATGTTAAAAATATTGAAAATTGATTAGTTTGCAATTGCAGAAAGTCACGATGAACAATTAATTAATCGTTAATCGTGAGTTTTCACAATTACAATTGATTAACTGTTAATTTTCATAGTCGTGCTTGACAATGAATTAATTGTCAATTTTTGGTTACCATAGCAATTAAATTTTGCCCAACACTGTCAGTAACGAATGCTTGAAGTTTTTGTTTCCTTCGAAAATCGAACTTATTTTTCTACACCTTGCCATTTCCGTAATTTTTAAACTTTCATAAAGTACCCGGTCAGACGAAAGATTTACTGGTATATGAGTAAGTATTATAGGAGTAAGAGTACAATTCTTAATTTTTCATACACGTTCACCCTAATTTTTCATCCATGTTCACCCTAGCTGCCAGAACTACCTACACCGATTGGCCTTGAAGTAATGACAGCGGTTACCTTAAATAATAATAAATTCATTGCCGGTCAATACTTTTTAATGAAAAAAAAATCTCAATCTTGGCAGACCTATATATCAAATGTGTGTAAAATCCTGACCTCATCGAGCCAATAGTCTGATAATAAAAAAATTTAGAAGATCGACCAGTTTTTTGGATCTCAAACTTATGCAGACCCGTTAATAACGTCACAAAACCTTTACCACGTGCGAGTCTTTATAAAAATGGAGTAATCCGGGCTATTCGATGCGGCATGAGTAATTACACCAAGTTTTCCATCAACAAGACGCGCGTCCCCGTTCATCCGATTCTCGAAGAATAGAGAAGAAAACGAAAAATAAAAGACACTATGTCATACGTAATATACGAACCAAGAACGAGGAGTGGCCCACTTTGCCGAGACTTTCTGACTTTTAAAAACCCTTTCCCGCTCCTTTGCTCGGCGACCCCCTTGCCTTCATCCCTCGTTCAATCCAAAGTCCTCACTCTGGCTTTTGCCTCTGCGGATCGAGGGAAAAGTCTTCGAGAATGAAATATTGAATCCTTCCCCTTCCACTCCCTTCTCGGGCCATTTTTCCATTCTGACTGGCTTCTCCTCGTTCTCGGTGTATACCGACCGCTTTTATATGCGTATATATATATATATATATATATATATATATATATATATATATATATATATATATATATATATATATATATGAAGAAGTGAATCGAGTGAATATAATTCGCCTTGCAGGACATTTCGGCCAGTAAAAGCGCCACGGTACATAGTTTTTCTCTCTCCGCAATTCTTTTCGAATAAAAAATTTAAAAAAAGCACCCGGTTTCTCTTCCACGAGGAATTTATTAGCCCGACCATGGCACATTTCGCCACGAGATCCGGAGCTATTTTTATCGACTGGTTTCCTCACTGCACTCCCGTTTTGAATAGTATTACCTTCCATCATAAGTTACGAAATCGTTACCAGTCGCATTGTTTGCAGGAAAACAACAACAAACATGAATGGCGAGTAAGAGAAAGAAAGAGAGATGGAGAGAGAGGGAGAGAGAGAGAGAGAGAACGAGATTGATTGGTTGATTGATTGATTGATTGGTTAAATTATGGCCTAGTGGTGACATAATTAGGGGCAAAGTATAAATAATACAGTAGATACAGTTCATGCTCTCAAGAATAGAATATCATACAAACTAGTGAGAATAATACAAAATGATACGAAAATTTGAAAATAGTACGAGGTGATACACTGAGAAATCATTGATCCAATATCATTGGTGTTATTGAATGAAATTTCGTTGATTCAATTGTAAACAATTGTTGGTGTAAATAATCGGATTTATTAGTCCAAACAAAACGCTTTTGACTTTAATAACACGATAAAATTACCGACAGAGGTGGGCGCGCGGTCGGTGTGGCGGTCACTGAAGTTAGGCAGCATGGGAGGCTGTCAATACTTGGAGCGGTGACCGCTTGCCCGTGCACTGGTTTGCGCATCAACCTCTGAGCGGGAGGCAGTTTGTCTGAGTTTCTGACGGTAATACAACTGAAACTCAGCCAAATATAGCCGCCTGTATCGGCCCAGGTATTCCGCAGTTTCCCTGGGCCCTCGTGCAAATGCGATACACCAGTGCATTAGGAAAGAGTTGCTGCCATCAATACTCTGGGGGGTAACTCTGGAAGGATTGTGAATGTCGGAAGGAATGGAAGGAATAAAGGAGGGGATGGCAAAAGGGGAAGGACGCCGTACCTCTGAGGAATACATACATATTTAAAAAACATGATAAAATTGAAAGTTTTTTCTCATTCAAAAGATATATTGTTAGCCGAGAACAACATATTATTGAAACTATCTAAAAAATTATCGCGAACAAATGATATAGTTTTGAATGCATTTCCTGCACCGAACAGAAAAAAAGCATTTCAATTCAAAACACGAATATTGTTCATTCGAGTACACAAGAAAAATTGAATTTCGCTCGTTTGATTCAGATAAAATTTCTATTGAGTAAATGTGTTATTTTATATTTTTCACCATATCCGATATTGATTTCCAAGGACATTATTCGTTAAAATATTAATATTTTATTTTGATTGAAAAATATTAAGCAAATGTTTGAATTGGTTAACAAATTACGCGAAAATAAAATTTGTTTCTTGCGCATATGGTTGAAAAAATTCAGTCAAATCATGACCGAGCGCCACAGAAATTATAGGTGTGAGAAAACCCGTAGTTCTCAGAGTAACCGCTAGAAGCCGCACGCGCGCTCGTTTCTCGTAAGCGTAGCGCGAACCGAAAATCTACTTAAACGCCGGAGAAACTTTAAAGAGTATCGCTTCTTGGCCTGTGGCTAAGATCAAAGTGTAGTATTCAAAGTGGAGGCTAAGATCTATGTGTAGTATCTTATCAGCTGAATATCTGATATTCTCTCCACTATTATCGTGAATGATCATTCTAATGCTCACTTTTTATTTAAGATTTAAAACAAATTGAAAAACTTACGTCCCATGGCATATTCGTTTCGATGTAGTAAAGAAATAATTAGTTCTATTGATTATATTTTTATACGAAATAGATAATGTGGTAGCAACCGCTTGATTGTTCCATGCAATACAAATACGGATTGTATATAGAATGATTTCAATAGAATGTAATTTTATTTGAAGGATAATGTAGATGTTCAGAGAACAGAAGAGCTTTTTCAAATAAAGTAATATGTGATTTAAATCAATCACATTTTCCAATATTTCATAGCATTGTAACAATCTCATATATCGGTGGCACTCCGCAGCAGCACATTTATTTGGGCCAAGCAATATATTTTTTTTTATTCAATTGGTTTTGTTTCTCAGTGTACAATCTGATAGAAAAATTAATACTTATAAGTAATACAACAATTTAAAGCTAAGCTTAAACTAAATCCAAAGTGAAGAACAGAAAGTGAAGTATGTAAAAAAGGGAACAACGGAGCGCATATGCCGCGAATGAATACAACAGTGTAGAAATCACAGAAAAATAATAGAAACATGATAAAGGCTAATACAAATCGAAAGAAAATAACCAAGAATATAGGTTCGGGCCAGAAAAATGTTGATGACTTAACCACTAGAAAAGCTAGAACGTAAGAGAGAGAGAGAGAGAATGAGAGAGAGAGAGAGAGAGAGAGAGAGAGAGAGAGAGAGAGAGAGAGAGAGAGAGAGAGAAAGCGAGAAAGGCAGTCCTACAGGGAGAGAAAGATACAACGAGATAAAATGAAACAAAAACGATGAAATAACCGTGAACGGGAGCGAAAGTCTTCGAATAAGATACCCGAGATACATATAGGAATGGCGAGCTCGTCGCAAAAGCTCGAGACTCGTGAGGGAAACCTATCCGGATATCTGATACGGTTTTTGCGGTTTCGTTCGCGCGGAGGAGGCGGTGCAGCGGAGGGGCGTGAGCCTGAGCAGAAGAAAAAACAAAGACAGGCAAGAAAACGAGAGAAGAAGGGACAACCGCGAGGAAGAAAAAGAAGACGAAAAGGAGGTATAGAGGGATAGAAAAGTTGGAAACCTTTGGAAACGAACGTCGCGACCGAACCCTCAAACTTTTCTACTCGCTTCCTTGCTCCGAAGCTTCGAGAGGGACTCTCAGCCTCTCGTCGGCACTAGATATTGGCGCGAGAGAGAGAGAGAGAGAGAGAGAGAGAGAGAGAGAGAGAGAGAGAGAGAGAGAAGCGCACGTCTCCTATGTATCATCACCGAGTATCTCTTCCGGATTCTCTCGCCGAGGCGCATCAGTTACGGAAACGTTACACGCCTCGTACACACACGAGTACTGCAGAAAACTGTTAACCGATGCGCCGATTGATCTTCCAGTCGTCGGGTTACGCCCGATGCACCTTCACATTCTATGTATCAAAGAACGGCGGAAAGACGCGGGGGAGGGGGATTATAAATTGTTCGTCTTCTCACCCCCGGTCTATTTGACCTTCGGGCGACATCTTGCATCCGGGTCTCCGCATACTTTAACAATTTCACAATTTCTCATTCCTCGCGACTGCAATGAACCGCGTCATGCGCGTACGTGCTCCTGTACTCGCGCAATAACAGTGGCATTGGGCGACGTGGCTCTGCCACGGTCAGTGGATAGAGCTGACTTTTTCCGCAATGAATGCTTCACGGCAGCGACGTCGATCGCGAAAACATCGTTCGTCGTGTCAATACGACGGCCTCTTTGTTCAAAAATGTTTCAGCGTTACTTCGATACTTTTGCATCGGCTCACGACGTCGTGATGATTCTTTAAGAATTACTATCATTGAATCTTTGAAAGTTTTTTCATTGAGTTTTTTTTAGTATTATTCATTTTTTGAAATCTTTATTATTAATGAAAAAATCTTGTGTCGTTAATTTTTTAAACACTTTTATCATTGAATTTGAAGAAATGTATCATTGAACTTTTTTGTTATCTTGGAATCGTGAGATAATTTTAACTGTGATTTTTCGGGGCGAGTCAATTTTGGAAAGGGATGTTTGATTTTTGGGATTTTTACAGCTATTTTTAATGTTAAGTTATTTTACTGGCTTCTTGGAGCCCCGATTCAACACATTTTGCAATATTCCTTCGTATTTATTGTTTGAATTAATTTGCACCTTCGAAATGTTTTTTTAAGATCGTGCAATCGCGAAGTAATTTATTACAATGATTTTTACTTGCACTTTGAAATTTTCGAACATTTCTTCGTATTCATTCGTTGAATTAATTTGTGCCGTTGTCGTATTTTATTTGAAATCATGCAATTGCGAGTTAATATTTTAGATTAATTTTTAGTTGCAGAGTGACATTTTCGAAAATTCCTTCGTATTCATTTTCACATTAGTTTATATCTTTGTTGAGATCGTGCAATTGCGGGTCAAATTTTTACATCGATTTTTAGTTGCAAATTCATGTATGGGTGTGATAATTTTTTTGTCGTTATAGTTTTGAATCAGGGCTTTTTAAATTGGCTTTCTGAAATCGCTTTGCAGTCGTGTATTGATTTTTTTGTTGACTTGTGAATCTTTAAATTATTTTTTGAAATAACATTAAGGCGAGCTGACGTTTTACATCAATTTTTAACGTTGCATCAACTTTTTAAATGAATTAATATTTTTCAATTATTTATTTACATGAATTACCATATAAAATGAGTACAACATTTTTTCCGAATTAATTTGCATCTTTTCATTAATGCTTTAAATTATTTGACGCCTTCCGATTACTTTTACATACATACATTCATTTTTAACTTTAAGTTGTCTTTTTCTAAATGAATTGATAATATTTTACAACCTTTATACTTTAATTTATTATTTCAAATTAAATTATCATCTTTTCTAATTTGGTTTTCGGGTTCGTATCAATTTTATAAATTATTTTATAATTTCAAATGACTTTTTTAACATAATTGGACTACACGTGTATATTTGTACATTAATATCGACTTTAATTGAACTTCTCAAGTCAATCAATGGTTTTCAAATAATTTTTCACATTATAAACGTTACGAGAGCTCATAAGTTAGGATCATTGTTTTTATTGAATGTGGAGCTTTAAATTATTTTTTCAAAGTGACTCATTTTTGGTTTATTTCAAAATAAATTGGAGTTATTTAATTTGATTATTTCAAAATAACTGAAAAATAACTCACGTCGAATTGTTTTGACATTTATCAACAACTTTAAATTAATACTTGACGTGAATTCGCAACTTTATATCAATTTTTCAAATGATCGTATAGCTTTCAATATGTTCTAAACTCAACCCAAATAAACGCAAACACACTTGATGCATCAATTTAACGTAATTTCTAAATGGGTTACGTTTAGTTATAAAAGTCGAAAAATCACTTTATTCGAAACCAATATATTTTTACAGTGTTCCATCTTATAAATGTTCCGTGAAAATTGCAAGGTGGTCGGATCGAAATTGGAGGGTCGTTCGAAACTTTAAACGCTTTTTTCTCGAAAGTACGCCCGGATAGACACATGTAGCTCATATTGGCATCATATGTAAATTTTCTATGAGGCATAGAAAATCACACAGCTTCGTGTTCCTTATGAGTACTCCCCTTCAAGTCATATTTGCATCACATGATGACTCACAATAGCAAATCTAAATGGAGCAAAGTTGTTCTCACGCGAGTATGCATGCAGTTAATTCATCAGCACTAGCAAAATCGGCTCACGAATATCCAACAATAAGTGGGTGCATATGGGGTCATATGGGTGTCACAGTGTGAAGAAACTGTAGTGCTCCTATGGAGCTCATATTGGCGGCATGGCGTGAAAAACAAAAAAAAAACAAAAAAAACTGGCAGCATTTTTTGTTTCCATGTGCTTTATTTATTTTTCTGCCCATATGATAATTGGATTAAAACGTATCTTGCCTCGTTAAAGTTCTTACCTACCCTCGGGATTTGAACCTACGTCTTCTAATTCTAGAATTGAGCGCGGTACCTACTTACAAGGAACATCCCTCAGGTGACACCCTTCGAGTTTGTTGAAATTTGGATATGTTATAAAGCACCGAGAAGTAAGCGATACGTATTTTTTTTTTATCGGTGGAAAAACGCTTTTAAGGGGTGAAACGAACCCTCGAAAATAGGGGTGCTATTCGTTTTTCGTCGATAACGTTATCGTTCTCATCTCCAATGTATAGTGTGCAAAAAAATAAACATTGTTGCAATTTGGAATTTTAAGAATAAAAGCTTGTAACTTTAAAAATTTAAGAATAAAAGCTTGTAACTTGTAACTTTAAAAAATTACAGAGTTTTCTTCAGCTGATACTTCGTCAAGTACCTAATTTGTGTAGAAATTTATAATCACTATTTTCTATTTTTTAAATACCAAAAGCGAGCTGCTTTCGACTGTCACAACTAGCCCCAACTCATTAACAGATTTTCTACTCATATAGAACATCAGACAAGTGTATACGAAAATAATAATAAGTAAATAGAAATGAACTACACCCGCTTCACAGTAGGAGAAAAGCCCAAAAACCTGGCCAAAACCCCAAAAAATAAATTTTCGAAATAGGGTCAGTTGAGTAGTCATTCAGGTAGAGGACTAGTAACTGCATTCTATTGTGGAAGGGAAAGCCCTTTAAGTGTATACCTGCGCCGCAGCGTCAGTTGGCAGTTAGTGTTCGTGAAGAGTGTACGTGTCACGCGCTGAACAGACGAAAATAACGCTGACTTCAAAAACCCATAACTTTAAAGTGACGGGTTTAATTTCAATTCTGCAACATGGATACGACTTCTGGAGGTATGTAGAACATGTTTTTACATCGGTTGAATTTAAAGTTTATGTATAAATGATTGAAATGTAGTATAGCCTTCGGCATAAATAAAATTGAATAATTTTGAAAACTTATATTTTCAACGGTCCGAGAAGTTATATATTTTGTCACATTTTGCAAAGCTCCTAGTCTCGGCCTTTAGTTTAATGTATAAGCTTTCGAAATTTACAAGAGTTACCTGCGGAAAACGTGCGTCTTGTCCGTTATGATTTTTTTCGCATCGTGCGGTAGCCGAGCGTGCACGCGGCACTATTGAGCAGCCTCTGCGCCTCTACCTGAGAATGGGTGAAGTAGCATCATAACGGACAAGACGGCTGTTATACGCTTGAAATAAATTATTTTAATATATATGTATGTGTATATATATATATATAAATTTTCTGTGATTTAATTATGATATATACGTATGCATATATATATATACATATTAAAATCAACCACATAAAAATTTCTTAAATATGAATGAAATGTTATAACATTCAAATAAAATATTTGAATATATATATATTATATAGTAAGCAAAGCTTTCTTTTAACCAAATCCATGTCAATATTTTCTGTCTAATTTTCTTAAAATTATTTCAATTATTGCGGTTATTTATTTGGTAAAATAATGTACATTGTTCAAGTTTTTGTATTAATTGAAAATTTTATCTTTTCCTTTAACACCAATTTTCTACAATTTTATGTCTTTATTACAGGATCCGGTTACAAAGAATTGGTGCTGACAAGGAAAGAAGTATTTCTGATAATCAGCGAGCATTTATCCGATAAATTCGCTTCCTTGATCGAATTTATGGTAGAAAAAATTTCCAAGGACACCGGACGTACAGTTGTAGTGCCTGAGGACTCGAAACAGACTTTTTCGATACTCTTCAATCAAATGAGAACGAGGTGGCAACAAGCTCACAGAAAATCCTGTGTATTTTTCAAGAATAACGGTGAATGGCTTAGCAAGCAGGTATGTTTTGCCGCACCTACAGACACTGTAGTAACAAGCCCGGGTAATACGGGCGGCCGCCCGTCCCTTGAGTTTACAATGTCCAGTGAAAGACCTAAACGAAGGAAGACCCAAGATATTCGTACATCGTTCAACTCGGTCGAGTTAGCATACGCTACTCAGATGAGCCTTCGCTCTTCAGGACAATCCGACGCCGCAAAAGTTATTAAGGACGTAACAATGACGAGTCCTTTAAGAGCTTCCAAGTATCGTAAAGCTTACTCAGCAACGGATGAAATTACTTTATCCGAAGAGGCTGCACTTTCCGCTATGATTGAATATAAATTCTCCAAGAGTACTTACCAGGGAATGAGAAGATTAGGGAAGGAAAATAACTGTAAGCTATATCCGTCTTACGAAAAAGTGATGAAAGCAAAAAAGCGTTGTTATCCACCACGTGATGCAATCAGGATTACAGAGAGTAGTGCAGAAGTCCAACTACAGGCACTATTAGATCATACAGTTGAACGTATTTTACTCGTCCAAAATGTACTCATTCAAAGATTGACTCCAGATAATGTTCGTAAAATGGACTTGATTTGCAAGTGGGGTTGCGATGGAAGTTCTGGGCAAAGTGAATATAAGCAGACGTTCAGTGATGACAGCAAATCTGATGCGCATGTATTCTTTACTTCAGTCGTGCCATTACAACTCGTGTGTTATGATCAACAATCGAAGGAAGAAATAGTTGTTTGGAAGAACCCCAGACCCTCGTCTCCACGATTTTGTAGACCGCTTAGACTACTGTTTCTACGCGAAGACACAGAGTCAACACTTAATGAAGTCCAAATTGTTGAAGAACAAATAAAGTCACTTCGTCCATTCGAAAGTGTAATAGATGGAAAAAAAATCTCCGTAATGTACAAGTTGTTGTTCACCATGATAGATGGTAAAGTTTGCAACGCTGTATCATTGACGAAATCTGCTCAACGGTGCTATTTGTGTGGAGCAACCAGCAAAGATTTTAATGCCATCGACACTGTATTGCAAAGGGAAATCAATGAAACAAATTTGAAGTTCGGATTGTCGACGCTGCATGCGTGGATACGGTGCTTCGAGTATTGCTTACACGTGTCTTACAAACTCGGCATTAAAAAATGGCAAGCTCGAAGTGCCGAAGAAAAAAAATTACCCAGGAACGCAAGAGGGCCATTCAAGAAGGATTCAAGAAGCAATTGGGTCTAAATATCGATCGCCCAAAGCCTGGATACGGCAGCAGCAATGATGGCAACACAGCTCGGCAATTCTTTGAAAATTCGACGGTTTCCGCTGCGATAACGGGGGTCAACGAAGAAGTTATTAAACGCTTGTACGTAATCCTACAAGTTATATCGTGTGGCCACGAGATAAACTGAGAAAGATTTGAACAGTATGCTATTGAAACGGCAAGAAAGACCGTTGCATTATACCCTTGGTACTCCATGCCTACTTCGGTGCACAAACTATTAATTCATGGTCCAGTGATAATAACTCATGCTCTATTACCAATCGGCCAATTATCCGAAGATGCTCAGGAAGCTCGAAACAAATACATCAAACGATATCGAGAAGATTTTGCGCGAAAAAGTTCCCGGGTTAAAACTATGGAAGATGTTTTTCATCGGCTCTTAGTTACTTCTGATCCGTACATTTCAAGTGTCAGAAGACTACCACAGAAGAAGCTGAAGAGTTTGTCGCCGGAAGCTGTAGCGATGTTGATCGCTCCTAAAGTGACTGCTGCAGCAGACGAATTTTGCGCCGAGATTGAAGCCGTGCCGGGAGTTGTAATAGATACAAACTCGGATAATGATTCTGACTCCGACTCCGACTCCGATTACGATTTTGATTAAGAATAAAATTTTCTATTTTTGAAACGTTCCGTATGTATTTTGGAAATAAAAATAATAATTGCGTGGAATACACTGTTCACGTTTATTTTATTATGATGATTTTTTTAAATATATTAATTTATCTATTTAGCAGGATACTCGGCCATTTTGTTTATAACAATTTGCTGTAAGCTCTTTGTTGCAAGTTATAAACAATAGATATCGGATTGGTAATCAGCGACCTTGAAAACCCGTATATACCAATTTTTGTCAACATCTGGTAACTTTTTAACGTTCATGTCGGCCATATTGGATCGGCCATTTTTTTTACGATAATTTGGCTTGCGGATTCGTAATCAGCGACCTTGAAAACCCGTAAATACCAATTTTTGTCGACATCTGGCAACTTTTTAACATTCATGTCAGCCATATTGGATCGGCCATTTTGTTTACGATAATTTGGCTTTCAGATTCGTAATCAGCGACCTTGAAAACCCCTGTAAGCCAATTTTCATTCCCGTCAAAGGTCATTTGAGGTTTTGGCCAGGTTTTTGGGCTTTTCTCCTACTGTGCGCTTCTGCAACGATGTTGAAGTTTGCATCGTTTAAACGCAACGAGACTACTTTTATTCTTCTTCGATTTTTTCATTACTACACTTAAAAAAATTCGTTCATCAATCAAAAATCCTTTTGATTTGATTTTTGATTAGCATAACAAAACAGTTATAGTTGGGCAGTAACCAAAGATACATTTAAACTATCTGCTTATTCAGCATGTCTGAGCAACTGTTAAAAAAAAAAAAAATTCGAGACAACAAAATGCATTTTGCACATTCAACGATTCTTTTTTCTCAGTATATGGAAAATCCCTCCGCGCAAACGTATACTGTCCGTCCCAATAAAAATCCTCAAAAAACATTCAAATTCCATTCGCGGTCGAAAATTTAGCCGAAAAAGTTTGGTCAACGAATAACGCATTTTCGTTCTTTCAATGTTGCAAACTTCAATGCTGTCGTCTGCAGATACACGACAGTTCGAAAAGTGTCTACAATCGAGTTCATTTATGATCGAGCATTTGTAAGTAACTTTGAGAATCTCGGATGATGCCAGATAAAAAGAGAAGAAAACCCATCACTTTTAGCGTAGAATTAGAATTTTTCACTGAAGCTAGAGGGCCGTCTATATATTACGTAATCGATTTTTGCTGATTTTTTACGTAATTTATGATTTTAAAATGACGTAATTTATGGACGGCCACTACATGGTTGCATACTAAAAGTAACCCCAATGAAATGTTGCCCCTCAGCTCGCCCCAACCCTTAGAAATAGGGGTTGAAACTTAAAAATCTCCGTACCTCAATAACTAATAGCCCGATTAAAAAATGTTTTAAACAAAAGTTGTTGAGAATAATAAAATACGTATAAAGTTATCTAACGTCCAATCCCCTATCTTTGAAAATAGCGGCACAAAAACGCGAGAGCTTCACTGATGCAGACAATGCCGCTATTTTCAAAAATAGGGGGTTGGACGTCAGATAACTTTATACGTAGTTTATTATTCCAAACAACTTTTGTTTGAAACATTTTTTGATCGGGCTATTAATTATCGACCTACGGCGATTTTTAAGTTTGCAACCCCTCTTATGGTTGGGGCGAGTTGGAGGCAAAATTTCATTGGGGTTACTTTCAGTATGCAACCATCCAGATTCAGTAAAAAATTCGAATTCTACGCTAAAAGTGTTTCGTATGAAAAAGTGATTCACTCATAAAATTAATTACACATCTATTTAGTATGAATATCAAGCTGTTAGAAAATATATATATATATTTTTTTTCGATGTTCAAAATGGCCGACTACTCGACACTTCTCGAAACAGCTTTTTTCCAATTGGCGTGACAAATAACTCCAAGAATTTTCACTCGATTTACTTAAAATTTAAAAATTATGTTCCTAATTGCATTTCGCAGAGAAGTACGTACGGAATTTCTGATTAATCGAAAACTTTTCATTTTATGAGCTGTTTACGAGCAGTTATAACGAAATTTTTCACTGGAAATTCATTTCTTAATTTCAAATACCTACAGCTTTTGAATAAAACAATATTTTTTACATTCCGTACGTACTTCTCTAGGTATTCTAATGTAGATTGACGAGAATTTTTGTTTTTTGTTCTAGGTAAAAAATTGTGGATGCCAAATGTCACGCCGCGGAGCGCCTAAAAAAGATAAAAAAAGAAAATATTAGTAGTCGACCATTTTATACATCGAAAAAAAAAATATATATATTTTTTCTAACAGCTTGATATTCATACTAAATGGATGTGTAATTAATTTTATGAGTGAATCACTTATTCATACGAAAAAAATTGTTAAATTCGCACATGATTTTATACCCGTTACTCTTACCGCCAAAGGCCTTAAGAGGTCGATGCAAACGGTGGATAAACAAAGAGCCGTGAGAAAAAAAGATTTTCGTCTCTCAATGAGCGCACCGGCGAATGCGTGTCGTCCGTTCGGCGATCGACGGACGAGTGTCAGCGCGGAGCGTGGCGGCTCGGTAGTCGCGACCGGACACCAGGCGGCGCGCGCTCGGTTGCCCGCCGCGCCGGCCGGGCGGGGGGGCGTCGCGCGCTCGGTTCTCCGAGCAGCGCGTAGATCGCGTTCCCGAGGCTCGTCGTCAGTGAGCTCTCGGCGCTCGAGCGAGGTGTATCGTTTGTGCGCGTGCCGTCGAAGATAAGAAAACAAGTAGAAAGAAACGAGTTTTTCAACGGCGAGCAAATTCGTTCGCGATTTAATTCCCAGTGTCCGATACGTACTCTTCGTAAATATTTGCAGTGACCTTACGATCAAACGTTCGTGTGGAGAGTGAAAAAAAATTTTACGTGCTGTCCAAGTGTGCTTGAAAAATTCTCAAAAAAATTCGCAAAGCTTTGCAGCTCGTCGAAAATAAAAATTAAAAAAAAATCGTAGAGCGACCGTGACGAACTGAGAATTGTGACGCCTTTGTTTCTTGCTCGAATTCCCACCGCGGATAAGTCAAAATACTCGCGCTGTTCGATACCACAGATGGCTTGAAATCGGGCGAGTGTTTTTTCCTTTTTTTTTGAATCAGTGAATACGAATGGAAATTGCGTTCGGTAAATTCGATGACTCTCGCGGATGGGATGCGTTGACGATGCTGCGACGTGATGATTTTCGACAAATTAATCGTCGCGACTAGGCGCAACCGGTCGGCGAATATATAACACAGGCACTCTACACGCTCGGAGCGCCTCTTTGTGATTCATCCTGTGATTGTTATCAGTGATAATCCTTAGTTTTGTCGTTCATCGGCTTCTTTTTCTTCGTACTCGCAGTGCTCTCAATCTTCTCGCCCCTCGACATATCAGTTTTGTTCTTATTACTTTTTTTTTATCTTCGTCTCACGAGACGACGTAATTTAGTAATCATGGATGGACCAGGCAGACTTTACGCAATGAAGGATACGAGAGTAACGAGAATCGATGGAACTTCGAAACCGGTGAGTCACATACACGCAGTGGAACACGAAATTTATTAATTTCGATAAAAAAATAATTATTTATTTTATTTATATCATCGAAATTCATTAATTTCGATCGAAAATGATTTTGTCTTTTCATTTATATAATTGAAATTCATCAATGTCAATAAAAAAAAATTTATTGAACGAGAACCACTCGTGAAAATTCTCTAAACACGAAAAATAATTTTTGTGCCCGATAACTCGGCCCTTCGCGTCGCTATATTCAATAATATTCGTACATTATTTGAATGTTTTTTTTTTCGCGACAAATGTCGACGAACACACAAAACATTATTCCTTTGTGCCATAAATGTGCGCGGATAACCTCGGTAATTTTTCGGTTTGGCTTTTCAGTGGTACTAAGCCAAACAAAACCAACCAAAACCAAACAAACCTAAACCACTTTTGTTTGGCTTGGAAGTAGCAATAACCCGAACAAACAGTGTTTTTTACTCTTGGATGTGCCGGTAACCCAAACAAACCCAAACAATATTCCTTTGGCTGGGCAGCATTAGTAAACCAAACCCAAACAGTGTTTTTTTCGTTTGACAGTGGATCCCAAACAAAACAAAACAAACCTAAACCACTTTTGTTTGGCTTGGGAGTAGTAATAACCCAAACAAACCTAAACAGTGTTTGTTTTCTCTTGACAGTGCCGGTAACCTGAAAAAACCAAAACAATATTCCTTTGGCTTGGTAGAAAAAAAAAATGACAAACGATAATAACTCTATCTATAGAGCATCTGCCCACAAAACATCATTTATTTCCATAAATGATGTTTTTGGTCATAACATCTTTCCAAATATGTGTAAAAAAACCTGACATACCACAACTTCGAGGTCAGTTAACTATCATTTTTCATTTCTGCATATCTCCGTAACATAAAAAACCCTCGCTCTTACACATCGTACATTTCACACACCTATACATATACATAACGATAAACAACGCAATAGAAGAAATCATCCATACTACATTTATATAATTACAATTAAAACAGAACTAAAATGATTGTTACACAAAATAACACAACATTTAGATAACCAAACCATAACACACAACCCTCACATATATGAATTTCTCAAACGTGATTGTTAAAAACTGTGTATTATTATTTATACAGATAAAATATATATTCTGAAGAGGACCCAAACCAGAGGGCCGAAACGCAAAAGACATCTTATTTCCATCGATAACCTTGGAAAATCCTTCATTGGCCGGACCGAAGCCTTAACAATCTTTTGGCTTGGTAGTATCAATAACCAGAACAAACCCAAAGAGTGTTTTTTTTTGTTTGACAGTGTTGGTAATCCGATCAAACCTAAACAATGTTTGTTCGGCTTGGAAGTATTTGTAAACCAAACAAACCCAAGCAGCGTTGTTTTTTACGCATGACAGTGCCGGTGATCCGAACAAACCCAAACATTGTTCGTCTGTTGAGTTTGTTTGGGCAAACAGTGACGACCGCAACCAAACAAACGCATAACCTGAAGAATGTTCGTTTGGATTGGTTTGTTTAGGTTTGCTCAGGTTATCACATCCGCTGTGCAATGAGTGCCTTCCGGTTTGGTTGGGTCTCTTTGATTTCCTTTTTTCATTGACAGTTAGTAACCCAAACAAACCCAAACAACGTTTTATCTGCCTCGCACTATCGGTAACCTCAATAAACCGAAACAATGTTTTTTTTTTCTCGGCCTGGCAGCATTAGTAACCCAAATAAACCAAAAACAAAGTATGACGTTGAAGTTTGCAACGTTGGAATGCAACGAAAATGATATTATTTCAAATTTCCAAATTTCCTCTGGCAGATTTATTTTACGAAAATCGCGTAAACATTTTTTCAGGTTCTTATCGAACCACAACAAATTCGCAACATATGATTTTTGATATTGATGAAAAAAAGAAATTGAAATGAATTTCCGTTGCATTCCAACGTTGCAAACATCAACCCCATAACAATATTTGTTCTGCCCGCCGTGCATTACTAATCCAAACGAAACAAATGTTTTTTTTTTGTTTGGGTTACTATCGAGGTTACAAAAATTGTTCGGGCTGTCGGTACTATCGCTGTACAAAAAAAACCATGTCGAAGTTTGCATCGTTGGAAAGCAACGGAAAATAATGCTTTCCAGTGGTTCAAAAGTTTTTTTGTAGGGTGATTTAGACATGGAGATGTTTGCATCGTTGGAATGCACCGATTTCTTTTTGCATTTTTTTTTCTTTATTTTTCCTATTATCCAGAGCATTTTTTTAACTGAGTCCTTGGGTTGCCCATAAGAATAGTTAAGAACCGTTGGAGTGACATTTATAGTCTGAATCGACCAAAAAACTTTTGTGGAATTGAAAAAGAATTATTTTGTCTTGCTTTGCAGCGATGCAAATTGCAACCACGTATTTAGACGATGAAAATTACTCCGACGTTTTTACGTATTCTTGATAGAAACCTACGACCTTAATTTTAAAATAAAGAAAGATCCTTTGGGTAATGAGAAAAATAAGGAAATAAAAAATGAAAAAAGGAATCGTTGCATTCGAACAATGCGAACTTCAACGTCATCAAGAAAATGTGTTTTGTTTTCTTTCGGTTTGCTGTGGGATTACCACTATCTCTGTACCGGAAACGTGTATGATATCGAAGTTTGCATCGTTGGATCGCAACGGAAATAATTTTTTTTCAATTGCCAATTTTTATTGGCAGCACAAGCCTACGGCGTACGTTTTTTTAAGATTCTCAGAGACCTAAAAGCTAAATCTATCGAGAATTATTTTAAATAATAATAAAAATGGAGAAAAAAGAAAATAAATAAAAATTTCGTTGCATTCCAACGATGCAAACTTCTACTTGCATCGAGCTTGATATTTTTTTAGCAAATTTGGACTGCGGGAAACACTCAAATGTTTTTTTAAGGATTCTCATAAGAAATTCGAAGCCCAAATTGGATGGACAAGATTGTGGATGTTGATGAGGAAATGACGTTTTGTGCAATTAAGGGGGAAGTCTGCTTTAGAGGCTTCAAAAAATCGATTTTTTCGAGGATTTTTTTGGGAAGGAAAGAAATATTCGATTGAAACGAAACTTTCAGGTTTTATTATTATATATTTCAACAGTCTTCTCAAATTTTTTCATTAAAATATATGTCATATTATGCCTGGTACAAGCATTTCGCTGAGGCGCCTCGAGTGTGCATGTGTCGTGCGGTGGGAAAGATGCAGGTCGCAATTTCCATCTGAAACAAAAAACCCAAAAAAAAAATTTATTTTCAATAGTATAGCTTCTAGTTAAACCAAGAAAATTCAACAAAAAGTGAGAAATTCAACAATTTTTCGCAAATTAAAAAAAATTCACTTTAGATTGTTTAAAAAGTGGGTTAATCATAACTTTCTTAAGGTTTTTTAGGTTCAACTAGAAGAGAATTTAATCCCGAATACAATGAATTTTGTCTCGTTTCGATAGGACGTTTAATTTTTTCCCTATCTTTCCCGCCAATTAGGAAAAATCGTAAAAATGAAAAACCGAGAAATCGCGCGTCAAAGTTTTCTTATATAAAAAATCGTAATTTTCTTGAACTTACCACAATTTGAATTTGCTTTTGAAATTTTAGGGACACATTCTTCGATAGTTTGGGAAGACATTTATGCAAAAAAAATCGATTTTTTGAAGCCTCTAAAGCAGGCTTCCCCCTTAAAAATTTACTCGATCTTTCGGATTCTCTGTCACCACAATACAATTTTTTTATACAATTTTTCAGTAACAAGAATCGTTGGTAAAAAAAAACGATGGAAGTGAAAAAATTCCGATCGTTTTTCGACTAGATTATCGATTCGGCGTATTTTCCAATATTCAAATTCGAACGGAATTCGAAGCTGCGCGGTCTCTGCTCGTATGGTTGAAACGCAATGTTTCACTTCCATTAGATCAGCGTCGGTATAGAGTTGGGGCGTTTGAGCGCGCCTCGCATATATTCATAAATAATGAATTAACGACGGGCGATAGCGCGGCTCGCCTCTCGGCCTTGTGATTGTATATAATTCATGATTTATTGGCTCGCGACGAGAGCAAACGCGAATCGTGACCGTCGTTGATTCGTTCCCGGAGAGAGTCTCGCGCAGAAACGCGATATTGCCGAGCCCAATGCAAAACAATATCAATTACGTCACTCTAATCTTCGCAACCTTATCGATTTTTCTATTATTTTTTTGTTGCTGCATTTATCGAGCACGGAGCGTCGAGGAATTGTAATGAGGAACAATATACCAATTAGTACGAATCGTAGAGTTATGGAAAATTGTGCTTTTGTTTCAATACAAATTTTCAATAAAAATTTCAATAAAATGTCGAAACTTTTCGAATTTTCAAAAAAATACAATAAAAAATTAGTCGATTGAGTATGCGCTTAAGGAAAAGTGTGGAGGAGGCCATTGGATATTTGAAATGGAAAAAATGTTACGGCTTTGTGTAACGAGCGAATGATTGAAGAGAATTCCGACCTTTACATTTTTTTAATTGCTATTACAGGCGAAGAGCGATAAAGTGCACCGATGGGTGCAGAGGAAATTGTTATTTCATGAAAAACAAAGTTTTTCATTTCAGTGAGGATTTTTATTTTATTTTATTTTATTACGATTTATTCGTCCGGAAAGCATTTAAATAAAATATTAATGGATTTGAAATATATTTCCATTGAACCAATCGAAATATATTGAACTGAGCAACTTCGTTTGAAATCGTATTTTAAATATACAAATCATTTTGCATGAGTATGAAGTTTGCATCGTGAGAATGCAACGATTTGTTTTTTACTTCTGTATTTTTAATTGGTATCGAAAATCGTATTTTGCGGATTTGGATTGTAGATCGCTGAATAAGGAGCCTATAAAATGTTCGGCGGATTTTTATAGCTTATATCTGTCAAAGAAAATTTGGGAAATTCGGTTAATGAAACGATATTCCGTTGCATTCAAACGATGCAAACTCAAACATCATTACATTTTGCTGCAATAATGCAAAACGTCAATTTTTTTATTTTCTGCTTCATCATTTAAACAAAATCTTCTTGTCCGACTATAAATGTTTTTGTAAAAACGAATCTGAAAAACAGACGTGTTCAATTTTTCATTCAAATAATTATCGTTTTCTGAAATACCGGAGTATCTTTTATAAATTAATTTTACAACCTCAATTTTTTTAATTTCTCCATCATGCAAAGACCCAACGTAAGCGACAATCAATTTTTTTTTGCATCGAATCACAAAAATGTGGTCTCATATTTTTTTGTAGACATTTTTTTTCCAATAAGAAAAAAATGTTCAACACATTATTTATATTTTAATTGAGATTACAATTTTCTAATACGATCGTAGTTTGCATTGTTGTAGTGCAATGAAAATGAATTTTATTGACTTGACTTATGATAGGTTAATTGAAAATTGCAAAAAATGTTTCTTATCATATAAAAAATAAGGAAATAAAAATATGAATACGAATTTTCGTTGCATTCCAACGATGCAAACTCCAATGCCACATTTTCTGAAATGTGGAAGCAGTTTTTCGTAAATAATTTGTAATTTTAATCGTTTCTTCATCATCCGAAGATCAAAGCCAAACAATAAATGCCAATTTCGCTCACATCGAATCACGTAAATCTTATTATCAACTGCCGAACTCTGTCATAGGATATTTTTCCTCGTAAATCACCCCCCCCCCTCTCTCGAAGTTTTCACGTGCGTTATCGTGGCACGAGCTTTGCGTCCCGATAAACGGTGCCACATTTTATCGAGAATACACGGTCGATCCACGTTGGCCCAATTTGCCAGTAAAAAAAAAGTGAATAACACCGCGCCCCGTAATATAATATTGAAGTTTGCATCGTTGGATCGCAACGAAAGTTTAGTAGACCGAACTTTTTTTGCCAAATTTAGGCTACAAAAATCGCTGAAACGTTTTTTACGGTCCTTATAAAAAAAAAAAACGTTGGAGTGTGATAAAAATGAATTTTATTGACTTTTCCAAATTTCTTTCGGCAGACTTTAGCTACTGAAATCCCTGAACCACTTTTTACGATGATTATTGGTAAATCTGCAATTGAAATTTGCCGAAAATATTTCGTATCGTATTAAAAATGATGCAATGGAAATATTAATACGAATTTTCGTTGCATTCCAGCAATGCAAACTTCAATATCATTTTTTTAAATCCGAAGTTTTCGGGATAAAAATTCGGATGATGAAAAAAGTGGAGAAGTACATTTAAGGGGGGAGATACCTTTAGGCGAGGAAAAAATTGCTGATTTTCGTGACTCGTTTTTATAAGGAAATATTTGTTTGCCAATTTGAGACTTGGGGTACGTTTTGTAACTAATTTTGGCTGTTACATGATATTTTTTTAATTAATATTTAAAAATGGCGAAAGTATGGCACGGCCTCCTAAGCGGGTTGCGGCGAATGTTGTCAGACGGCGTGACACGTAGCGTCGGCGGGATTAATCTGAGAAAAAACCAACGAAGATCTTTCTTTCATTGATACTTATACGCACCATATGAACCAAGAAAAAGTGAGAAAGGTTGAAAATCGATGAAATGGTACGCTTTGAAACAAAAAAATTGAATTTTCCGAAAAAAAAATGCCATGTAAGAGCCAAAAGTAGTAATAAAACACACCCGAAGTCTAAAAAATGATGAAGAAATATTTCCTTTAAAAAGAAATCATGAAAAGCAGCAATTTTTTTTTTCTCGCTTAAAGGTATCTCCCCCTTAAAAAAAAGAATTTTCGTTACATTCCAAAGATGACCACGAAAAAGTGAGAACCTTTGAAAATCAATGTAATGGTGCGCTTTGAAACAAAAACATTAAATGTCCCGAAAAAATGCTTACACTTTGCAATTAAAAATACTTTTTTTTATTTAAAAAATCATTTAGCGTCTCGTTTAGGACAATAAGGTTAGAAAGATTTATACCAAATTCCATCGGAATCGGTCGATTAGTTTTTTAGCCATACCTCCGCCATTTCGAAGATTTTTTTTTTAATACCACGTAACAGCCAAAAATACTAATAAAACATACCCTGAGTCTCAAAAATGGCAAAGAAATCTTCCCTTAAAAAACAATCATGAAAATCAGCACATTTTTTCCCCGGAAAAAAACCCCTTAAAAAAAAAAGAATTTTCGTTGCACTCCGAAGATGCAAACTTCAACACCATTCCGCAGTTCGATCCGTCCCCATCGATTTTGCATCGTGGCCGGGCAACGTTAAGCAAATTATTACTTTTCCGGCGAAACCCGAGTTTTCGAGCAACCGCAGTTGCGCGATAAACCTGTGCAATAACCAAGAGACTCTCTACAGATTATTCGGAAACATTAAAACGCCGTGTTGCAGTTGGTCTTTCGGTTTTTATTTTTTATTTTTACTCCCGTGTCTCAATCGTTGCGCGAGGTCACGTCGAAAGTTCCTATCGCGATATTCGATACGAGTCTCCTCGGGTTACCCGTAATCTCCTCGTGTGTGTGCGCGCGCGAGTGTATTTACGAGCGAACGAGGTATACGACAGCAGGGAAAATGCACAGTAGCGAAGGAATTATCCGATTGACCGAAGCCGAGACCGCTACAATTATGCAAAAAAAAGAATTAAAAAAAAAAGAAACGTGGAAAATGAAACATTTTTCTCGTATGTACAGCACGGGAGAGTTTTGTGACGTTGAATTTTGCATGGTTGGAATGCCATTTTTTTCACAATTTTTTGTTTATCTTCAATTTCTTGATTTTTATCATTATTCAAAGTCTTTTTTTTCGAATTAACGTCGTAAATGTCTAACAATAATTATAATAATAATAATAATAATACGTAAAAACTATCCTATTTGTCATTATCCCGTCTTTATTTCCGATTTAACGTCGTAAATGTCTAATAATAATAATAACATAATAATAATACGTAAAATACGTAAAAACTATTATATTTATCATTATCCAAAGTTTTTTTTTCCGAATTAACGTCGTAAATGTCTAATAATACGAATATAATATTCTAATAATACTAAAACAATAATACGTAATAATACGTAAAAGCTTTTGAGTGATTTTCACAGGCTAAAACGACGAATAAATATTGAACAATTAAAAATAATTCATTATCGTTACATTTCAACGATAAAAAACTTCAACATCCTAGAGTTTTGACGTTTCCCTGTACGTTTGTACCGCATTGGGAGAAATTATAATTACGATTATGTACATTCGGAAATTAATACTGAAATGCGAGAAGTAAAAGAGAGGTAGAATTGAACGAGGCGCAAGCACACAGAGGGATTTACATTTATCGAAATATCGTACATTTAATTTTGCTTTGATCCAATTAACGTGAATTGCGTTGATTTTTTTAAATTAGCCTTTGCCCCGGGGCATTTCTCGCGTGTGGGTCGGACATTTGGGTCGTGGACAGGTCGGGAGTGGATTTTTAGGGTTGTGACGCCGTAAGGGTTGTACATCAGGGTTGGTGGGAAAAACGAGTTTTTTGTGTGTTTGGAATAAATATACTGTTATTATCGAATGAAAAAAGAAATTTACATTTGATTGAAAAAAATCCAGAATAGCTCAAATTTTTGTGGGAAGATTTTGCTGACAAAATTCGCTCAACCATTTTTTAATATACTTATTTAGAGCTCGACAATATTAATGTGCAAAAAGAGATTCTTAACAATGATTAAAATTAGGAGATGGGAATAGAAAAAGGAACTTTTCTACGGTGGGGAAGTTTGCATCGCGATGCAAGGAATTTTTTTTTCTTCGCATTACCCTCCTTTTTTCGACCCATTTAGGCTACATAAATCACTAGAAGATTTTTGAAAATCCTTATTTGGGTTCCGTAACCTAAACTTGAAAAAAAATGGTTTAATTAGTAATAAAAGTAAAGAAAGGAAAAAATAAAGAATTTTCGCTGCATTCCAACGATGCAAACTTCACACCGGTGAAATTGGAACCTTTTTTATTCCTCGCCGAAATGGATTGGGCAGCTTACTCGATGCATAGTCGTCTGGTGATCGCTTATTAATGAAGTTTTTTTCTTTACTTCATTTTTATGATTATCTACTTTTTGCAAATTATTCGATGAAAATTCGATGAAAATTCGATGAAAATTCATTCTCATTGCATTCCAACAATGCAAACTTCATCATAATTCATACGGCCTCGATCATACATTGATAATTGCTCAGTGAGGCTTCGTCCATTCTCGTTCGTCTCGCGAGACATCCCGATATAAATTGAATTCAGCCAAGATTAAGACGGGACCCTGAATAAGAAGGTCGAAAAAAGCCTTTTTTTTCGGGAACCGTCTGTAAATCTGTCAATTTTGATCCGATTACCTTGAAGTTTTTCGGGAATATTTATAAGATGATATACTGTCAAAATTCACCCGTTTTGAAAAAAAAGTGATTTTCCGACTTTTACATCTAAGCATAACCGCTTAAAGCGAGTGAGATGGAATCGTGAGTAGCCGCACGAAGCAAAATTAGCAATTAAAAATAAGCAGAAGCAAAATTGTCGATACTCTTATTTTCATCTTGGCTCGGAGCTTGACAATTTCCATAGGCACACGCACTTGAGTCCGACATTGTTTTTTTTTTAAATTTATTTTATCAACGTATACAACTCAGAGTCACGTAGAAAAATAAATCGTGACCCGACAGAAAAAAAATCGAGTTTCCATTATTATTCAAATAAATAAGAAAAAATACACACACATGCATGAATGTACAAACGTGAAAAAATCAATATTATTTTTACACATATGCGTGTTACGAGTTCCAAGCAACGAATTGAGAAAGAGTGACGTAAAAAAAAACTCATCACGTAACCGCTTCGTATTTACGATACACATTTGTGCATACGTATACGTGAAAATGTACGCGTTACCCGTGTACTTGAGAAACTACGAGAGAAGTCTACTGCGAGAGGAGAGAAGAGAAAAGAGGAGGAAAAAAAACCCGGCAAGGTTGAGAGGCAAATTACGAAGTCCCCGCGCGCCACCAAGCTTTATTCATCAAAATATACGTGTATGTACGTAGGCACGTAAATATATACACGGATACGTCTCTCCTCGTGTATATTCGCTCCTCATTTTGTTCCCACGAGACTTAATAACACAGTTCACGATTTTACGGGTCACATCGTGTGCCTTTTTTTTCTCTTCAATTTTATTTATTTTTCCGCACACGATGGAACGAGAACGAAATCCCTTTTACGGCGAATGTGATTTTTTCCCGATTTGGTTCTTGTTTAAGCCCCCCCCCCCCCCCCACTTGTAGCGCAAAAAAGGCCTTTTTCATGAATTTTTTTAAAGAAAACTACAAAACTTTTTTAAACGATCAATATACCATCTTAAAGAACACATCTTGAAGAACTTTCAGTAATTTTTTTATTGAAAAATATTACATTCTTTAATGGCAAATGGCCGTCAATGAAATAATGTTTTTATATACACGGTTTGCGGTGACCAACATTGCGGCGAAGTGGATCTTCTGAAAAAAAAAGCGGATGGATTTAGTCAAATATAAGTATAAACTAGTCTTTAATCGAAGGATTTTAAAAAATATTCATTTTTCACAAAATGGCGGACAGTCAAAGTTAATGGTTCGATTTTAACGAAAAAAAAAAACGGCCGTTTTTTGGCTATAAAACGGCCATTTTTTTCGAAAAAAAAAATCGAACGATTAAAGACTACATTTTTATGTATTACATAAGCCTGCAAAATTTCAAGAAGATCGGTTCATTAGTGCTCGAGTAATCTTGGTCACCGACTTCAGAAATGCCATTTTGAGAAAAACGCGTTTAAAGTTTCAATTTCAGTTTACACGAAGAAAATATTTTTTTTTTGTAAACTTACATAGAGTCATCTATTCTGGGCCCATACAGAAGTATGGACCCGGATACTTATACTTCAAAAAAATGCAATAAAAATAAATCGATTTTTTCAAAATGACAAGTGGGGGTAACCCCTTAATTTTTTTTATCAACGATTGTGTGAGATTGAAAAAATATTTTTGAAGTGGAAAGTACATTATTGTTATTCAGCAACGATGTTCAGAATTGTTAGGTTATTTTTTTCATAAGGATCTAATAAAAAATAATATTGAAGTTTGCATCGTTGGAATGATACGGAAATTCTTTTTTATTTCTTTTTAATCCATTTTTAGCGTTATCCAAAGTACATTTCGATAGGGAGGGGGGGGGGGGGGTGGTAGGTCTCTAATGAGGATCTTTAAAAAATTTGACCGTAGCTTTTATCTGGTAAAAGAAAAATTGCAATTAGAAGAAAAAAAGTTTGTTGCATTTTGGCAATGTAAACTTCTTTAGCAATAAAAAAATATCGAGATGACAAATGAAAATTCGGAAAAACGTTTCAGCGATATTTCTAGCATAAACTTGCCAAAAAGAATTCGAGCTACGAAATTTTCGTTGTTATTTTTTTCCCGATTGCGTTTTTCGCAATTCTTCTGTAATATTAACGAAAGTGGTGGGAGCAAAAAAATGTTTGAATTGAGAAATGGATTATTAAATTTTAAAAGGACCGTGACGTTTAGCACCTGTCAGCATTTATGAGGAAGGAACGATGTTGAGCCTTGCGTCGTTGGAACGCAAAGAAAATTTATTAAAATTTTTTCGAAATCTTAATTTTTCATTGTTGTAAAAAGAAAAATTCATTTACAAATTTCAGCTGTAGATCTCTAATAGAAATCCTGAAAATCGTTTGCAACATTTACGTAGCACAGACTTGCCAAAAAGTTTCGTTTCAATAAGGCACACTTAAAATATCATCTTCAATAAATACTCGATATAAAACAGTGGAATATTCACCTGTCAGCTTTAATTATTTTTGATCAGCTTTAATTAGTCGGATTCGATTTTTTATGTTTTTTTTCCTCGTGTGATTACGAATACGTCGTAGACGATATAGAAAGTGGATTCTTTTTAAATATTCAAGAAATTGGTTTTTTTTTCATCAATAAAAGACGCCTTTTTCCAAATAACCTTGGCATATAAGCCTTCAATACGGAATGAATCGAAAATTCATTCCTGACAAACATACACGAAACAAAATTCAAACACAATCACACACAAGCGAGCAAAGGCGCAGGCGAAAGTTAGTATTTTTTTATTATTTTATTTACTTCTTTTAAACCTGAAACGTTCAAATTAATATATATATATATATATATATATATATATATATATATATTTAGAACTAAATAATGTTTATCACGGTTTTTCACGTCGACATTATTCGATATTTCCGTCGTATATATAAAAACTCGTACGTAGCGGAGAGTCGTAAAATATATGTCACGCGCAGATTTGCAATTATAATTCTGAAAAATGGCTGTATGACTCGACCATTAAAAAAGTGTCGTACAAAACTTATACTGATATATACATATATATATATACACACGCATACATATATATATATATATATATATATATATATACACTCGTATTTTTTTCTTTTTTTTTCCTCGCGAAAGAATTGTACGTCTTAGCAGCGCGTACCATTATTACAATTCCACTCTGCACGGTATGTAATACTTTTACGGTCTCGCGCACATTTCACCGGCAGTAGTACGAGAGACAGAAAGGGCATGATAGAAAGAGAGAGAGAGAGAGAGAGAGAGAGAGAGAGAGAGAGAGAGAGAGAGAGAGAGAGAGAGAGAGAGAGAGAGAACTCCGGCGATCCGTGGGACCGATAAATATAAGAAGCCGCCACCGCATCGAGACTGCATGCACTCTGGCGGACTTGCGAGAGATCTTGCACCGGAGACTGCAGCCTACGCGCCTCGGTCTCGTCGCTCGTCGTCGACGACGCGATAGACCGGTATAACCACTGGCTACCA
Organism: Ophion slaviceki; assembly: GCA_944452715.1. Classification (NCBI taxonomy): domain Eukaryota; kingdom Metazoa; phylum Arthropoda; class Insecta; order Hymenoptera; family Ichneumonidae; genus Ophion; species Ophion slaviceki. The sequence goes on along the minus strand of OX101783.1, from coordinate 10,150,326 downwards.
ATTTTTTTGTTTTTTTTTTTCATCCTCTCCTCATCTCTTCTCTTTACCCTCTTTCGTTTCTTCTCGAAGTCTCGACTAACGCGATGTCGAGCGGGAACTCTCCTGGTACACATACACTCACACACACACACACACACACACACACACACACACATATATATATATATATATATATATATATATATACACATGTATATGTGTGTGTAAGGCAAAAAAATCAATATCTTTTTACTTCGCTGCCATAGAGAAAAATGACAGTATATTTTCTTTTCTAATTCATGTTAAAAAATGTCATAATTTATGGAAATATAATTTCAAATATGTATATATATATATATTATGGGGGCATATTATGGGGAGGCGAAAAAAATCGATAGATTTTTACTTCGCTGCCATATAGAAAAATGACAGTATATTTTCTTTTTTAATTCATTAAAAAAAAAGACATTTATTGAAATCTGATTGCAAAAAATTCTCGCGCAAAGGGAGCGAGCGCATGAAGCAAAATTTCGAAAGGTGGCGAACGAAAGTTGTGGACAGTTTCGTAATTTTTATTTGAAATCTCAATTTTTCACTCGCCGATCAAAAATAACCGCGGGCAAGCCTTTGGCGTTTACAGGCCCATAAACGATATACTGATTGTACTGGGAAGGATCATAAGGCAATTGAGAAAATTGATAAATAAATGTTTCTAACTAATTTTTCTTTATAGTTGCGTTTGTTGACTTTTGAATATTTTGCGTTGTTTTCTACTTTTCACGTGAAAAACCACGATTTTCAGCCGAAATGAGAATAAAGTGGACAAAACGACGAGCGGCATTCTTGAAAATTGACCTACAGGGCTCAGATTGCGCGGGATTTTGTTTTTGTTCAAAATTCTCACTTATTTGTTCCTATGTACCCGAAGAAACAAAAATCGAATTCAATTTTGATTACACAACTGAGTATTCGTAAGTTATGATTGAAATGTTGACCGAAGTGTTTTTTTTTCTTATTTTTTTAAATTGTCAATCGTTTTCGGGAATAATTCGATTCCCGAATGTATATCACATTTTAGGCCAACGTGATAGAGGAACCAACATTCCCATGATTAAGTATTAATAATTTAACAATAGATTTATAATGAAATTATAAATAAGTAAATAACACATTAATCATAAAATTTTAAATAAACGAAAAATAGAATAATCATACACTTATAAGTAAATAAATAATAGATCAATAATAACAAGATTAATAAATCAATAGTCGATTAATAATAAAATTATAAACAAATAATCGATTATTAATGAACTGATTAATAAATTAACAAAATGATCAATAAGCTAATAGCCTTGAGACGGAGAAAAATCAATATTCTCACCATTTTACTCTTGATACATTTTCCTGTTCCTCAAAATGAATAGCTCTGCGTGGTATTTTATCTTTTTTTGTTTCACTCATTGTCTTCGCGAGTTCGCCAATTTTTTTCTCCCTCTTCCCTCGATCGACCGCCACTCGTGTACTTTTCGTTGACCATAGCGATTGATTGAAACAAAATTGATCGACAATCGATTCCCGTACGACACCTGTGCCTGATTGAGGAGAAAAAAAAACGCAAAACGATTGAAAGTCGCTTGAGGTGGAGATTTAACGCGGTCCTCTAGTTTCTCGGCTGTTTTTTTACGGCTTTTTCAATAATTTTTTACGAGCAAATCATCGAAATGATCAATCTCATTGTTTTTGCATAATCTTTATTAACATTTAAATAAGCTTTACAAATTTTTTGAAGTCAAAATATACAATAGAATAAAAGGTATAGTGGCCGACAGGAAGACATCAAGTAAAAGAGGTGCTTGACGGTGACCAAGATTGCGGCTGTTCTGCTTATCTGAAATCAAAAAACCAAACGGCATTTTAATCTTCATATTTAAGACTAGCGATTGAACTAGAGTGAATTCTAAATTACAAAAATTGACTTTTTTATACACTTTTGAAAATTACATTCTATTTTTTACTCATTTTTTCCTAAGTTTTTCGCTCGTACAAAAAAAAACTATCGAAGCAATCATGATAATTCTAGTTCAATCGCTGGCTTATAACATATTAAAGATGCTGTATAAATTTGAACAAGATCGGTGCAGTAGTTTCTGAAATATCGTGGTCACCGTTTCGAAAAATGGTGTTTCGAGAAAAACGCGTTTGAAAGTATACCTGCTCCGTATACCTGCTCCGTTCCAGGGCCGTAACTTGTGAACCACTTCGAATATCGAAAAATCCTTTGGCACACATTTTATACACATGTTGTAGATGTGATTTATGAAGAAAAAAAATCGATTTTTTCGACCCGAGAAACTAGAGGACCGCCTTAATCTTAACGGAATACATGACGCGATCGTTGAAACAAAAAGATTTTTATATGCACGGAGGTTCGATCTTTGATCGCGATTCGTGGCTAAAAGAGCACGCGTATAGATGTCGCGCGTCGGTTAAGCGTCAAACTCGCTTGTGGCTTTTGTCGTCTCGATCGAGTCTGACGATGCGGGCGACGCGCGCGTTGTACCGTTATAATTGTCCGCGGAGGTGATATCGCGCGGGGCTCCGCGCCCGCCCTTCTGTAATCCGACTCGAATCGACGATTTCTCCGGGCGATAAGCGCGTATCTGCGTGTCTGGATCTTTGTACGTGTCATCGATCTCGCGATGATCACGGTTCATATATACAGGGTGTCCCTCTTATCTCCGCCACCCGAAATAACTCGGTAATTATCGACGTCACAAAAAAATGTTTCAGACAAAAATTGCACGGTGCGAAGGGCGCCATCAAATGGGACCAACTTTTTTTTTTTATCACGGTGGAGGCGCTGACCCACAGTGAAGGTCACCTCCACTCTTTCAAACGCATGGTACATTTTTTTTTCAACCATCTTGCGGAGCACCTCAAGCCGCATAAAAAACACTTGAGGCTCAAAGTCGTTCAAGGTCATTCAAGGTCAGTTTGGATTTGTGTCTCATTTTAATAGGTGACCTTGAATGACCTCGAATGACTATGACCCCCTAATGTTTTTATGCGGCTTGAGGTGCTCCACAAGATGGTTGAAAAAAATGCACTATTCCATTTCGAAAAAGTGGAGGTGACCTTCACTGTGCGTCAGCGCCTCCACCGGGATGAAAAAAAATTGGTCGCATTTGTGAACATTTTTTTGTGACGTCGATAATTACCGAGTTATTTCGGGTGGCAGAGATAAGAGGGACACCCTGTATATGCGCGTGCGTGCGTGCGTGTGTGTGTAAGGTGGCACAAATTTGAGCTCTATTTTTTTTCCTTTTTCTCACCATCCAATTATCTACTTTAAAGAAGAAAACAAATTGTCGCGAAATCTGCGAGCGGTCAACAAATATTTAGAGGTCGCTCAAGCCTCCCAAAAATCAAATTTTAATTAAAAAATCGATTTTTTTTTTCTTTCGCTTCGCACCCATGAATTTTACGCTTTATAATTTTTAAATTACGCTCGCGAAAGCTCTAGTCGGCCAATGAATATTTAGTAGTCGCTCAAGAGCTTCGAAATTTCGAATTATCGCAAATTTTTTCTTCTCTTCCTACTCATAAATTCAACACTTTGTAAAATTTTCAAAACAATGAATCCTTATTTTCTTTGGAAACCGATTTTTTAAATTCACCTCACACTTGTAACCCGATAAAACGGGGGATCTATCATTTTGTTTGCGGACAAGAGCTTTAAAGTATTATTTCGTGAGAACAAAGATTACAATTCTTGAGTTGGTAGTGCGAGGTAAATTTGAAAAATCTGTTTCTAAAGAAGAACGATTAATTGTGTAAAATTTGACAAGGCGACAAAATTATGAGTGAGAAGAGTAAAAAAAAAATTGGCGAAAATTGGAAATTGCGAAGCTCTTGAGCGACCACTAAATATTCATTGAACAGCTAGAGCTTTCGCGAGGTTAATTTAAAAATGATAAAGCGTAAAATTCATGGGTGAGACGTGAGTTAAGAAAAAAATCGATTTTTCAGTGAAAATTTGAATTTTTGGGAGGCTTAAGCGACTTATAAATATTTTTTGACCGCTCGCATCTTTCGTGACAGTTTTTTTTTTTCTTTAAGGAAGATAATTGTGTGGTGAGAAAAACGAAAAAAAATATAGCTCAAATTTGTGCAACCCTAATACACACATTAGCGGTCAAAAGTTTCCGGACACTTCAGATAATTGCAAAACTTTCGATCACTTTGGGTAATTGCAAAATTATATAAGAATAATATAATTAATTATACAAAGATATATAATATCTTCGTAAAATAATAACTGAAATGAACTATATTATTCTAGCATTATTTGGCAATTATCCAGTGATTGAAAGTTTTGCAATTATCTGAAGTGTCCGGAAACTTTTGGCCGGTAGTGTACCTATATTTATCAACCGTGATCATCGCGATATATATATATATATATACATTTATAGTTCTAATATAGAAATTGCACTCACCAGTGCATTCCTTGCAAGGAGGGCCGTAGTTTATGGGCGCTTCAACGGGGCTCCGGACGAATTTTTGTATATATATGCATATACAGTATACACTGATAAGAAAGATTGATTAAAATCAACTAAATTCGTTTAGTTGGCCCTTTTTTCACTCGAATCAACCGAAATTTTCGTAAAATCAACATTTTATTTATCTCCACTATTCTAGAGATTTTTTTACAAATATATTTATTCATTTAACTCAAGATCTATTTAACACAGTTGAGTAATACAAAAGTTACGTGTTTCTAATAGTCTTTGGTATTATCTATTTTGAAAAAAAATCCAGTTTTACGTTTGCATCGTTGGAACGGAGCGAAAATTAATTGATTTTTTTTTTCAGTGATAAAATACATTTTTAGCCGATTTAGGCTATGAAAATCATTCGAACGTTTTTACGTACTTTTATTACAGATTTACGATCTCAAATTGCGGAAAAAAGGGTTTCGAATAATAATGAAAATGAAGAAATACGAAATAAATCGTTGCACTCCAACGATGAAAACTTCGACGTCTATTTATTGAATTGTTTACACCAGACAATCCTTGAAACAAATTATAACAAATATATAAATTAAATAAGAAATCAATTAACATGACTTAAGTGGCCGCCTTCGGTTTTGTGGAAATTCTTGTATGTGATAACCATTGGAAACTATTAAACACTTAATTTTTTTTTATCAGCGGAAAAACGGTTTAAGGGGGAAAACCACCCTTCAAAGAAAGGCGTGACACCCTTTAACTTAATTCGTCTTCAGTACTTTTATACTAAAATTTTCATGGCGTTGAAGTTTGCATCGTTGGAATGCAACGATATCTTTGTTAAATTTTCATTTTTTTATGTTCATTATTAGCCAAACCCTTTTTTTTTATTCTTCTTTTGTAAATTATCGTCGTAAATGTCCAACAATAATACGTAATAACCTTTGAATGATTTTGCCAAGCTGAATCGGCCAAAAATACATTCAACGATTAATCATAATTCATTTTCGTTGCATTCGAACGATGCAAACTTCAACATCGTAAAATCATCCCTCGGCTCGTTTTTCTTTCAGGGATGGTTTCCCCTCTTGAAACCGTTTTCCCGTCGATAAAAAAAATACGTGCCTAGTAGTTTTCAATGCTCCGTCACATATATGAGTTTCAGAAAAATCGAAGGCGGACACTTGAGCGATATTCCTTGTAAGGTGGATTCTAGTTGAATCGAGCAAAGTTTTCGAACAGTCTGCTATTATTCACGCGTAGTAGAATTTGTTTCCGAACTTCCTCATCATACAAAAGAATCAGTTGATTCCAAAGTCGGGGACTTCGTGGCAGGAATACCTTAATTATTTCCGAAATTCGTCGTAGTGTATAAATCTGTTGCCGGAAAAATCAGTCTCTCGTATTGTTCGTTGCGCTATACGAGTAACAAACAAGGACGGTGAACAAGCGAACGGGAACAATAAAGGATTTTTTTCTCGGCCCGAAAGTATCAGAGAGATTCGGCTCTCCGATCGTGACTGGCTTGTTTGCTAATTGTTTTCGTTCTTGATTGTGCGAAATTTACGGGCTGCGAATGTTTCCGGGACGTTTGCGAATTGCGACAGTCGAATAAAAGTCGTCCTGCCATATATATATATATATATATATATATATATATATATATATATGGCTCTATATATATATATATATATATATATATATATATATATATATATATATATATATATATATATATATATGGCTCATTTCTCGTAAGTCGAGAAGACGATAGGGCCTTTTCTCTCTGCTCGTCTTACTTCTCGTATATATACACACGGAAGACTGCTTTGATCGTAAAACGTTTTTCCGGTACAGAACGAGACGCGGAAACTTATTCGTATCCGGTTCGGAAAGTTCACTCGGGTGTGTGTGTGTATATGTATCGATATAGTCTTCGTGGAGGATTGAGGAATTTTCTCTTCGATTTTCGTATTCTCTCTTACCCCCTCCCCCTTTCTGCTGGTCTCTCTTTGCTCGTCGCGTTTCCGCGTCCGGAGGGACTCGTAGAACTCTTGTTTCTCTCTCCCTCTCTCTTTATATATATATATATATATATATATATATATATATATATATGGGAAAATCTGCCCCATTTCACCTAGGCCTCGACCGTTTTGATTTTTCTGATTTTTTTTTTGTAAAATTGTACCCCGTGAAAGGAATATCCACACCAATTTTTCGATTTTTATCTCTTCCCTATTAGGAGTTAAAATTTTTCAAAAAATGTCGATTTTCGATGTTTTGAAAACGTTTAAACACTGCTAACGCCTGAACTCATTGAGATATCGACAAATGTCTCCATATCATTTTTTTTTTCATTTTGAAGCATACTTTCGTTGAAAAATATGGAAAGAATTATCAACTATCAATGTCAACGTTTTTTTTTGCTTCTAAAGTGAAAATTATTTTTTTAAAAGATAATTTATTACTTTCTTTTTAAATTTTTTTCAAAAAAATCTCTAAAATAGAGTGACCCATTCGGGGATTTTTAAGACTAGTCCCATCGTGGACCTATTTTTCATACTATTTTTTTTGGAATCAATCATATTTTTCTTAGAAGGTTTGTATAATTTTAATGTCCAATTAATGATTTTGTGATTTCCAATTCGGCTTCGACAGGCCTGAAACAGTTTATTTTTTATTTGTGCTGAAATCAACGATTTTTTAAAATTCAAAATCATTTTTTTTTCGTTAAAATCAGCACAAATTAAGAATAAACCGCTTCAGGCCTGGCGAAGCCGAATTGGAAATCACACCATCATTAATAGCATTATTGGACATCAAAATGATAAGAATGTTCTAAAAAAAATATGATTAATTCGAAAAAAATGGAAGGTAAAATGGGCCCACGATGAGACTAGTCTTAAAAATCACAGAATGGGTCACTCTATTTTAGAGATTTTTTCGAAAAACATTTAAAAAGTCAATCATCTTTAAAAAAAAACAATTTTCACTTTAGAAGCAAAAAAACGTTGACATTGATAGTTGATAATTCTTTCCATATTTTTCAACCAAAGTATGCCTCAAAATGAAAAAAAATGTATAGTGACATTTGTCGAAATCTCAATTAGTTCCAGAGTTAT
>OX101783.1:10132702-10137702 GCA_944452715.1 Ophion slaviceki | reverse complement strand
TTACTTCAAACACGTTACGCGCTGTAACGTTTGAAGTTTTTCGAATTTCGCTTTGAAACTTTGGGAAAATATTCTACACATGTGATTCTATCGTTTAAAGAAAAAAAAAAGAAATCGATTTTTTGATCGTTGTAAATGTATATCCCGCCTTAAAGATATATTAACATTCTTTCATGTGGGGACGAAAAAAAGAAATAATTTTTTCCTACACCACCCAACTATATATATATATATATATATATATATATATATATATATATATATATATATATATATATATATATATACCGAAAGCGTAAAAGTCCACGGACATACCCTGCTCCCTTTCTATATCGCGCTATAGAGTGCCCCGCAACTTTCCACTACCCCCTTTAGAGTGGCAGACATTACGTGGACGTTTTCCACGAGAGCTTTATTGTTTCCGTCGTTTTCTCTTTTTCGACATTCGCGCTTTACTCCCCCTCATACGGCTGCGCTACGTATCCGTCTTGTCTTCGTCCACATACACCATCACCACGTTGGCGATCGCGTTTCACCGCCGCGCATATAGCGCGCGAACTTTAACCAGCCGTGGGGGGTGGCTTGGGGGCGGCAGGCTACGGAACAGGGGTTGTTCGTTGCACACTCGTAACCCTCGTCAACTTTTCCCGCACACTCGTCGCGAACCCGGGCGACCAACAACTTTTGTACGCGTGTCGCGTCCACCGCGAACTTTCGAGCGGGTCTCAACGATTCCGTGGGGTTTCGTCGGCAACGATCTATATGCATACGCGATCCATCCTCGACACGGAGCGAAGAAAGGATTTTTTTCTCCCCCCATATGGTTGTGGCGAAACCGAATTTGACGACGATCGGCAAAGCTTGGAAAGTTTTTGGAATACCCGACTGAATTTTTGGTAGACTGATATATAGGGTCTATATGCTCCGAATGAATTTAGTGGAATGCGGTGATACGCTTCGGAACTCGAGGAAATTTTGATTTTTGAGAAAAATGAGTTTTGAGGCATTCGGGATTTTTCAAATGTCTGGGGAAATTTTTGGATGAGAGTAGAGTATCGTGTGAGGTGTGGTCGGATGATATTTTTGGGGAATCGGTGGAGGGGTTTTCAAGGGGGACGTGAATTTTCGAAAGAATGCTTTCGCGATGTAAATTTCCCAAAATGTCACGTATCCGGATAATGCTTTACTCATAAATGGAGCACTGTGGCAGTGAGGTCGCGATTTAGTTTCGCCAAAATCGGTGATAAGCTTCTGGCTGGTGGAAATTTACGAAAAAACAAATGTTTACGGTGAAACTTTCTGAAAAATTGGGAAAGGTACTTGAATGATTTTTTTTTACCGACAAGTAGAGTATTACATGAGAAATTGCACTGATTTAAGGGGTACCCCCACTTGCGATTTTGAAAAAATCGATTTTTTTTTATTGCATTTTTTTGAAGTATAAGTACCCGGGCCCATACTTCTGTATGGGCCCGGAATAGATGACTCTATGTAAGTTTATAAAAAAAATATGTTCTTCGTGTAAACTGAAATTGAAACTTTAAACGCGTTTTTCTCAAAATGGCATTTCTGAAGTCGGTGACCAAGATTACTCGAACACTAATGAACCGATTTTCTTGAAATGATGCAGGCTTATTTAATACATAAAAATGTAGTCTTTAATCGTTCGATTTTTTTCGTTAAAATCGAACCATTAACTTTGACTGTCCGCCATTTTGTGAAAAATGAATATTTTTTAAAATCCTTCGATTAAAGACTAGTTTATACTTAAATTTGACTAAATCCATCCGCATTTTTTTTCAGACGATCCACTTCGCCGCAATGTTGGTCACCGCAAACCGTGTATATAAAAACATTATTTCATTGACGGCCATTTGCCACTAAACAATGTAATATTTTTCAATAAAAAAATTACTGAAAGTTCTTCAAGATGTGTTCTTTAAGATGGTATATTGATCGATTAAAGAAGTTTTGTAGTTTTCTTTAAAAAAAATTCATGAAAAAGGCCTTTTTGCGCTACAAGTGGGGGTAACGCCTTAATGTAGCGAGAATCGACGAAAAAGTTTCGATTTGTGGCGCGTTTGCGGTTTTTCGAAGAATTTGAAAATTAAAAAGCGAGGATAAAGGTGAAATCATTTAATATGAAAATGATTGTTGAATTATATTTGAAATTGTTGAAATTGATGAAATTCAGTCTTACTCACACAGGAGTAGCTTTGCCAAAAAACAAACAAAAAAAATCGCTCGCACGATGAAAAATTCCAATGGAAAAAAAATAATATTAAAATTCATTATAAAAAATTCATCAGAAAAATTCATTATATAAAATTCATTATAAAAATTCATTATAAAAAACATTAATAAAGATTATAAAAACGCGATATCGAAAGTGCGAAATTCACATTATGCTGCTTCGTCACTAATTTATTTCTCTTCCAAAACTGACTGCAAGAGCCAATTCGATTTCTCATTTTTGGCACAATGTTTCCTTCCAGCCGGAAGCCGGAATTGAAAGACCAACGTACTCATGGCACAGGCGATTTAAATTCAGCCTCACTCGTGAGGCTACCTCCAACAAGGAACATCACTTAAGTGTCGGCCTTCCATTATGTTGAAACTCATGTATGCGATAAAGCGTTTGAATACTATTAGACACGACTTTTTTTTTATCAGCGGAAAAACGTCTTTAAGGTAGAACGAGCGCGCGCACTTGATTTCTATAGATTTTGTTCAAATTTTTGACCAGATATTGTTCATATCATTATTCGTGTTTGAGTGAAATTTCAGAACAGTCGACCATTTAGGTTGGGAAATAATGGGTTTTTAAATTTCAACTTTTAAATCCATGAACACATCAAATGTATTTAATTTACTGTAAAACAGCCTTAGACTTCTTAAGGAGGTTGGAGCGATTCAGTCGAGTCAAATGACGGTTTATTCATTTTTTTTTTTTTCATTGAACCTCGAAAAAATGCATACGAGGTACAGATTTATTCTGTATATGCTAATTTTTTAAAATATATTATTAAAGGGCAAAATTGTGCATTTTAATATTTTTATTACGCAAAGTAGAAAAACTTTTGTGTTACTACCAACTTGAAAAAGTACAACATTATCGATGATTATTATGAAAAAAACTACGACAACGAATGTTTTATACAATTCACAATGAAATTTTGAGTTATTTAAAATTATGCCTATTCATATTTACGTCACGAGATTATTGTCACGAGAGGATTTTTTTTCTAAATGTTTACTATGAACATACTATGTATGAACCTTTTTCTAAAAGGTTCAGTTTGCGTTAATCCGTTGTTAGAAATGGTTTATCTTGTTGCTAGACAACAAAAAAATTACATTATGTTAAGTGCAAAAGTCTTGCCCATCTAACCGCACGTTAAATTACATACATTGAACAATTTTTATCTCCGGAGTTTGGTGGTGAAAAAAGTTAAAAAAATTCGTAATGACTCAGTATAGTCTAAACAATAACATGTATTTTTCATTAAATTTAACCTTGCATTGGGCCTAACGCTCCAACCTCCTTAAATAAAAATCCTAAAACCGAGTATAAACGCGTGACAATAATTTCTCGAGCTACTTATCATGCCAAATTAAATACGGTTAATGAAACTGAATTGATCAGATTTATTAAACATTGACAAAGTTGAGCGCCCCAAGTTTTCATTTATAGTCATACACGGGAGACTTTGTGAAAAAAATATTCTACTTTTTACTACATTAAATAAAAAGTTTTTTTTTTTAAATACTTTTTTACATACATATTGTTTTGGCAGAGAAATATTTTTGGCGACAACGAAAAAGAAGAAAAATCATTTTCGTTGCGTTCCAACGGTACAAACTTCAGGTTCGCAAAATACGCGAGTTCAAATGCTTTTTGCTCCCTCACTCTCGTTTCACCCTAAGTCATTTATTTTTCACGCATCCCCCGAGATGATGACGCGCGCCTGGTATACATATATATTTATATATATGGACGAGCGAGAAACGGAAACATCATTTTAGCATATTTGAGGACGAATATTCATTCCTCTCGAGGGATGAAATGGCCCGTATGACTCGCGTCCATGTGTCATCTCCATGCGACAATGTGTGTGTGTGTGCGTGTGTATATATGTCGCAATTACGAGTTTAGCCGGCGGCCGGATGCTCGTGATCACTCTCGACAACGAGGCTCGTAATATGCATTCCCGTTTATTGTTCGTTCGGCTCCATATACGCGTGTATATATCTTGTCGATCAATGCATATGCACACCCAGCCACATGTAGCCTTTCCTCCTCTCTTCTTGCTCCCTAGTCACCTCCCTCTCTCCCTCTCTCTCTCTCTAGAGCTGGGTCTCTCTCGAGCAGGTTTCACACTGTGTGCCAGGCCATTATTAACGAGCCTCGAGAGTGTGCCTCGGACCTTATTGTACTGCTCTCTCAGTGAAATGTCTGAGCGATGAGAGCCGGGAGGGTGGCGCCTAGCTTCCACTTATATATTGTGTGCTCGTATATATATATATATATATATATATATATATATGTTCATTTGCGGATATGCCAGACTGGTGTTGCATCTCGAAGTAGTGCCGTCAGGATCACGGGTATCACAATACCTACTTGTAAGCGTGGCGATCGGCTCTACTTGAACGAAAGCTCATTCGCCTTCTCTCTCTCTCTCTCTCTCTCTCTCTCTCTCTCTCTCTCTCTCTCTCTCTCTCTCTTGGCTCTAATAGAAAGGGGGATTTGGGAGTATTGCATAAAACCTCGTCAGCCCCTTATTTGTTAATATGTGTGTGTGTGTGTGTGTGTGTGTGTGTATAAATTGTTAGGCGGAACGTGGTTTCGAACCCAAACAAACTCGCCTGCTCCGGCTCGCACGTTCCACGCGTGAGCGAACTACTATGCGATTGTTCACTACTTGGACTTTCAACGCGAATATCTCCGGCCAATTTTTGTCGCGCAACATAAAAAAAAGCGTTTTGCTCGGAATGAC
>OX101783.1:10125202-10130202 GCA_944452715.1 Ophion slaviceki | reverse complement strand
GTTCGCTTACGCTCACGAAAGCTTCCTCAACGTTACGACGCTCTCTCTCTCTGTGTGTATATATATATATATATATATATATATATATAATTTTCATCAATCAACGGAAATGCTCTCGGCTAGATGTGCTCGGTCCTCGATAAATACAACGCTTAATGCGACCCACAAATCTCCAGGGATTTCGTAAATTTGAGTTATCCGAGAGCATAGTACGCGAGGATGTGTGCGTACGGGGTGAAATAAACGATAAGGTGTTTCCAATATAAACGGCTCACGCGCGCTAGCGAGCACGTCATTTTCCGGAAAAGTGTACCGAAGAATTTTCCCACGGGTATTCATTCCGAAGAATGACGGAGATAATTTTAATATTCATACCGGCTATCGCTCGCGGCTCCGCTCGCGTGAATTTCAAATATTTTATATTCCCGTATAACGGCGGGAATGAATTTTACGGTCGTGTAGTATATTACAGGGGTGCGAAGGCTATTAGGCAAAATCGTGCATCAGCTTTGGGTCCCAGAAAACAGTTGGATTTTCCTTATTTTTTTTTCCGATAAGGGTATGCGAATTTTTATATTCGAGTTCGAGGTCGGAATTTTACGCACAATTGGTATATAGCCTTGGCAGAATTGAGTTTTTTTTTTAAATGGAATAATATTTATAAACCATGAAGTTATGATTATCAAAAGCGAAGTCAAAAAACGTGTACCAGGCATATCTCGCCAACTACTTTAAGGCCTTAGGCCACAGTAACGGGTATAAAATTATGTGCGAATTGAACAATTTTTTTTCGTATGAAAAAGTGATTCACTCATAAAATTAATTACACATCTATTTAGTACCCGTGCGGAAATTGAGTTGGGGCTCTGATCGGGCCCCAATAATATTCCCCTAATTTTATTCGGGCCTACTATATGGGTCTACTGAATCACTAGAATCTATTTCCATTGAGGGAAAGATCTGGAAAACAAAGACCAATTTATTTACTTATCCTACACAGTCAGATAAAGTTTATGAGTGGGAAATATCAGCGAAGTCTTCAGAAGAAATAATTTTCCCTATGATGAGTATTGAGCGGAAATTAGTTGCTATAAAAATGTCGAGAAAGCCGGTTGGGACTGTTCACACTTATGCGCTAGCATTACTCCATGTATGAGTGAAACCATGAGTAATTGTTTGTATCTATGTAAAAGGTTTCTTTAATTTGATAAATAAATACTGTCTGATGTTTGTCTGCATATTTGTGTTCATCGTTGATTATTTATTTGCTAATGCCCTTACGCTTTTTCCCCATTTGCGTTCGATAATATTATTCGATCGATGTATATAATCGATTTGAATAATTGAAATACCATCAACCATGTAGCCTAAGCTATTTATACTGGTTTATCGCTATAATAGTCAGATCTGGGCCTATTGTGGAAATCCCTACTTGTTTATCTTTATAATGGCCAAGTCGGGTCCTATTGCGGAAATCCCTACAGGTTTATCCCCATAATGACCAAGTCGGGGCCTACAAGTTTATCCTGATAATCGCCAAGTCTGGGCCCATTGTGGAAATCCCTACTAGGGAAAGCACTAGGGAAGCCCTGAAAGGCCCTTATTTTTATTAGGGATGCCCTATCAGTTTTCCGCACGGGTATGAATATCAAGCTTTTAGATTATTTTTTTTTTTCGATGTACAAAATGGCCGACTACCAATATTTTCTTTTGTTATCTGTTTTTTAGGCGCTCCGTGGCGTGACATTTAGCATCCACAATTATTTACCTAGAACAAAAAACAAAAATTCTCGTCAATCTACATTAGAATACCTAGAGAAGTACGTAAGGAGTTTAAAAAGCATTGTTTTATTCAAAAGTTGTAGGTATTTGAACTCAAGAAATGAATCTTCAGTGAAAAATTTCGTGATAACTGCTCATAAACTGCTCATAAAATGAAAAGTTTTCGATTAATCAGAAATTCCGTACGTAATTCTCTGCGAAATGCAAGTAGGAACACAACTTTTATATTTGAAGTAAATCGAGTGAAAATTATTGAAGTTATTTGTCACGCCAATTGGAAAAAAGCTGTTTCGAGAAGTTTCGAGTAGTCGGCCATTTTGTACATCGAAAAAAAAAGATACATATATACGTTCTCTAACAGCTTGATATTCATACTAAATAGATGTGTAATTAATTTTATGAGTGAAACACTTTTTCATACGAAAAAAAAATTGTAAAATTCGCACATGATTTTATACCCATTACTGTGGCCTTGAGAAACAAACATTTTTTTTCGTTAAAAAATGGCAGTGGCACGTCTGGTACCGCAAACGCTGTCAACAAAAATACGTCCCATGAAAACTACTGTAACTTTTTCGCCGTTTGAAATTTTTTAACCAAATTTTCACACAATGTAGATAAAATGTCACACTTTAAAATGTATATCATGGTTGTTCAATAAAATTCAGTTTTAAACCCAAACAAAATTCTTAAACATAACCTTACTTTTAGCCGTCTCAGATGTATGTAAACCTTTGAAAAATTGCTTAGTTATTGTCGATTCGTATCATTCATAGAAATGACATGTGAAAAACTAAAAGGAGATGATATTTTTTAAAAATATAATATAAAGCCCAAAATCTCGAAAACCGTGGGACTTTTGCTAAACTGAAATTCCAGCATATAGTGGGACGTGATCTGACCTATCGACAGCTGCAGGATTATCCATTCATAACCGGACACCCTGTATGTGAGATTTTTTTTTGGATGATAATGAAAATGAGGCCGTAATATTTTTTTATGACTCTTCGTTGCATTCCAACGATGCAAACTTCAACATAGTGTTTTTTGCAGTGCAATTGCACTTTCTTACCTCTCTCTCTCTCTCTCTCTCTCTCTCTCTCTCTCTCTCTCTCTCTCTCTCTCTCTCTCTCTCTCTCTCCTCTCACACCGCAAAGCTTCCTGGCTCTCGCCACCCCCGAGAGTTCACCGGCAGGACGATCGCTCATCTCTCGTATTCATTGACGCTCGGCCGGACATATGGGACGGAGCACCCCGTGACAAAAAAGCGGCATGAAAAAGGGCTAACCCGTCGTCGTTGCAGCACGCGGAAGACCGCACGCGAGCGCGCGCTCCACCGATAATTTGCATCGATCGAGACAAACGAGCGGATTCGAAATTTCTCGACTCGCGCGCGGTCACAATGCTCGCTACGTATCAGCTCGCAAAACTAAATTGGAGCGCAATTTTCTTTTTTCTTCTTTTTTTCTTTTATTATCTTTCCGTACAATGTACATACTGATTGCCACTGCGAGCGAACAGATCCATACGTTTGCCTTTTTTCTTTTATTTTCTTTGACGCCTCTTTCTTCATTCTTGTTGAGTAGCGAGTAGCCGGAAGTTGAGCATCATCGTTGATTTTTCTGTGGCTTTTCTTGAGGCGTTACACCTACTTGGAAGGCCTAAAAAAGGACGGGTTTTTGCGATTTTTTTTGTGAATACACATAGGGACATGTTTGAATGGAAATTCTTACATTCAAAACGGTGTATATCGAAGATTGTTGCATGTTTTTTTTTCCATTTAATATTTATTTTTGTACGGGATACTGCCGTTTTTCGAGAGGTTTTTTTGAAAAAGGCGATTTGCGGTGAACACGAAATTTCTCGACTGGGTCTGATCTGACACGTCGAAAAAATAGTTTTAGTTATTTTATAATTTTTATACATCTTTTATATAACAGTTATATAATTTTTGTACAACAGTTTTGGTAAGTTTATAGTTTTTGTATAACTATAACTTAAGTTGGTTTATAATATAATTTTAATTTGGCTTGGTATTTAATCCTACGCATGAGTTGAATTCCAAGCTTTCACAAAGAGCCGGCTTTTCTTTGATTATAAATCGAACAACATTGATAGGAAAAATAAATTGAAGTATTAAATCTTGGTCAATTATAAGTACAAGCTCACCGTGACCTCACAAACTTTCGCACAGATTTTTCTCACAGATGGTCGTTTTTTCTTTTTTTTTTTTTAAACAAAGCATCAGGCTCATCATTATTAATGATTTTATTTTGACCTGCACATTATTCAGCGCTGAAAAATCTCTTCGAAAATTTCAGCCATCTCTCTCGCACTCATATGTCATGTGGCAGAGCTTCTACCTTAAGGGGAGATATACACCTAGGAGCCGGAAAAAAGGTCATTTTTGTGAATTTTTTCGAGGAAAACTATTTGAAATTTCGGATTGGGGTTTTAATTATCCCAAAGTATGTACATTCAAAAATATACTTAATTTTCTTTGTTTAAAAATATCAAAAATATACAAGGATATTGTATGATCCTTGGAGCGTCGTAAAAAAATCTGCGTATACGGTACCCACTGGCGTTTCTTCAAAAATCATCTGAAAAAAAAAAACCAAAAAGATTATCAAATTAGACACTATAATCTAGTACTTGTCATAGCCGATTTTGAAAATATCGATTTATGACAAAATGGCGGACGTTTGAACATAAATAGTGATTTTCGGGCAAAAAATTAGTCATTATTTTGCCTATAAAACAAAAACTAAGTAACGGAAAAAAAAAATTCTATGACAAGTACTAGATAATGGTGTATAGAATAACCACAAGAAACCTCAAGGCAATCGGTTCATTGGTTTTCGAGAAATTTCGGCTACCGATTTGAAAAACGTGGTTTTGAGAAAAACGCGTTTGAAAATTTGGGAATGAACAAATCATGAAATTTGTCAACTTACATGGAATCATCGATACCAAGCCCGTAGTGTAGGTCTTCTACGGTCGACGGAATGTTCGTAACTTCTAAATCCTCGACCTCGACCATTTAGGTGTATATCTCCCCTTAAGTCCTGAGCACATGTAACCCAAATATCACGAGAATATCTTTGGTGATATGATTTTTTTTCCACATCTAACCTTCACACCCTCCCCCCATAAGGGACTGCAGCCCACAATTTTTTTAACGTTTTCTATGGCCTCCGGTATTATGCTGGAGTGAA
>OX101783.1:10069952-10125002 GCA_944452715.1 Ophion slaviceki | reverse complement strand
CCACCCACCCAAGTTGGCCGCAGTTGTCACGCTTCATCGAAACGTAGAAATCCTCGCGGCTCTTTCGTGGGTCTTGCTCCTGTTTCTCGATTCACACCCGCTGATCATCTTCTCTCTCTCTCTCTCTCTCTCTCTCTCTCTCTCTCTCTCTCTCTCTCTCTCTCTCTCCCTCTCTCTCTCTCTCTCTCTCTCTCTCTCTCTCTCTCTCTCTCTCTCTCTCTCTCTCTCTCTCTCTCTCTCTCTCTCTCTCTCTCTCTCTCACTCTCTCTTTCTCTTTATGTACACGAAGCAACGGAGTGGCCGAGTTTCGCTGATTTATAGTTTCGAGCTATTACGCCGGGAAATGAAGCGAGACCCTCACCCGTAATTGTAGTTCTGGACTAAATAATTATCGTCCGCTTTCCCAACGAGTAACGCTCTCGAAACCGCCCTTTCCCGAATTACCGGCAACCGTGGCTCTCTCTCTCTCTCTCTCTCTCTCTCTCTCTCTCTCTCCCTCTCTCCCTCTCTCGCTCTATTTGTCTCTCTCCCTCTCTCTCTGACTGAGACAGAGAGTGGTAAACGCATCCGCGATTTTCCGACTAATTTCACCGGCCAAGTGGTGTATATACTCGTGAAGCCAAAGGAGAGAGTGAGAGAGCTTGAGAATTCGACGACACACAATGAATATGGGCGGTTCGGTCAATTGGCCAAAAATATCACAAAGTAATAATCAATTAATAATGCCGCTCGATGGCTTCATCAATGCATAATAAAAATGAATGTGCAATGGGATTAAAATTCGCCAGCATGGATTAATTGTGGCAGCAGAATCGAACACAATGCATGCTTCATTATGCTCCATTTTTAATTTGCATTATCCTTCGATGTCCAGCAGACAAAAAAATGTCAATAGGCATGAATTAATCAGTAATTGTTTAATTTTTAATGGGAATAAATCAATCAGTAATTATTTATTTTTTAATAGCAACCAATTACGCAGAAAGTAATCAATTCACAGACAGTAATATATATAATTGATTTATAAATATTCGTACCTTAGAATTAATGAATAATATATTTATTAATATTTTAATAATAATATATATATTATAAATATATACTCATTTATATTTCAATAATAATATATTTATGTATATTTTAAAATGTATCTAATTAAAAATAAAACTCAATGGACTTCATAGATTTATTTATAATTAATTATTGATTTATAATTGATCATTATTTCTCTTGGCGTTCAACACACGACGATTCGACAAAGATATGAAAGAACTGAGCCCTATAGAAGATTTCATGATACATTGAATTTGCATGGCAAATTTACATTTTTTGGGACCCTTCTGTTTTTGTTGTTTTTTTTTTAGAATTTCCGTGCCTCTTGGATGCAATGGGATTAAAATTCGCTAGCATGGATTAATTCAGGCAGCAGAATCGAACACAATGCATGCTTCATTATGCTCCATTTTTTATTTGCATTATCCTTCGATGTCCAGCAGACAAAAAAAAGTCAATGGTCATGAATCAATCAGTAATTATTTAACTTTTAATGGGAATAAATCAGTCGGTAATTATTTATTTTTTAATAGCAACAAATTATGCAGAAAGTAATCACTTCACAGACAGTTATATTTATAATTAATTTATAGATATTCGTACCTTAGAATTAACGAATAATATATGTATTTAAAATTCTAGATTCATCTAATTAAAAATAAAAATCAATGAACTTCAAAGATTTATTTATAATTAATTATTGATTTATAATTGGTTATAAAATGATCATTATTTTTCTTGGCGTTCAGAACACGACGATCTGACAAAGATCTGAAAGAACTGAGCCCTATGAAAGGTTTATGATGTATTAAATTTACATGGCAAAGTAAAATTTCCCGGATCCCTTCTGTTTTTGTTTTTTTTTTCTTTTTAGAATTTGTGTGGCTCTTGGAGGATGTAAAAAGCCTAGAAATGTCGTATCCGATGTGTGAAGTTTCCCGGTGAAATAAAAAACAGTCAATGCGTAAAGGACGAGGGCGAAGAATTTCAAGTTTCTCTGGATAACGAGGATAAGTGTGGGATGGATGAGGGCAGGTCGTGTTTCAAAACTGGCCACCAGACAGTGGCACCAGGCACGTGTACCGTCCATAGGGCGTAATGGAGAGGAGTCTCCGGTTACCCTTACGAGACTCCTCGCCGCCCATAAATTTTCTATATACACGAGGAGACGTCTCCGGGGTTTTTACTCGAACGGTGAATGGCACGCTGCTCGGAGGCGCCTGCTGCCAGTTGTTCCAGACTGCACGACAGCAGCGCGAGAGGCAGAGCACGAGAGAGGGAGAATCCCTCGACAGCTGTCACTAATTATCGAGCATGGTGGAGGTTTTTTTTCGTGTTGGAAAGAACCATGCACTTCTTGAGTCCATACAAAGGCCCTTAAATTTCGAAAAGTTAGCCGGAACTTCGAGGAACGAAGTGTTTTTTGAAAATGCTTCCTCGTGGACCCAACCCTCGTTACGCCTGTCCACGAATTTTATTTCTCGTCGACAGCTCTCTCGGCTACTCGTCAGCTGACCTCGGACTTGGCTCCACCAGCTGGTTGCACCTTGGTGCTCGAATTATCGAATTTTAATGGTTTGGTAAAAATTGTTTGTTTTTTTTTGTGCAAAATTGACGCTTTGGATCGTTCATTTTAACGAAAGCGAAGAAAAAAAGTATGAATTAAGGCCGGAGCCTGAATTAGGAGGTCCAAAGAAGCGTTTTTTCAGGAATTTTCTTAGAAGGGGAAAAAACAAGTAACCCTGGTAAATATTGAGGTATCTTTTCATGTATATTTGAAATGTATAACAAAAATGTTCAACATGAAACAATCGATGACTGCAGATTTATTAGCCATGTGCGTCTTGCACCTGCATTGGCGGGCGTGATAGCAAGGAAATTAAACGACCTATTGAATGAAACCAAAGTTTATTTTCTTCAATATGAAATGCCCTTTTAAGTGAACTATAAGAGTCGTTGAAACAGTTTTTTTCAAATAATTTTTATAGCACGTTAAAGTGCTTTTTTTAACACATTGTTTTTTTCAAACCTGAGAAAAGTTGTAATTTCACTATTTTTACAGCTTTTTCCTAGTTCACCCAGAAGAAAAATATACGACAATTAAAAGTTTTGTTGGTTTTTTTGTTTTAGTCAAGAATTACGAGTTGCATATTTCCCGCCGATTGGGGACTGCAGTGGCAAGACGCACATGAACTAGGCTGATAAATCTGCAGCCCTTTTTGTTTCGTGTTGAATTTTTTTAATACGTTTTAAATATACATGAAAAGAATTCCCGAAAAAACGCTTTCTTTGGACCTTCTAATTCAGGCTCCGGCCTTAAAGGGTCTTCTCGCTTTGGACGCTAAAAAAGTATATTTTCATGAGTTTTTTTGATAGGTTTATATTAGAGACATTGATATAAAAGTTGTTACACTTAATAAATACACTTTCGAAATACATAAAAAAAGTTTTTTGAATTTATTTAAGGAGGTACACCAGCTTCATACAATGTTGCCATGCTAAACCATGGTCAAATTTCAAAATGGTGATAGATCAATAAAATTTGGTGAGTATATTCTTTAGTATTATATATGTCAATACAATTTTTTTCAGATTTTTTCATTGTGCCGTTATCGAATAATTGAACATTGAAGTTCACGTGTATAAGCATAGGGTTTTTATAGATATAGGTATATATTCCGGGTATAAGAATAAACGCTTGTGAATTATTTGTAACAAAACGGCACAACCAAAAAATCTGAAAAAATTTGTATCTACATGAATAATACTAAAGAATATATTCACCAAATTTTATTGATCTATCACCATTTTGCTGAAGCTAGTGTACCTCCTTAAGTCAATATTTATAGACGAAAATGGTAGTTAAAAAATGACCTGAAAATGGTATGTATGCGCTGTTGATGAAGTCTCGGAGATGTATCACCTGAAACAAAAAAATCGAACGTTTTTAGATTCGGTATGTTAATGGCTATAGCGCACATTATACGATTTTTGATATATGCAATAATAAACAAATGGCGGACATTCTTCGAAAAAACAAAAAAAACTTGTTTTTTCACCGTTTTTGTCAAAACAAATAGTAAATATCAAAATTTCAAAGAAATCCTTGATTTGCGCTATAGCTATAATTGTACAGAATATATGGTTAAAATTTCATAAGGATCAGTTGAGTAGTTTCAAAGATTTTATCAACAAGCCGTCGAAAAATCTTGTTTCGAGAAAAAAGCGTTTAAAGTTTGTTTGGGTTACATAAATACATAAAAAAATGTTTTTTATGCATTTCGAAAGTGTATTTATTAAGGGTACAAACTTTTATATCAATATCTATAATATAAACCTATTTAAAAAATCATGAAAATAGTTTTTTTTAAGGTCTAAAGTGAGAAGACCTCTTAACGATAAATACTTTTTTGGGGATTTTGAAAAACGAGTAAATTGTCGATCGTTCGTGTTGTTTTTGTAAATATTTGGAGAGTCACGACTTTTAATTGCGTTCGGGAAATTGAATTTTTATTCCCTTTTTTAGTACGCGCGCGATTGCCTCTTTGGGAATTGTTTGCTTTTTCTTTTACGAAACGGACGATTGAGTTGCATTGTGTATTTTAGCGAAAGCGGAGGAGGAAAGTATCAACGACTGTTTGATAAATAAATTCTTCTTTGACGATTTGAGAAAACAAGCTCGTAAATTGCGGATCATTTGTGTTCCTTTTGTAGCACCGGCATTGAATTGAATACTTGGAGAGCCACGGCTCTCAATTGCGTTCGAGAAATTGAAATTTTATCCCTCTTTTTACAAGGACACCACTGTGACGGGCCGAAAAACGCTCGTTTTTTCCTATTTGTTTTCTTCTGCATTATTTATTGGGGGTTTGGAAAAGAGGTTTTTTTTTATTAAGCATACATTGAACTTATTTCGTGTGAATTTCTTATTTAAAAAAGATTTAAAAATTAACAACGTTATTGACGTATAATAGAGCCTTTAGATAAAAAATGGAAAATCAAAATATAAAAGTTTTATAATCTATATAAATGTAGTTTTCGTTTTATGTAGCTGTTTTTCGAAAGAAAAACAAATAGTAAAATAGCAGGAGCTCAAAAAAGTGTAATTTTGGCGAAACGTTAACTTACATTCGGGGGTTTAAAGAATACTATTTTTTTTTAAATGGCTATGTACAACGATATGTACTGCAATGACAATTTTTTTTCAAATTGAAAATCGGACCATTATAGCTAGAATTCCGGCCATGTCGAGAAAAACGCAGTTGATAGTTTTAGTATACGTAAATCGTTACGCTACTTGCTCTCACTAAATCCCCTTCAGATTGGTCGATTTTCAATACTGACCCCTAATTTTTTTTCACATGTTTTTGAATATGTATACTTGGATAAAATTTAAAAAACAAAGATTTTTGAGACCCATCACAGTGGTATCCTCAAGGTAGTCCTTCGAAGTTTGTAAAGCTCTGAGAATTTGTTAAAAATTAAATTGAGCAATCTCTCACGTATCCCTTGAGGCAACTGCATCAAATACTGGCTAGCCCCGTACATTTGATATCACGAGCAAACACGTCAACATATTTTAATTTTTAAATATACCAGGCAGCAAAGACCTATGATTCAGATGGGCCTAAGGGGAGATATACACCTAGACGGTCGAAAAAATCGATTTTCTTTTTTTTTTGCATTTTCTTGAAGTTTGACGTCTCCAGAATATCTGGTGAAAACGGCAAGTTTACAGCCGAGAAAGTGAAACGGGTTTTGCTGCGCCGAGCTGACACGTTTTTCAAATCGGTACCCAAAATTTCTCGAAAACCAATGAACCGATTGCCTTGTGGTTTTTTATGGTTATTCCATACACCATTATCTAGTACTTGTCATAGGATTTTTTTTCCGTTACTTAGTTTTTGTTTTATAGGCAAAATAATAACTAATTTTTGGCCCAAAAATCACTATTTATGTTCAAACGTCCGCCATTTTGTCATAAATGGATGTTTTGAAAATCGACTATGACAAGTACTAGATCATAGTATCTAATTTAATAAACTTTTTGGTTTTTTTTTCAGATGATTTTTGAAGAAACGCCAGTGAGTACCGTATACGCAGATTTTTGTACGACGCTCCAAGGATCATACAATATCCTTGTATATTTTTGATATTTTTAAATAAAGAAAATTAAACATATTTTTGAATATACCAGGTGTGTAAGTATGAAACCGAAATTTTTGTACAGAAAAAACACGTTTATTGTAATGATATGATACAAATAACTGGAGATGGCTTCTCGGGTCACCTTTAACTGATCCGCCAGTTGTTGTTGTGTTTGAGCGTCGTCTTCGTCCAACAAGGCTTGCAGGTCAGCGTCTTCAAACTTTTTCGGTGGTCTTCCACGTTCTTCGTTCCTCACGTCAAAATCGCCACTTTTGAACCGTTTGAACCACTCGAAACACTGTGTTTTACCGAGAGCATGCTCACCAAACGCCTCCACAAGCATTCGATGCGATTCGGCTGCGGTTTTCTTCAGATGAAAACAGAAAAGTAGTGCTGTCCGCAAATCGTAATTTGTTGGCACAAAACTCGACATGTTTATCTCTAATAAACTAATGCTACTGAATGAAACTCGTGTTATTGTGAGGTGGAAATCTTTGTCGGATATCAATACAATAACAAGACACCGCTGACGTGATGTGTCGGTAACTGCATCGACATCTAGCGCCACCTATGGGCAAATTCCGGTTTCATACTTACACACCTGGTATATACTTTGAGATAATTAAAACCCCAATCCAAAATTTCAAATAGTTTTCCTTGAAAAAATTCACAAAAACAACCTTTCTTCCGGCTCGTAGGTGTATATCTCCCCTTAACGCGGTCCTCTAGTTTCTCGGCTGTTGTTTTACGGCTTTTTCAATAATTTTTTACGGGCAAAGCATCGAAATAATCAATCTCATTGTTTTTGCATAATCTTTATTAACATTTAAATAAGCTTTACAAATTTTTTGAAGTCAAAATGTATAATAGAATAAAGATTATAGTGGCCGACAGGAAGACATCAAGTAGAAGAGGTGCTTGACGGTGACCAAGATTGCGGCTGTTCTGCTTATCTGAAATGAAAAACCAAACGGCATTTTAATCTTCATATTTAAGACTAGCGATTGAACTAGAGTGAATTCTAAATTACAAAAATTGACTTTTTTATACACTTTTGAAAATTAAATTCTATTTTTTACTCATTTTTTCTTAAGTTTTTCGTTCGTACAAAAAAAACTATCGAAGCAATCATGATATTCCTAGTTCAATCGCTGGCTTATAACATATTAAAGATTTAATATGTTTGTAATTTAATATGTAATATTTAAGACGCTGTATATTAAAGATGCTGTACAAATTTGACCAAGATCGGTGCAGTAGTTTCTGAAATATCGTGGTCACCGTTTCGAAAAATGGTGTTTCGAGAAAAACGCGTTTGAAAGTATACCTGCTCCGTTCCAGGGCCGTAACTTGTGAACCACTTCGAATATCGAAAAATCCTTTGGTACACATTTTCTACTAATGTTGTAGATGTGATTTATGAAAAAAAAATCGATTTTTTCGACCCGAGAAACTAGAGGATCGCCTTAAGAATGGAGAATAACTTCTACTCACTTTCCAAGTTGAGCTATATAAATTTGCAAACTCAAGCGATTTGCTTAAAGTGATGATTACTGGCCAACTACCTAAGTACCTGTATGAGTGTGTCCGCATAGACGATTGTTTCGTGTGTAGCAGCGATCCGACTCAATCGAACCCGAAATGCACGTCTGTGGAGATAAAAATTCTACCTTGGCTCATTGAGCCGGGAGCCTGAATTAGAAGGTCCAAAAAAAAGTTTTTTTTTCGGGTTTTTTATTAGAAGGGAAAGAACAAGTGATTCCACGAAACATTGAGGTATCTTTTCATGTATATTTCAAATGTCTACACAAAAATTTTCAACATGAAACAATAAATGACTGCAGATTTATCAGCCTATTCCATTTGCGTCTTGCCACTGCAGCTCGTAATTCTTGTTGTAATTCCAAATAAACCAATGAAATGTTCAATCGTCATATATTTTTCTTCTGGGTGAATGAAGAAAAATCTGAAAAAATAGTGAAATTATACCTTTCTCAGGTTTGAAGAAAAAAAAACGTGTTAAAAAAACGCTTGCTATAAAAACACCAACCCCCTCTGGCGTTCGTTTGTGTTTGTTCGTATTTGGGAAGGCATCTCTTATAAATCCCCCTACATTTGGATTTTAATACAAAAGGTTCTGAAAAATTGGAAATTATTTTTAACGATTTTTTGCCCGCAAAAAAATTGTTAATACAAAATGTCAGCTTCCCCCGACTGAATATCATCATTTATAACCCAATAAATGAGAAAATAGCAACAAAAAAATGTTATGCTCATTTTCTGTAAAAGTCACTTATCAAAAGAATCACCGTTTCTTCCTTAGGGAGTCTTCTCACTTTAGAGGCTAAAAAATTCTATTTTCATCATTTTTTTATAGGTTTATATTTTAGATATTGAAATAAAAGTTGTTACACTTAATAAATATACTTTCGAAATACATTTAAATATTTTTATTATTTATTTCAGTCACTATTTATAGACGAAAGTGGTAGTTAAAAAAAATTCCAAAAAATTGTAGGTCTGCGCTGTTGATGAAATCTCGGAGATGGATCATCCGAAACAAAGAAATCAAACGGTTTTAGATTCAGTATGTTAATGGCTATAGCGCATGTCATACGATTTTTTACATATGCAAAAAATAACAAAATGGCGGACATCTTTTGAAAAAACAAAAAAAGCGTGTTTTTTCACCGTTTTTTCACGTTTTACTACAAAATAGTAAATATAAAAATTTGGTTTCGAGAAAAACGCGTTTAAAGTATGTTTGGGTTACATAAATACATAAAAGATTTTTTTAAATGTATTTCGAAAGTGTATTTATATTATAACTTTTATATCAATATCTATAATACAAACCGATAAAAAAAAATTCATGAAAATTGCCTTTTTTAGCGTCTAGTGTTAGAAGACCCCTCAAAAAAGCCAGTTTCTTCAAAGTTGATTCACAAGTGAAGAGCCTCGTTTTCTCCCGCTCCGAAACTTCCGCCCGGGGAATACATTCGCCTCGTCCTGGCCCAAAACCGCAAAGAGCTTGCTTTCGTAGAAAATTACAAAAAAAAACTCTCAAATCGCGTCAAAATTTATGACGACGTCCAAATCGATCGCTCGAAGCCGCGATAATAGCATGGAATTTCCGGTTACTTTGGCGAGCACAAAATAATGAATAGCTGCTTTGCGAAGAGAAAAAAAAGTCCCACGAAATATCCAACGGCTCGTCCCGTCAGCCAAGATCGCCGCAGACTTTTGACAAATCTCGATTAATCGATCACGCACACCCTTTTTATCTCCCTCTCTAAACGTTTTCTCCGTGAGAGTCCGGGCCTCCGCGCGCCCGCGTAAATTCCTCCGCGGCTCGGAAAGACGCTGTATCGGGCCAATAACAAATTACCGGAAAGAATCTCGCGCGCAAGGAATTTGGCGAAAGATCGGAGTCGGGCGGGGAGGAAATCACGGTGAATCGAGAATTCCTTCGTGTTTGATGCGATTTCGCGGAATCGCCGGAAAGAGTGATAAAGCGTTTATTCGACTTGGTCTAATGGCCCTAGCCGAAGCGTTCGTAACGCTCCGAGATTAGCTGCCGAGGAGATCAAAAAATTTAAGGCCGAACGTGGGGAAGGAGCAAAAAGTAATGGGAGCCCAAAGAGCATGGAAGAATAAAGAATGGTGAAGAGGCAGATCGATGAGAATTGCTGAAATGAGCAGAGAGAGAGGAAGAGAGAGCGACAGAGTGAGATCTTTGGCGATGACGCATGCTCGAGACCACACGCGAGACAAAAGAATAACACGACTTGTCGAAGGAATCAGAAAGAGGCGTGAAAAAATGGACCGGTTGAAAATTTGATGGCCAACACGCCGACGGGCAGATGATGACTCTGGATATATATATATATATATATATATATATATATATATATATATATATATATATATATATATATATATATATATATATATATATATATATATATATATATATATATATATATATATATATATATATATATATATATATATATATATATATATATATAAGTGTGTATATATATATATATATATATATATATATATATATATATATATATATATATATATATATATATGGGACATTCCACGCCATTTCACCTAGCCCGTGACCCCGACCATTTTTTGTTTTCCTGATTTTGTTTTTTTGGAAAATTGTACCCCATGAAAGGAATATCCACACCAATTTCTAGATTTTTATTCATTTTCTTTTAGGAGTTATAACTTTCCTACAAATGTCGATTTCGGAAGTTTTGGAAACGTTTAAATGCTGATAACTCCTGAACTAATTGCGATATCGATAAATGTCACAATATATTTGTTTTTCAATTTAAACCGTACTTTTATTAAAAAATATGAAATAATTATCCATTATCAATGTCAACGTTTTTTTTTGCTTCTAAAGTGAAAGTTATTTTTTTTTACAAAATTGCCTTTTTTTTGTCAAAAAATTCTCTAAAATAGAGTGATTCGTTGTATGATTTTTAAGACTAGGTTCATCGTGGGCCCATTTTTCCTTCCATTATTTTCTCGAATTAATCATATTTTTGTGAGAAGGTTTTTATCATTTTAATCTCCAATAATGTTATTAATGATTTTGTGATCTCCGATTCGGCTTCGATAGGCCTGAAACGGTTAATTCAGAATTTGTGCGGAATGTGACGAAAAAAAAATATTTTGAATAAAAAATCATTTTTTAATATCATTATTGGAGATTAAAATGATGACAATCTTCTTAAAAAGAGATGATTAATTCGAAGAAAAAAATAGAAGGAACATTGGGCCCACGATGAGACTAGTCTTAAAAATTATAGAATAGGTCACTCTATTTTAGAGAAATTTAAAAAAAAACACAAAATAGGCAATCATCTTTTTAAAAAATAGTTTTCACTCTAGAAGCAAAAAAACGTTGACATTGATCGTTCATAATTTTTTCATATTTTTTAACGAAAGCAGCTTTAAAATGAAAAAAATTAAATTGTGACATTTTTCGATATCTCAATTAGTTCAGGAGTGATTAGCGATTAAACGTTTCCAAAATTTCCGAAATCGATATTTTTTTGGAAAACTATAACTCCTAAACGAGAAGAGATAAAAATCTAAAAATTGGTGTAGATATTCCTTTCATATATATATATATATATATGTGTGAAAGGAATGTCTACACCAATTTTTATATTTATATACATGTATACATATATATATGTGTGTGTATATATATATATATATATAAAATAAAGAAAACTATGTCGAAACGGAAAAACCAGGCTCCAAAGCCCCAGAGGAAGAGCAGGTAAAAATATTACCTGGCAGGACAAATTCTAACGAGCGCAGATAAATCGAAGGGCTCGAATGATGAGCTCCGAACAAGATATACTTGATCTTTCGAGGAGATAGAGAAAACGCAAAGAAGGATCCCACCATATCTTTCATGTATATACATGTGTGTGTGCGGATAAAAGTATAAAAAAAAGACGGAGGTGTAAGAGAAAAAATAATGGGGAACATTCTAAAGGAGGAACAAGTGGAAAGTCTCTGAATGCGGAACGTTGGTCGCAATGAAAACTTTGTTTGAAAAATGTTGGAGAAAGAAGATGGACGTGAGAGAGCGACAAAAAAGGAAGAAGATTAATAAACGACATCGCTGACAAATTTCCGTACAGAAATTGTCGACGGGATTCAATTGGAATCCCATACTTGTCCCCATACTAAAATATTACGCTCGTGTATTGGCTTCCGTTCGGATCCGGAATCCGATACGATTTTTTGTGGATCCCATCGCGTTCTGTACGTTAAATTTTCGAAACAAAATATCCAGACATACGAAGCGAGTTGATCTTTAAAATGTACAAATCTTGTCTTAAGGGGGTATCCCTTAGGACAGAACTCTGAAAACTTCAAAAAATCCTTTTTTTCTTGCACATTGTTATAGTGTGAACTTTCACGAATATTTTAACACCAACTAGATCCTGAAATTCTAAAAATTGACGAAATTACACCTATTTTAGTGGAACAGTGTGCGTTGGTTTTACCGCGATCCGGCGAGCTTGAACGCGATTATCTCGAAACTACATATCTCGATGCAGCGGGATTGACATTTTGAGTGACTTTCACACTATTGACTTGAATTTGCACAGTAGCGTTCGAACAGTAGGTAGTCATTTTCGGTCCACGATTGCATTCTTTAAGGCGTTACCCCCACTTGTAGCGCAAAAAAGGCCTTTTTCATGAATTTTTTTAAAGAAAACTACAAAACTTTTTTAATCGATCAATATACCATCTTAAAGAACACATCTTGAAGAACTTTCGGTAATTTTTTTATTGAAAAATATTACATTGTTTAGTGGCAAATGGCCGTCACTGAAATAATGTTTTTATATACAGGGTTTGCGGTGACCAACATTGCGGCGAAGTGGATCATCTGAAAAAAAAATGCGGATGGATTTAGTCAAATATAAGTATAAACTAGTCTTTAATCGAAGGATTTTAAAAAATATTCATTTTTCACCAAATGGCGGACAGTCAAAGTTAATGGTTCGATTTTAACGAAAAAAACGGCCTTTTTTGGCTATAAAACGGCCATTTTTCTCGAAAAAAAAAATCGAACGATTAAAGACTACATTTTTATGTATTAAATAAGCCTGCAAAATTTCAAGAAGATCGGTTCATTAGTGTTCGAGTAATCTTGGTCACCGACTTCAGAAATGCCATTTTGAGAAAAACGCGTTTAAAGTTTCAATTTCAGTTTACACGAAGAAAATATTTTTTTTTGTAAACTTACATAGAGTCATCTATTCCGGGCCCATACAGAAGTAAGGGCCCGGATACTTATACTTCAAAAAAATGCAAAAAAAATCGATTTTTTCAAAATCGCAAGTGGGGGTAACCCCTTAATTGGATGAACCATTTGTTAATAACAATGACTTCAGCATGCTGTTTTTCAAGAGAAAAATGAGGTTTTCTTTGGAGAAGCTGTCATTTTTCGTATTTTTCGAAATTTCGGAAAGTGGATCGTAAGCCCATAGCCAGTTGGATATATTTGAAGATTTTTATTTTGTTTTCGTTTCAAAATACATTTGGGCCTTGTAGAGATCCCGCCGTTTCGGGCCTCGCCGCTGGAGGACTGCAACGCCAACTGCAGCGCCACGAACATTTTGAAAGATTTTCTTCCGAAAAAAATACATTGTAACCACAAACATGTGTACAACATGCTGGGAAAAAATTAATTTATTCAAACCAATGTGTCACTAGAAAAAAATGCATCATTCTGACCTTTCAAATTGGGCTTCCAGAGAGGGATACTTCGTTAAAAAAGTATAATTCGCTGGAAAAATATATCATAAAAGTCGATTTGAATCACATAACTGAAAATCCACTGTAATTATCCTTTGTCATTTATTTTATTGTACCTTGACATAATATCAGGTATGGTTCAAAACGCCGCATTTTTTCTCACGACTTTTCACATATTTTTTATTCGAACGTGGGGAGCCGGATTGAAATTTCGAACTTTGAATGCCCCGACGGCTTAAAATTACGAATTTTAATGTTCCGAAATTCAAGACAGGGCCGGGTTGAAATTCCAAACTTTGAGTGATCAGAACGCTCATCACTTCGTAAGAATACTACCCCGAAAGATCAAAACTCCGAAATAATTTTACACGAAAGACTAAAACTCCGAAAATCTGAACACCGTCAAAATAATTCGGCTATGGAAGTTTTGAAAGTTTCAAAATTTTCAATAAATCGACGAATTATTTCAAGAATTTTTTTTCTATTAAGACGTGATTTGGCGTCAATTTTGAAATTTATCTAGACAATGTTACACGTTCTACATCATTGACAGTCAGATGTGTAGACTTCCCAGGTAGGAAATTAAAAGGCTGACGATGGAAACAAGCTTGTGCGAGCCTTGTTTCACCGAGCCTGAGTGAGACAGACCTGGCCCAGGTTTCATTGCATCGTTTGGAGCAGCTTGGAACCAAGACTGGCTGCTTAGCCTAAACTCAGGGTTATTTCAAGGTTTATTCCGCCGGTGAATTTTGAGGCTGAAAAATCAAGGCTGGATGCAGGCTTGTTTCAGGTTGTGATAAAATAAAATAAGTTTAAAATAATATTTTTTCTGTACTTTTATGAAAAAAGAATTTAGCAATAAATTTGTTGGGTGCGAAGGCACGAAAAACGAAAGCGAAGGAGGCAGCTCAGAACATTTAAACATATTCTCTTATCGATATTTATGAGGTACACAAAAAAGTGTATACGAAAATAAAAGTACGTAATGAAATAAAGTATTGTTTTTTAAAATATTTTTTATATATATTTTGTAACCAATAATATAACAAATAATAAATATATATAATAAATCAAATGAATTCTTTACAGATTTATTAAATTTACCCCAATGTAGAATATAGAAAACTAAAAACAGGCCTCATATAGCCTCGGGAAGAGTTTGGGAAAAGCCTGGTCATAAATGCTCGTGAAGGCTTCATTAAGGCTCGTTTTGAGCCTTGTTGTTTCGTTGTTTCAGGCTTAGTACAGGCTTTTCTACCAGCCTTTGGTCAAGCCTGTGTGCAAGAGCCTGAAACCGCGTTATCATTCAGAGGTTCAGCTAGGCCTGAAATCAGGCTGGTGCTCAGCCTGAATTAAAAAATATGAGCCTTGTTTCAGAGCTTGGCGAGCCCTTTTTTCATCGTCAATTCCTACCTGGGTTTCGCTGGCATGATCTTGACATGGGAGCCGGGTTGACATTCCGAACTTTGAAATGCGCCGACGGTTTAAAATTCGTAATCTCAATGTTCCAAAATAACAAGGTCCGTCAAGATCATGCCAGCAAAAGTCTACACAGTTGACTGTAAATGATGTAGAACGTATAACAGTGTCTAGACAAATTCCATAATCGGCATAAAATTACTTCTTAATAAAAAAAAATCCTGGAAATAATTCATCGATTTATTAAAAATTTTGAAACTTTTGAAACTTCCATAGCTAAATTATTTTGACGGTCTTCATATTTTCGGAGTTTTGGTCTTTCGGGTAAAATTCTTTCGGAGTTTTTATCTTTCGGGGGAGTATTCTTTCGGAGTTTTGAGAGTTCGGATGATTCAAAGTTCGGAATTTCAACCCGGCCTCGAATGTGGTAAGAAGTCTCAAACGACGTTCGTCGGGAAGCAGTGCAGAGTCCAATTGGATCCGAATGACGACTCCTGCGGAGTGTCCCTAACAAATCTGAATAGACATAGCCCATCATGAGACTCCCCAACAAATTTGTGCACGGGATCACGAAAAGATTTTTTTTTTTTGAAGATCCAACAAATTCCGTTTGCGAATTTCCATCGAAAGGTTATCAAACGACGTAAATCGGGAAACAGCGCGGAATCCGCTTGGATTCCAATGTGGTCTTCCTACGTGTGGCGCTCTATCAAATCTTTACAGGGATACGGTGAAATCTGGGGACTGCCAACAGATTTCTGCACGGGTTCGTTTGTGATCGCTTTCGCAACCATTATCGATTTTTTCTGTTTTAAAACAAAATTTTATCGGTCAATGAAAGATCAACAGGACTCTCACTATTGAACGGAGGATATACATTTAAGACACCGAAAAAGGCCGATTTTTTAAAAAAAAATTCTCTGCCAAAACAACGCGTATCCTTACAACGCCCTTAAGGGTGTTCAATAGACTATTAAATGATACAAAAATAGTTTTTTTGTTGCAAGGTTATTTTTTGATGTATCAAATATTCACATATGTTTATGACTCTGCGCCGTTGATATAATCAGTTCTTGTACATTCTGGGATCTTCAAATTTTGTCTGAACCAAACCGAACAAACTTTTTCATCATTTTCATCTGTAAATATCGTCGATGAACTATAAAAATTTAATAAAACTATAAAACTTAAAAATTGTGCAAGTTTAAGAATCATGTAACAATTTTCGCAAAAACATTTCGATTTCTTTATGCAAGATGATTTGATTGATTTTATTTTTTTAAATATTTTTTTGAGTTTATTGACGACGGTTGGTTATTATATAATTTTAAAAAAATCTCAGAATAAATCAATTGAACGAGTAGAACTTTTTAAATCGTGTAAAGAAATTTCGAAAACGTACTTCCGGGAAAAACGCGTTTAATCCTATATATATATATATATATATATATATATATATATATACCGGGTGTCCCATTTAAATCTTAGTCCTGGTTTATCTCGGAAGATACTGCTCCGATCTTGTATTGAGTATAACAAAACTTTCAGGGTTGAAAGGGGGACGTTAAAAAAACTTTTTTCCTCCTAAATTCAAAATGGCGACGTTAAGGTGGCCGACAGTCTTTTTTAAATGAGATAATGAATTGTTTCACCAAAACATTTATCATATCAAACCCAACAACTGTTGTAAGAAAAGTTTTTTGATAACGTTCACAATTTTTTGGTTAGAATGCCATTTTTTACTATTTTAGCACTATCCAGAATGTACCACGAGAAGTCTTCAGCATCCCTAGTGTAAGTGTGTGTGTGTGTGTGTGTGTGTGGGTGTGAGTTTGTTTGGGTTTGTTTCATAGCCTCAACGAACCCAAACAAGGATTAGGTCTGTGTGGCTCGTCACTTCGGCTAAAAAATTGTATTCTAACCTAAAAAGTTATGAACGTTACTAAAAAACTTTTCCTACCAAAGATGTTAGTTTTTGCCTGATAAAGGTTTTGGTGAAAAAATTCATGATCCCATTTAAAAAAACATATCGGCCACTTGAGCGTCGCCATTTTTAATTTTGGACCGAAAGAGATTTTGTTTTAAAACGTCCCCCTTTGAACCTTAAAAGTTTTATTATAGGTACTCAATACTTGATAGGAGCAGTATTTTTCGTATATACTGGGTGTCCAATTTTAATCTTACACCTGATTTATCTCGTACGTATATATATATATATATATATATATATATATATATGTGTGTGTGTGTGTGTGTGTGTGTGTGTGTGTGTGTGTGTGTGTGTGTGTGTGTGTGTGTGTGTGTATGTATGTATGTATGTATGTATGTATGTATGTATATATAGTTCATGTCTGGTAAGCAGATGAATAAAAATTTGTGAAGAAAACTTGCCCCGACCCTTCATCATTTCCCCACTTCATTAATCACGAAATTAAACATATGACTATTATTAGCAATCACGTTAAAAAATAGAAAAACAAAATTGGGTAAGCGAAATTCTCAGTGCCCGTTTCGCTCGGATTGTTATCGATAGTTCGATAGCGCGAGAGAGGGGCGGGGGGGGGGCAGGAGAGAGTGAAAAAAACGCGACGCAAAAAGTTGCGAATAAAAGTTGCGAAAAGTCCGAAAGTTTTTCAAGGTATACGTATAACGACGCTGACGAGTGAGTCCCCGAACGATTTATCGAACTTCCGGAAGTAACTAAGTGGCTTTACTCTCGAGATCGATTTAAAGCCACGTATATACTGACCCCCCACCCCCGTGCTCTTCTATCGGCACTTTGTTCTTGGTTTATTTTTCCTCCCCTCGCGCCACCCATGGCCGGCCGTTCCAATTTCTTTACCGGCATGGCCGCAACTGCACCACCGCGCGACGAGGCCAAAGATCCAATACGCGGCAGGAAAAATTTGCAACATAATGGAAGGGTCTCGATAAAAGATCGGAATCGCACGAGAGGGTAGTAATGCCCTCGAGCACGTATTTATCCACTTTCGTATTCCGTATACGTACGTAACCTTTCGGCTCGTAAGAAAAGTGACTCATAGAGGAAGATTGGCATTCGTGAGCGTATAGACGGGGGAATCGTCGATGCCAGAGGGGAGCGAGTCCCACGGCTGGATAAAATGGAACAACTCTTTCTATTAGACGAAATTTCATTTGCGCAGGCTTTTTCTCACTTAGTTGTCTTTCAGAAAGAAAAACCCCTCGGGTATTCCTTAGACGTTCAATATTATTATTATCAATGGAATACTGAAAATAATAACGATCATTAATTATTATTGTTTTATTATTAAGGCGTTACCCCCACTTGTAGCGCAAAAAAAAGGCCTTTTTCATGAATTTTTTAAAAGAAAACTACAAAACTTTTTTAATCGATCAATATACCATCTTAAAGAACACATATTGAAGAACTTTCAGTAATTTTTTTATTGAAAAATATTACATTGTTTAGTGGCAAATGGCCGTCAATGAAATAATGTTTTTATATACACGGTTTGCGGTGACCAACATTGCGACGAAGTGGATCATCTGAAAAAAAAAATGCGGATGGATTTAGTCAAATATAAGTATAAACTAGTCTTTAATCGAAGGATTTAAAAAAATATTTATTTTTCACAAATGGCGGACAGTCAAAGTTAATGGTTCGATTTTAACGAAAAAAAAATCGAACGATTAAAGACTACATTTTTATGTATTAAATAAGCCTGCAAAATTTCAAGAAGATCGGTTCATTAGTGTTCGAGTAATCTTGGTCACCGACTTCAGAAATGCCATTTTGAGAAAAACGCGTTTAAAGTTTCAATTTCAGTTTACACGAAGAAAATATTTTTTTTTGTAAACTTACATAGAGTCATCTATTCCGTGCCCATACAGAAGTATGGGCACGGATACTTATACTTCAAAAAAATGCAATAAAAAAAAAACGATTTTTTCAAAATCGCAAGTGAGGGTAACCCCTTAAGAGAAGTTTCTGCCTTGTTGGGCCAAAAAATGTTCGATTTTTCACCAATTTTTTACGCAAAAAGTATTAAATATAGAATGTTGATATTTGGCATGTTGACTAAGGGGTCTTTATTGAACATCAAAATATTTTTTAAAGTTTGACAAAACATGGTGGTGGGAGTGGGAGGAGCCACGTATGTCGGTGCGCGGGCGATGACTTTCTTCGCTTGCGGAAGTCCTAGGACCCGGACAGGTGATCTGAAGCAAAAAAAATCAAACATGTTTTCACTTTGTACAATGTTGTGTATAAGTCGAACTAGAATCAAGAAGAAAAATTGAAAAATAAAAAAATTGTGAGCTATCGAAGGAGAAGTTTAGTTCTTTACCAAAAATGTTCGCAGTTTTTTGTTCATAAACTAAAAACGTTTGAATATTTTTGGATAATTCTAGTTCGACTAATGAAGACGTTTGTTGTACAAATGCCTGCCAAATTTCGTAACGATTGCTCATGTAGGGCGTGTGGGAGCATTCTATATTTGACATTTTTCGCATGAAAAATTGGAGAAAAATCGAACATTTTTTGGCCCACCAAGGCAGAAACTTCCCGTAAATGTCAATAATAATAAGTTATTGAAGTAAAAAAAAAAAGCAGAATATACGTTTTCAACAATTAATCTGCCGAAGGAGTCGATTTTTCCATTTTTCACTACCCCGAAAATGCTCAAATTCAAACCTCCGATTAAATATACTTTTTGGAAAGACGGTCGACACTGTCGTTTTTCGAATCTACAAACCTCCCTCTTTGAAAACCTCAAAGGACTTTTGTTTACATTTTGAAAAAAAATGATCATCTTTTTCGTTCAGGTACGTATTTTCAGCGCTTCTCGCACTTTAAATGAATGGTTAAGCACTTAATTTTTTGTTTTTCTTAAACAAAAACACATTTTGGGCCATAAAATAAGGATCATCGACTACAAAAAGCGGATCTACAAAAAAAAATCACATTTACCGAAATACAACGATTTGAAAAATGTTTGGGGTCGGATCGACCCTATATGCAGTCAGAGATTCGTGGCGGGAGGGTGCGTCGAAGGGTTAATATTGATAACAATATCATTTTAGAATAACACTAATACATTGATAATATTATATAATATCCACAAGGTCACTGGTTATTGGTCACGATCCCGTGAAAAGGTTGTAGGGCATGTTTTCCGCTATTAAATAACCCAGTAATGATTTGTGCAAAAGTGAACCATTTTCGAGATATCATTTTTATTATTTTATTCAAGTAGCGGGTACGCAACTTTAAACATTAATTTTAAATAACTGTTGTATGGAATCAAACTTTTTTATTGTTTGTAATTTGAGGACCCAGTGGCAAAGAATTATCAGCAATAAAATAAGAATAATCTGCAAACATTTTGTAGTTAAGGCAGGATTCTACTTTGAAACTTTGAAAAAAAATTTTTTTTTTTACATTTTTCGAAAGTAAATATGTTCAAGAATGTTCGGTCAAAATTTTATAAAGTTCCAAGCAGTCTAACTATCCTTTTTCGCCTTTCGAACGCACCTACCTGAGCACCTACCTATCACTCACCAAAACTTTAAACGCGTTTTTCTCGAAACGACATTTTCAAGTACCGTGGTCGTGATAACTCAAAAAGTACTGAACCGATCCTTATGAAATTTGGAACACATATTCTATATGTGTGTACCAACCGACCTAACTACAATCAACTTAAAATTTTGATTAGAACTATTTTTTTATTGCAAAAAAAGACCCAAAAAAAACGCATTTTTTTTCGTATTTTAGCCGCCATTTTGTTAATTTTGCACGTATATAAAATATTCTAGTTAGGTCGGTTCCTGAAGACATACTGAACATGAAACTATTTGATTTTTTTGTTTCAGACCATCCGTCGGGAAGATTTCACGACCACGGCAACGGTACCTGCTTTTCGAGGCGTTGGCTTTAAACATATTTTACGTGTACAAAAAATGAATAAAATACATTTAAAAAAAATTTTTTATGTACTTAAAGAGTGTATTTATTGAACAGTTTAAGCCCCATATCGATATCTTTAATAGTATTCTCAGAAAAAATTCACGAAAATAGCGTTTTTTTCATGGTTTCAAAGTAGAATCCTGCCTTAAAGGTTCAAAACTCTGAAAGTCCAATAATTATTCGTATTTTATTGTTTATAATTCTTTGTTACTGTGTCCTCAAACTACAAATGATAAAAAAGTTTTATTCCATTCAACGGTTTAAAAAAATTACTTTTGAAAGTTGCCTACCCGTCATTAAAAAAATAATACAAATAATAATATCTCAAAAATGGTTCACTTTTGCATAAAGCATTACTGGGTTGTTGGATTGCGGAAAACATGTCCTATGGCCCTTTCACGGGATCGTCTCCAATAACAAGTAACCCGGTATACGCGCTGTACTAGTAATGATCATAATAATATTATCATTATTATTGTAATGAGGGATTCTCGCAAGCTTGAAATTTAGAAAATGAGATTTTGTATCGCGTAGTTTTATAGCCTAGGGTCTTAACTTCAAGTTGAAACAAAAATGTGGTCGTGTGATTTTTATGCAGGAACTAACCGCACACTGCATTAGGGCGAACGCCCGGCTGCAATCTACCCTCTTTTCTTTTGCGATTCTCTCGAAACTGTTTTATGAAACGGCGTAATTCGTATCTCAAAATCAATTCGTCCGATTCACTTCAAAATCGCACGGAGCACAAGTCACAAAATTCTCTTTCATATGACCAGATGATTTTTTCACGTTTATCCATTTGTAATAACGAATTATTAAAATTGTTTTACATTGTCGAAAAACGGTTTTTTTTTCTACAGCTTGCCATATACGTAATTATCAGACCTTTAAAAAAGTATTTGGTCGTACGAAAGTTTGATTATAACAGTAAAAGCAATTTTTTTGTTTCATTTCAGGTGACGCTATTTGCCAGAACACTGATTGGCCATGCAGCAACGTTTGCACTTTCTTTAAATAATAATAATTCCATTGCTTATAAAAAATTTTCCATTTTAACAAAACTGAAACTTGGCGAGACTATATACCGATTGTGTGTGAAACCCCGCCCTCGACATCACAATATGCTCACGAAAAAAAAATATTGAAAATCAACCCGTTTTATGGGCTCTATGGGTTTTATGGGTTTTGTGCATCCCAGTGGAAGCATTTTTCTCATAGTCTACAATTTTTTTTCAAGCCTTCTTTCTCCAAAGAAAACATAAATCACAGATTGCTTTTTCTACACTTTATAAAAATGTAAAAAAACAGCAAGATAACCCAAGCACTCGATAACATTTTTTTTGCATTTACGTATGACGCTATGCAGGTATAAGTGTATATTGTCAGCTGTATGGAACTCGCAGTACGTTTATTCGGGCGCGGAAATGGTGTGGCAAGGTTGCGCGCGAGTTTAATTCTGTACGCCGTTTCCGGTAACGTTGGAGACGTCGAAATTATAATTGGTGAGATCAGATGATCACATTGAAAGCCCTAAAATTATATATATATACACCCTTGGGCAAAAGTTTGGAGCACCCTCCCGTGCGGAAAACTGATAGGGCATCCCTAATAAAAAATAAGGACCTTTCAGGGCTTTCCTAGTGCTTTCCCTAGGGATTTCCACAATAGGCCCCGACTTGGCCATTATGGGGATAAACCTGTAGGGATTTCCACAAAAGGACCCGACTTGGCCATTATAGGGATAAACCTGTAGGGATTTCCACAATAGGCCCAGACTTGGCCAGTATAGGGATAAACAAGTAGGGATCTCCACAATAGGCCCAGATCTGACTATTATCCCGTGCGGAAAACTGATAGGGCATTCCTAATAAAAATAAGGGCCTTTCAGGGCTTCCCTAGTGCTTTCCCTAATAGGGATTTCCACAATGGGCCCAGACTTGGCCATTATCGGGAAAAACTTGTAGGGATTTCCACAATAGGCCCCGGTTTGGCCATTATGGGGATAAACCTGTAGGGATTTCCACAATAGGACCCGACTTGGCCATAATAGGGATAAACCTGTAGGGATTTCCACAATAGGCCCAGACTTGGACAGTATAGGGATAAACAAGTAGGGATTTCCACAATAGGCCCAGATCTGACTATTATAGCGATAAACCAGTATAAATAGCTTAGGCTACATGGTTGATGGTATTTCAATTATTCAAATCGATTATATACATCGATCGAATAATATTATCGAACGCAAATTGGGAAAAAGCGTAAGGGCATTAGCAAATAAAAAATCAACGATGAACACAAATATGCAGACAAACATCAGACAGTATTTATTTATCAAATTAAAGAAACCTTTTACATAGATACAAACATCTACTCACGGTTTCACTCATACATGGAGTAATGCTAGCGCATAAGTGTGAACAGTCCCAAGCGGTTTTCTCGACATTTTTATAGCAACTAATTTCCGCTCAATCTTCATCATAGGGAAAATTATTTCTTCTGAAGACTTCGCTGATATTTCCCATTCATAAACTTTATCTGACTGTGTAGGATAAGTAAATAAATTGGTCTTTGGTTTCCAGATCTTTCCCTCAATGGAAATAGATTCTAGTGATTCAATAGACCCATATATTTTTTTTATTTCTACTACACATCCATTCCTTAGAATGGATTATTTTTTGTATTAATTTTGTCATAGCAGTTTGTCATGAAGGCTCACATGCAAACACGCAATCACATTTCTACGCGCGCACATACATACACATGTATTCACGCCCACCCCTATGCACATGAACAATTACATTAAAACAAATACAGATATACTCTGACGCATTTAACATACACGTATATCCACTGATACGGATATTTTATGGCGCTGAAATGGTTATGACGAGGCGCCGTTGAAGCATTTTCAGGGCGCTAAAATGGTTTTGATGAGGCGCCATTGAGGCAACATATAAGGCCCCGGTCGTTGCGCCTTTAGTCAGCTTCAATTTGTTTGTTTTTAATTTTATTTTTCCTATTTTTTGTGCCCGGTACGTCATTTTGAAAATAGCGGTTTTTCACGATTTTCGCACCTTGCAAAGTCGTTCGCTGGACTTCTGAAAAATAGAAATCTCGCTATTTAGTGAAATGATGTTCGAAAAGGGAAGTGCTAGATTTAGTTTCGTTTAAGAAAAAAAAATTTGCAATTTTTTTTCGCTGAGAAATTTAGTTTTTCTTGAAAAAACGGTAGGTTTCCGTAAAGCCGGCATCGTGCAGCGTATCGTAAAAATTATGAAGTTCAGAATATTTGTCCTAAGGACTATAAAGTTTTGTTTTGTTATTTTAGAGTTGTTAATTTTTTCCGATTTTATGGCCATTTTTTTCCATCGCTAGTTTTGGTTAATCGTCGACGATTAATTTAATTAATTAATTTATATTTATTGAAACGATTTTTTGGCCGAGATATTCAATTTTTTGTCCGGAAAGAAAAATTGCAGGGTTCCCCAAACTTTTGGCCAAGGGTGTATATATATATTGTACCGTTGCGTTACGAATATCGAGTCTACCCAAGAAAGGTGAGGAAAGCGGGCTGGCGCAGCTCAGTGGTCAGAGCAGTCGACCGGCAATCGGTCTGGCCTGGCAAAGTGCCTGGCTCGAATCCCGGCAGAGAAGCGCACCGCATTTTTTCTCGGATAGTTCCCTTGGAGTTTTTTCGTGAGGATTACAATGTATATATGTATTTATTTATTTGCTTAGGCTCGTCGTTACGCCGCGCGAGTGCAGGTATACAGCTGGAAGTTGGAAGGCCTTTTGTAGAATGCATTAAACTGTCCCTCTTTCGCAGTCCCTCTTTCTCTCTCTTTTTCGCTCTGATTGCAATCCTATTTATAATAACAAAATGCGTGCGACCACGCGTCCATCCGTCGGTCCATTCGTCCACCCACTATCTGCGGGGCAATGAATGTTTCGGAGATTCGAAATTTCTGGTATAGAGATATCCATTAATTTAGTGTCAGCTTGCGCTCCGATTACTTTCTCTCTCTCTCTCTCTCTCTCTCT
The DNA here is from genome assembly GCA_944452715.1 of Ophion slaviceki. Taxonomy (NCBI): domain Eukaryota; kingdom Metazoa; phylum Arthropoda; class Insecta; order Hymenoptera; family Ichneumonidae; genus Ophion; species Ophion slaviceki. The sequence continues at coordinate 10,100,074 of OX101783.1, read as the reverse complement.
CTCTCTCTCTCTCTCTCTCTCTCTCTCTCTCTCTCTCTCTTTCTCTTTTTCTCTCTCGTCCCCGGCACGCCCGAGCCCCTCCGCGGATCTCGCTACATAGAATAATGCATTATTCAAAACATTTATCTGCACTTGCAACATTCACGAAATTGATTAATGCCCGACCACACGCGCTTACTACGCCATGTTGTTATTCCGCTAGACGTATGTAATTATAACGTTCAATGATTTTTGACGAAGGGTGAACCGGTAAATCGGATGGACGTGATACGTGCTCAAAGCACGTAACTGTCACACATACACATACATACATACATATATATATATATATATATATATATATATATATATATATATATATATATATATATATATATATATATATATATATATATATATACAGGGTGATTCAGAACTATTAGGGTTCCCTTTGAGGGCATCGTGTGATTGCGAGCAAAACGCTTTTTTTTAATGTCGTGCGACAAAAATTGAGCGAGTTATTCGCGTTCAAAGTCCAAGGAGTAAGCAATGGCTTAGTAGTTGGTCAAATCGAGTACATGTTCGAATCTTTTTTCAGCCAAGTAAATTATTTTTTTTCAATTCTTTAAAAAAAAAAAAACAATAAATTGATAATATCATTCAATAATTTCCCTCCATTATTTAATACTAGAAGGAGAAAAAAGATTGCCTGTGAGCAACTATTGTGCCATTGTTTACTGAGCGTCAGACTTTAAACAAGAATATCTCGGCCAAATTTTGTTGCACGTTTAAAAAACGGGTTTTGCTCGAATGGTCACAAAAGAAACTCTGATAGTTGTGAATCACCCTGTACACTTATATTTATCTATCCGTACGAATTGCATACACCCATACACACACACGAGGGTGGCCTCTTGTTGACGAAACAATGCGAAAAGAATAATCAATTGTTTAATCGTATGTGACGACATTGTCGACGCGGGCCGAGCCGCTGGTTTGTTTAATTAAAATTCTCGATTCGACCACTGTGAGCGCAGCGCATGCAGATTGAAATTTGTAATTGAACGAAGTCGGAAATTCGCAATATTTGGGTGCGCTGGGTGATAATGATTTTTCTTGTTTGGATGAATCAAATCATGCAATTGTAAGGTTTAGATGCATTGAAACGAGTCGGTATGGTTGCGTTGCGATTTATAATCGGGATTCGATGTATATATGAGTGATTGTGCCGAAATGATCATTATGCATGCAATCGGCTTTTTTAACAGATGCTATTGGATTCCTTCGTAGACTGTTTTTAGGAATATAACAGTTTGAAGTATTTCGAAATCTTCCTAGAGTACAGATTAGGCAGAAAAATCCACTATCGTCGAATATCCATAAGTGTGTGTCCATAAGTCGAATATCCATAAGTCGAATATCCATAAGTATGAATATCCATAAGTCGAATATCCATGAGTCGAATATCCGTAAGTCGAATATCCATAAGTCGAATATCCATAAGTACGGATATCCATAAGTTGAATATCCATAAGTACGGATATCCATAAGTCGAATATCCATAAGTCGGATATCCATAAGTACAAATATCCATAAGTACGAATATCCATAAGTGTGTGTCCATAAGTCGAATATCCATAAGTACGGATATCCATAAGTACGGATATCCATAAGTCGAATATCCATAAGTCGAATATCCATAAGTCGGATATCCATAAGTCGAATATCCATAAGACGAATATCCATAAGTACGAATATCCATAAGTACAAATATCCATAAGTACGAATATCCATAAGTCCAATGTCCATTAGTCCGATATCCATACGTTGAATATCCATAAGTGAGTATAGAGTAGAAATGAGTACCAGAAATGGCGGGAGGTGGAGATAAGTGGGTCTGTTTGGGTTTGTTAGGTTTGTGTGGGTTTATTTTTTGGGTATTTGTGTGGGTTTGTTTGGATTCCCCCTTTACTTACTTTTCCTCCATCTCCCGCCATTTCTGGCACTCATTTCTACTCTATACTCACTTATGGATATTCGTACTTGTGGATATTCACTTATGGATATTCGATTTATGGATATTCGACTTATGGATATTCGTACTTATGGATATTCAGTTATGGAAATTCGGTTATGGAAATTCGACTTGTGGATATTCTACCCAGATCGAAAAATCATCGTTACCCTTTGGTTTCTTTATTTTGAGTATGGAAATCATTCTTCCGGAATGTAACTGTCCTGACTTCATATGCACTAGCAAGCTGAAGAGGTACTAAAAATTCAGAAATATCAGAAAAAACATTCTATAAAACCTTGCACAATCCGCCCTGGCCGAAGATGGAGACTGGTCATGCGCCGCAGTTCGACAAAGCCCAAAATCTGGCCCCATCGCACAGCTATTTTTCCGGGAAACACTGAGAAGGCCTGGAAATTCGAAAGCATCCGAACAATCTGATCAGAAACGGAGAGTATCGCGTCAATCCAATTTGGCACACCATCCTGCAGGTTTTTTAATTGACCAGCCGATCAATTAAAACATCCATTTGGCTGGTGCAGTGATCTCGAACGATGACTGAAACTATATTAGGAATACCTGACACACAACAGCTTCAGTATTGGAGCTCTCAGCCCTGATGATGCAGACTGTAACGTTTGCGAAACGTCGGCACAACGCTGATCCTCAACACGGCCTCCATCCGGAAGCCACATACTCTTCTTATTCCTTGAAACCATTGAACATTTATTTAATTCCCCCTGAAAAATTACAAAAAAAATAACAAGCACAGGTAGCTCACAATGAATAACGAAATGTTGTGACCGTTTTTCTCAATCATTCATTTGGAGAGCTGTAAATCAGTTCATATATTGTGTGACAGGTGGCGCTAGCTGATCAGGCTTGCCAGAGCAGTGTCTTCTTCTACATTTACTTTTTCGAAGAGACTGATTGTGTCATATCATTTTCGTAGCGGACGCTTTTTTTTCTACAGACGCTGTGTGTTATGAGGTGGTGTTGCAAGCGAGGGAGTCATTCATCTGGTCATTCTTCACGGTATCATTTTTCAATAAAATAAGTCACTCTTGACCTGTTCAAATGGAACTTTTAGACACCTACTCACCGCCAGATTTTGACGTTAGAAGAACGTAGCGTGGCGCGCTGCGCATACAATCCCGTTTAAGGGGTGTGATGCAGTCAGAGGCGTGAAAAAACGAGCATTTTCAATAATATTTTTTATAGTAATTAAGTTTGTTTTACAAAAGTGGTTACACAGACTTTTTATGTTATATTTCAACTTGACTTGTACAAATTTTCAAAGAAAAATATTGATTATTTATAAAAATATCGTCATCTTTGTCGGACCCCATTCCGCATGTAGTGCTTTGCGGTGACCATCATAAAATTTTATTGGATCATCTGAAATCAAAAAACAAAAAAAATCATTAATTTAATAATAAATCTAGTCCTTAATCGAAGCCTTTTTTTAATTAACAAATTGGCGGCTTCCGACAGATAACTTTCGATTTTCGACCGAAAAATCGCTCGTTTATAGTTTTAAAAAAATAGAAATTTTCAACAAAAATGAAAATCCTGCGATTAAGGACTAGTTTTGAATGCTATCAATAAGCATACCAAATTTCATCAAAATCCATCGTGTGATTTTTTAATTATAGTGGTCATCGACTTGAAAAACATAGTTTCGAGAAAAACGCGTTTAAAGTTTTTCTATGTGGATACGGTATTATATGTTCGTAAAATTTTGAGCTTGATGGATGAAGCTAAACTTTTTTCATGTATTTTGATCCGCTGAATCCGAATGTCACAATTTTTGCCGAAAAATCAAGCATTCAATTGTTTACAGCCAATTGTTAAAACAATTTCTCAAAAAATTAAAGTTTTTCGGGATGAATTTTTTTTAAATATTTTGGCCAATTTTAAAATCAAAGTATTCTTTATAAAATTTTGCTAAAGTTCATAGTTTTTGAGTAATATATTTTTGAAAATTTCTGAAAGAGTTTTCCAATTTTACACTTGAATCATGTATAGAAATACTAATTAAAAAAATTACTTACATCGAATCATCAATTCCTGGCCCATACAATAGGGCTTCTGCCGATGTGGAAGCTCCCAAAATATCAATTTGTTGTTGTCTTCGAAGCATTCTGCCTTCCCGGGTGTAATCGTTTGCGCGTTTGTCAGCCACGTCTATACGCCCCTTCACTAATTGTGGGATATCCCGGGAACTATTCATCGGATTGACTTGAAATTTTCAGGGAATATTTTCGAAACATCATACTTCAAGAAAATGTTTAAAAAAATGGATTTTTTTTATTCTGACTGCATCTCACCCCTTAAATGGTCATTCCTCTGGTTGTCTGCCGACATATGAGGTTCGGAGGCATGAAGTCTGGTGAATACGCCGGGTACGGCAAAACTTCCCAAACCAACGAATCTAAAGCGTCTCTGGTCCTTTTTGCTGTGTGTGGTCTGGCATTGTCATGCAGCGATATTTCCGGCCTAGGTCCTTCGCCTGTGTAAGGCCGTTTTGAATCTTGCCGAGCTTTTTTGAACGACTAGCAATGTCTTGTTGGGTAACTCCTAATGTACTAGCAGGCTCCGGTTGCCTTTGGCAAGGATCTTCGTCCAGCAACTCCTCCAAATCCTCGTCTTCATTTTGATTTTTGTGATTTCATAAATGATTCGAGCTATTTTTAAAGTCATGTGATTTCACGAAATTTCACGTAATTTCAGTTGATTTCAATTGATTTCATTTGAATTCATCAACTCAGTTTCAAGCGATTGCTGAAATCATTGGAGGGAGAAAAAAGCTCGAAAATGGTTAAATTTCTCTTTTTTTTATTATTGACTAATCATGAGACTCAAATTTGAATTAAAAATTGTTTAAATTAAAAAAGGGTTTAAAAAAGACACAGATATGGATATTAAAAGAAATGTTTAATTTTTTCATACAGAGCCATGTCAATATAAAGACCCGTTTCGGCCATACAAGGCGACGAAATAGTCAAACAATATTGCTTAATACTAATAAAACCATGTACATCCATCGATACAGGAACTAAATTTGGTGATTTTTGTACGATTTCGTACCAATTACAAAGAACACCAATTTCTTTGGTATTGTCTTTCACCCGCGCGTAATGGCTTGAATACTTGAATAAGAGGAAATGAGAAATGAGAAAATAAGAAACGTGAAATGTGAAACGAGAAGGGGGAGAATAAAAAAATGTATAGGAGAGAGAGGGAGAAAGATGTTTTGTAAAGAATTCTTAAAAATGATAGTAATAATAATTTGTGAGAACGTGCACATTCTTTCGGATTTTTACACGAAAAGACGTTTCTTATTTTCTCATTAAATTGGACGGTGTCTAATGATCGCTTCGGTTTGTTATTCGTCAATTTAACGAGGTACACCAGCTTCATACAATGTTGCCATGCTAAACCATGGTAAAATTTCAAAATGGTGATAGATCAATAAAATTTGGTGAGTATATTCTTTAGTATTATATATGTCAATACAATTTTTCTCAGATTTTTTCATTGTGCCGTTATCGAATAATTGAACATTGAAGTTCACGTGTATAAGCATAGCGTTTTTATAGATATAGGTATATATTCCGGGTATAAGAATAAACGCTTGTGAATTATTTGTAAGAAAACGACACAACCAAAAAATCTGAAAAAAATTGTATCTACATGAATAATACTAAAGAATATATTCACCAAATTTTATTGATCTATCACCATTTTGCTGAAGCTAGTGTACCTCCTTAAATACATTCAAATTTGAAAAGAATAAAAAATTAATTTAAGATATACATACCTTCAGTCGACCTTCAGTCGAACTCGAAGTCGAACGCAACGCAAAGTGAGGCAAGATTTTCAACAGTTTTGTTTTCACAAATAATTATCTCCCGGTATATCTCTCTGCATGCACTGGCGTTGAGCCGCAAACTGACTGCTCGAACGCACGGACAATGGATTAGGAAAAATCATAATAAAATTTCCTTGTTTCGAGAACCAGATGATTTCTAGCGATTTCCTGAATCAAGTGACTTCGTGCTGATTTCAGACGACTTCAAAAAATGTAAACCTGATTTCAAGGGATTTCAACTACATTCGAATAATGGTGATTTAGTAAGACGCTTCGCGATTTCAGGCGATTTCTTGTAATTTCGCATTCGATTTCGAACAGAAGTGCTTGAATGATTTCACAAGTGAATACCCAAATAGGGTTTTACAATCGGCACAGTAATGGCCCACGACTGGTTGCCAGAGAACAAACGATGGCGCGGTAATGGCTATACAAACGGGCCAGATCCGCACCATGCATGGTTGGTAATGGTAAACCAGGAATGGCTGCTAAGACTGGGCCAACTATCATACGCCCATATTGGCCCAGCAACGGCTGCCGGATCTTCTGCCGGGAATGAAAAACAAAAAATTGACAAATTATGAATATAAAAATTCTAGTAGTATCTTTTTTGTTTTCTTATGCTTTACATATGTCCATGTACGTAGAATAATTGCATTAAAAACAGTTTCTGCATTGTTCAAATTTTTACCTTTCATCGGGATCGAACCTGCGCCTTTCGTTCTAGTGTCGAGCACCCTACCCACTTAGCCATTTTAACACTTACAGAACCCATCGTTTGTTCGTTCCTTACTTTTATGCCGATAATTTTATTCGTGACATTAAAGTTTACCGACAGATTTTTTAGTCCATTTAGGCTGTAAAAATAACTCGCTCGTTTTGGGTGAAGTTCCGAAAAGCATACTCCTCTGATCGAGCTGAAATTTTGCACCGAACTTCCTCTCATTATCCTAAGAGAAACCGTTAACGGATTTTTGACGACTAGCAATAGTTTTCCATACATCGCATTGTAAAGTTTATTATTTCACGCCATACGAGTATATCTATATACCCCATAGATACCCCCCACTCCTCCGGCCGCGCTGCTTCCTGGCAAACAGTGCTCGCCCGTATGTGCATATCACTTGCCATGTGGGATGGCTTTGTTTGGATTTATTTAATATAGTAGAAGCGCAGTACAATAAATAACTTTCAATATCCGATATATCGAAAACTATTGCTAGTCGCCAATATTCTTTCAAAGGTTCTCTTAAAATATTGAAAAGAAGGTCGGTGCAAAATTTCAGCTCCATCAATAGGATATGCTTTTCGAAACCTTATCCCTTGTTTTTACGTGTTACAGTTTAACGACCTGCATTTGCAAAACGCCCAAAAACAAACCATCAATGGGTGGAATAGATCTGGCAAGCCGTTCATCCGCCTACGATACCCCAATGCTGATCGCCATATTATCGGTGCGATGGTATTGGCCCACCAATGGCTGGCATAGATCTGGCAAGCCGTTCATCTGCCTACGATACCCCAATGCTGATCGCCATATTATCGGTGCGATAGTATTGGCCCACGAATGGCTGGCATAGATCTGGCAAGCCGTTCATCCGCCTACAGTACCCCAATGCTGGTCGACGAATTATTGGCCGATTATCAGCAAACCGTTTAATGGCTGAATGCTGGCATTTTTGTTACGACAGGCGACCCTATATGGGTAGCCCCTCGACTAGCAGGCTCCGGTTGCCTTTGGCAAGGATCTTCGTCCAGCAACTCCTCCAAATCCTCGTCTTCATTTTTTTTGGTCGTCCTGCTCTCTCGCTATCCTTGAGGTCGAAATTTCTACTCCGGAAGCTTTGAAACCACTTTTTCACGATACTGATGGATACGCCATTTTTCCCCAATGCTTGACAAATCATCTCCTTAGCCTCGAAAGTATTTTTAAAAGGAGCTTTTCTGTTCAAGAGACAAACCTACATTAATTCAGTGTGGACTGACATTGACTGATACGAAAGGGTGTTTCGGAGAGAAATCGTATTTTATGCTTTCAAAGGACATACTCGGGTACGAGAAACATTCATGCCAGATTCGAGATCTCCAGAACAAATTTAAGTCGAAACGCCAGATCTTTTTTTGGGACATTTGATTATGGTTTTTACAAAAAACATTCGGACTTTATGTTCGAATTTGAATGAGTAGAGGGATAGATAATATTTCTGGGAACCGGCTCAGTGCAGGGCTAGCAATGACAGATTTAAAAAGCTTTTTTCCAATCCCTGTATCAGTATTCAGTGAAAATGCAGCTACTTGCAAAATGCTAATTTATCTGAGTGCATTCTTGTTGGAAATAAGAAACGGGATTTTTCAAAAAGTTTCGATTTTGTTTAATTAGAATACATTGGATTAAAAAAAAGAGATTTTCAAAGCTGTACGAGCCAGCTTTGAACAGCTTCAACCCGATGTGCTACAGTTTAATTAGCATTTAAATTATTTAATGTTGAATGGAGAAAGAAATTTCAACTCGCGTTAAAGAGCTCCAATTTGCCAAGATTTTTATTTTGCACTTAAATGCAACAAAAAAAATAGCAAATTGGCAAATTGCACTTAAGTACAACTTTAGTGCAACAAAAAAATCTTGGCAAATTGGCGAAAAATCTGCCGTAAGGCAGGACGCCACTGTGATGAAGATCGACTTTTTTTAAGTTAAAAAAACGTTTAATTTAATATATTGCAAATTAACCCAATTACAGACGATTTAGTGAGAGCGGGTAGCGCAACGATTTACATGTACTAAAACTTTCAATCGCGTTTTTCTCCAGACGACTTTTCTCGACCTGTCCGGAACCATAACCCTAGCTATAATTGTGCGATTTTTAATTGATAGCAACGAAAATTTTCGTAGCTGCAGTAGCTATCATAGTACGTAACCGATTTTTTTAAATTTGAAATTAAGGCTTTCTCAAGCCCCCGAAAATGAGTAAACATTTCATGTGCCTTTTTTCGAAAATGGCTACGTACCACAAGAACTACATTTATATAAATTATAAAACTTTTTTATTTTTCAGACCAACTATTGTCAACTTATCGATCCGGCCGTTGGACCACATTTTTTATACAGAGGCTGTATTATACCTCAATAACGTTGTTAATTTTTATTTTATTTTAATAAAAAAATACACGTAATAATGTCGCATCCGGAAAGGAGAAGATCATAAAATTACGATTTCCTCTTAGTTGGCTAAGCCTAGCGCAATAGCACAGGTTGAGGGTAAAAAGGGATGTGTTTGTGTGTAAAGTGGCGTTCCGGACTTTCTGCGATTGGGTAGGTATTTGAGGAATAATTCGACAGACTTGTGTACGATTGACACGATGTGATTTATTATAAGATATTAAACGGGTTAAAGCGATTAGGGCTGCGATTAATGATACAAGAAAAAGAAAAGGTATAATCAGCTTATATTGTTCGTGTTCGTTGCTATTAATCGCGGCAGGCGGCAAGAGGGGAACTCATATGCTTAAGGGATCGTCTCAGTGTGACCCTCCGAGAAATCACTGATTTTCGCGATTTTTTTTTAATGTTCAAATGAACTAATCGGTCCGGTTTTTTTAAATAAATAAATACATTCATGACGAATACAAAATGATTTTTTTATGTTTATTTATTGGATGTACAATAGTTAAATAAATTGTTGAAATGACACGTAATAAAAAAGGTCCTGTACGGTTTTCACGATTGCGGCCGCAATTTTGATCTGAAACAAAAATTTCAAAAAGATTATTAATCTGTAGGAAAGTCGCTATCGCGCTATGGAAGGGTTTTTTTTAATTTGACGAAATGGCGGCGGTTTGAACAAAAAGTATCGAATTTGGCCCTTTTTCTCGACAGTTTTTCGTAAAAAAAATAGGAAGATTTCCAAAAAAAAAAGCTTCCATAGCGCTATAAAGAATGACGTTATGTTCTCTTCAAAGGGGAACTAGATATCTTCAAAACTCTTCCTTTGAGAGTGGAAACCGTTTTGAAAAACACTATTCTGAGAAAAGCGCGTTTAAAGATTGAAGTTGGAAAATTTTTAGATAAATCGTTTACTTACGATCAATCGGCGATGCCAGGTCCATACAATTACAGTGTATACTATCTGATAATGCAACAAAAAAAATCGATTTTTCGAAAATTTCACACTGAGACGATCCCTTAAACAGGCCTGTAACGGCCGCCAACCCCGAATAATCAAATTTTCGGTTACGTAAAATAAATATACTTCAGCCAATAAATATGTGGAATGCGTATAATTGACTGTTTAGAAATGTTATCAATCTTTTTTGTTTATTTACATTGTGACTGAGTTATTAACTAAGTTAAAATGTGGTAAACGGGCAATTTAGGTCTCAGTAACTGGCATCACTGAGCTCAGATACGAACGCCACGGCGTGAGCGCGTAGCAGTCAAATATTCTTGGCGAATTCCGTTCTTTTATTCGGTGAAAATGAAAATATGGAAGGGAAAAATGCAAACCAAAAAACGACACAATTGACAGTTGGAGCAAGTAATTATGATGTTGCTAAAGTTGATAGTAATGTTGCTCAAGTTGGTATTGATCTCAATGACATTTATAAGACTGATTAAGTGCCTATAATAGCACCCCAGGTACTTGATATTTTTTATGTAAAATGTTTCCTTAAGGGAGGTCACCACTGTAACTGCCCATTTTCGACCGTTTTCTTTGAATTTTTTTAAAGAAAGGAATAAAATACATCGCCAAAAGAGCTTTTGGGTTTTATAAGGTTGAATTGAAGGATGTAAAAAGGAAATTATAGGTCAGAAGTATACAAAATAGCGGCGCACGAGTCACTATAGCACTATTGTTTTTCAGCCAATCCTCTCCGCGGCACGCAATAGAACTGTCGTAAATTTAGTCCTGAAACTGAGAGTAAAATATTTTCGTTAATTATATTATTTTTAGCAGTCAAGTACGGGCGAAATTAAAAAATAATTAAAAGAAAATTAGAGACAAGTTTGAAAAAAAGTTCGTTTTTTCGACCATAATTTTCATCTCAAAAGTGATATATTTTTTACAATTTTCGATTCGTCGAAAAAGCGCTCGTACTTGACTGTTAAGGCGTTACCCTCACTTGTAGCGCAAAAAAGGCCTTTTTCATGAATTTTTTTAAAGAAAACTACAAAACTTTTTTAATCGATCAATATACCATCTTAAAGAAGACATCTTGAAGAACTTTCAGTAATTTTTTTATTGAAAAATATTACATTGTTTGGTGGCAAATGGCCGCCAATGCAATAATGTTTTTATATACACGGTTTGCGGTGACCAACATTGCGGCGAAGTGGATCATCTGAAAAAAAAAATGCGGATGGATTTAGTCAAATATAAGTATAAACTAGTCTTTAATCGAAGGATTTTAAAAAATATTCATTTTTCACAAAATGGCGGACAGTCAAAGTTAATGGTTCGATTTTAACGAAAAAACGGCCGTTTTTTGGCTATAAAACGGCCATTTTTTTTCGAAAAAAAATCGAACGATTAAAGACTACATTTTTATGTATTAAATAAGCCTGCAAAATTTCAAGAAGATCGGTTCATTAGTGTTCGAGTAATCTTGGTCACCGACTTCAGAAATGCCATTTTGAGAAAAACGCGTTTAAAGTTTCAATTTCAGTTTACACGAAGAAAATATTTTTTTTTGTCAACTTACATAGAGTCATCTATTCCGGGCCCATACAGAAGTATGGGCCCGGATGCTTATACTTCAAAAAAATGCAATTAAAAAAAATCGATTTTTTCAAAATCGCAAGTGGGGGTAACCCCTTAAAGCAATCTAAGAAGCTACAGTTAAAATTTCAAGTCGATTGGACGAAAGTTGTTCGAGTTCTGCTGCCTTAATAACGATGACAATTTGGTTATAAAAAATCGTTGTTTTTCATTTAATTCCATGTGCAATGCATAAAATATTACATCTTTTATCAAAATGATTCCAAAGTAACCCTTAATCTTTGACATAAGTTGCATTTCAATGCCCTGTCAATGAAGGGCTCTCGGGGCTACTTTGACACTTTAAAAAATGTATACATAAAATTGTGAGGGGGTGGTGGAGCTTGACTTTCTTATACGTTTCATAGTCAAAGGAAACACTGTTCTATTGGAGCAATAAAAGTTGGTGTCTAGGATGATAAGAATAAGTTACCCACAAAAAACTTCCAAAACCTGTTCAAAGTAGCCCCGTTTTACGGTACCGGGTCGAATCGTGCAGGCTTCTCTTTGTCTCCATGCAGATAAGCCAGCGTAAGGTTTTTGGAGTCTGTTGATCGAGTTGCTGTTTGGTTTTTCGCTTGACGGCTCTTCGTAAAATATGCGCCTAAGATCATGTTCTTGTTGAAAACCAGGGGAGCAGACCTCGATGTTTCTCGAGTCATTGTTTAAGTTTTTTTTGATGACTTTTTGTGAAATATGCACTTAGGACCGTATTCTTGTTGAAAGCCAAGATGATAGGAAAAAACGATGGATGAAGGTACTGCTATTGTGTATATATCGCTGTGGTTTGAATATGCGCGCGAAACGTACGCACAACGTTCCTTTTCATGCTGTTACGTGTCTTATTCTTAGATTTATACACATAATAGAATTGTGACAGCAAATGATGATACTGAGAACCACCGCGAGAAGAGTCTCTCCTGCACATTCGCTACGATGTAACAACAAGTTCAATGCATGCTTAAGAATATACTTTTTTCCAGATCCTAAGTAAATAATCTACTAGAGATGCGAAATTCAGAAAAACGACCTTTTTCGGATCGTCACATGTGCTCCCTTAAGGGGTTACCCCCACTTGCGATTTTGAAAAAATCGATTTTTCTTATTGCATTTTTTTGAAGTGCAATTTGAAGTGCAGTTTTTTTTATGCCCGGAATAGATGATTCTATGTAAGTTTACAAAAAAACATATTTTCTTCGTGTAAACTGAAATTGAAACTTTAAACGCGTTTTTCTCAAAATGGCATTTCTGAAGTCGGTGACCAAGATTACTCGAACACTAATGAACCGATCTTCTTGAAATTTTGCAGGCTTATTTAATACATAAAAATGTAGTCTTTAATCGTTCGATTTTTTTTTCGAAATAAAATGGCCGTTTTATAGCCAAAAAACGGCCGTTTTTTTCGTTAAAATCGAACCATTAACTTTGACTGTCCGCCATTTTGTGAAAAATGAATATTTTTTAAAATCCTTCGATCAAAGACTAGTTTATACTTATATTTGACTAAATCCATCCGTATTTTTTTTCAGATGATCCACTTCGCCGCAATGTTGGTCACCGCAAACCGTGTATATAAAAACATTATTTCATCGACGGCCATTTGCCACTAAACAATGTAATATTTTTCAATAAAAAAATGACTGAAAGTTCTTCAAGATGTGTTCTTTAAGATGGTATATTGGTCGATTAAAAAAGTTTTGTAGTTTTCTTTAAAAAAATTCATGAAAAAGGCCTTTTTTGCGCTACAAGTGGGGGTAACGCCTTAATAACATACGTTTATTTTCCACTTGCCTAAATCCATAAAACAAAGAAAAGAACAGAATATCGGGACCAGCACATAGGGACAAAGGGTCGACCAAAAACCGTTTACCAGCCCTTCCCCCTCACCATCGTCTGCTTTTCCGTTTTTACGGCGCGTTCTTTCGGTTGCACCAAAAAAAATATGGTTAATGGGTTTTCGGTTTTTTCGTAGGGAATCCCAATATAGCGGCGAAGGAAAACCAGGCGTGGGTAAAAGGGAGCCCGCGAGGTAGTAAGTGTCGGTGCTAGCAGCGGTGTTAGAAAGTTGCGCGGTGTAGTAGGGTGCGGAAAGGTGGGCGCGTAAAGCTCTCGCACCAAGAAATTCCACCAGCCGAGACCATTAATTACACGCGAAGGGGATGAAACTCCTGCCGGCGTTCTCCCTCTCTTTCCCGATCCATTTTCGCGCCGCGACGCTCTTCAGGTTGTGGGACTGGCGACGAAGGGCGAGGGTGGTACTTTGGTGGCTGGTTTTCGCTTTTTCCTCGTCTCACCAAAGAAAGAGCCAAAGGGCCCGAAGTGAAAGCAATTTTAATAACGCCGCAAGCTCGCGCAGTGGCTAGACTTCTCTCTCTCTCTCTCTCTCTCTCTCTCTCTCTCTCTCTCTCTCTCTCTCTCTCTCTCTCTCTCTCTCTCTCTCTCTCTCTCTCTCTCTCTCTCTCTCTCCCCTCCCTCCGCCCTGTCAATAGTAAAAATCTAACGTTTTTCACCCACAGACGAAATAGGCTTAGCGAGCTTTAACGGAGACTTTGTCCTTGGAGTGCCATATTTCAGGTGTTTACATTTTATTTTTTTTAAAGGAAACGAGTAAAGCTTTTTGAGTGCGGTATTTTTCTTGCTTTTATACATGATATACAGAACGTTAAAAAAAATTTTTTTTGAAAAAAAAAACCAAAATGGCGGCCGTTGCAGCTCCGCGAAAACAGGTCCTCAAATCGCGGGAGGTAAACGGCTGACATCACTGCCCCCTCTTTGTTGATCTGAAACACAAATTCAAAGCATATTATCAATCTGTGACCCTTTGGTCATGGAATGGCGGATGGGTTTTTCGTTTAGTACAAATTTCGGAAAATGGCGGCAATTTAAAAAAAATCGAATTTTCGCGTTTTTTTCGCATGAAAAGATAAATAATAAATGCAAAAATGTATCTATCGAAAAAACGATCCGTCATTCCGTGAAGACATATTTTCTGAGTATGCTCTCCAAATTTCAGGTCGATATGTTAATTACAGCGGTCAGGAGAATGTCAGCCATTTTTAAAAACGTATTTTCGAGAAAAACGCGTTTAAAGTTTTGTAATGTGTTACACAAATGTGTTTATAATTACCGCTAATCGGCAATGCCTGGTCCATAGAGGCATCCCTCCTCTTTTTCTAGCTGCTCATGTTGAGCTCAAATTGATTTTTTTTAAATTTCAAGGACAAAGTCTCCCTTAACAAACAAGGCCTCTTGATGGAGATACGAATCACCGCGTTACAAGATTTGTTTGATTCTTTTTTTTTTAACGGTGAAGAAAATTCTTGGAGCAAACAGCAACCGAGAGAGGGGGGAGAGAGGGTTGGGAGGGTGATGGGGCGAATAAAACGGGCTGGAATGGAAGTCGGACAATTATCCGATATGGGAATGCAAACAAGACCGTTTAGATAAATGACCGTTGATAAAAACGCGCGAGAAAAAGCAGCCAGCCGCAATATCGCGACAAAATTGTACCCGCGCGCTTTCCCGAGATTTGCGAACTTCGGTATTTTTACACGTGAAAAAAAAACTGGAATAAACCATATTCCCACGAGGGGGGATAATGATAATTCACAAGACAAGCAACAACGAGACCTGAATTAACGGCCACATTTTTTCCTTCTTTCTTTTCAGGCTGGAGCCAACTTTCGTTCCCGTAATCTCATTATTGATCCATTTTTTTATCGTACGCGTTGCTGTCAATTGATCGATACGAGGCTTCGAATGGCCGTCTGCGGGGGGGGGGGGGGGGTAATTTTTGTAAACAATGAGATTCGAAGCGCGATAGGACAGAGGGGTACGAGGGAAAGGCGGATAAACGGGCTCGTAGCATTAATTGTTTAAATACGAGAACACGATACGATCGATTAATCCACGGGTTTGACGCTAGCACCAATTTCCGGTAACGAGGTCGTAAAAATTATACCGCGTGTTGTCGCGAGCCGATATCCCTCGTATAACGAAGGCGGCCGCCAATAAAATTCGATTTTGTCCGCTTGCGCATGTGGCCATGCTCAATCGTTATTGACATTAGATTGGAACCTTTTTTCCCTTTACTTCGTATATAAATATATATATAATATATGTGTTCTATATACGGTCCTTTGCTGAAATTCGTTATCTACATTTGCGAGCTTAACGAGACGCAAATTGGTGCCCGTATATATACGCGTACTCCACATTATATGATATTATATATATCGTTATGCCGGGTTGCTTGGGGTGGAATCAAGTTAACACTTTTTTATTCTCCGTTTTTTGTTAAATCAATCTCACATTTATTTAGAGACTCGCAATGAACGAATTTCTATTTCTACTTCCGTATACGGTAATTCTACTGTTCGATAATTCTCCGGGTCGTTCCGAGTCGGAGGAGTTACGACGACTGACTTTCCTTCCTTACAAGATTCACCTCAGCCTATGAAAAATATGTATTACTCCGCCTTACTTCATGTCACTCAACGAAAGTTCCAACGCAACAGTCTGGAGAATGGCACCAAAATTGTATTCGAGCGGAAAAAAAGTGTTAAGGGGGGATTGTCTTTTTTTTCGCAAAATTTACCGCTTTTTGGGAATTTTTTTGTGAAGAAAGTATACAACGGAAATCTTGTGAAACTTGGCATATAGTTTTATTGATCTGTTTACTACATACAAAAAAATTTTTAAACAATTTCATCAAAAAATCCGCCTCCCACCCCCCTCGACGCGCGACGGTCCTTTTTTGATGGTGTGCACAATTTCTCAAAAACTATTCAACCGATTGCCTTCAAATTTGGACAGAATGCTCAGCTGACATCCTTTTATCGTTTGATGAAGCAAAAAAGCAATACGTTTAATAGTTTTTTATTTATAACAAAAAATCGATCAATTTTTTTCGAAAAATCGATACTTCAAGTTCAAAACGTCACCAAATCGTCAATTTTTTTTTCCCTTCATCGAACGATAGCTATATGTGTCTAAAGTAAAATGCTTTTTGGGTTTTTGTTGCAGGATGAACGTGAAGGCTGTAATCGTGCACACCATCAAAAAAGGACCATCGCACGTCGAGGGGGGTGGGAGGCGGATTTTTTTATGAAATTGTTTAAAAAATTTTTTGTATGTAGTAAACAGATCAATAAAACTATATGCCAAGTTTCACAAGTTTTCCGTTGTATACTTTCTTCACAAAAAAATTCCCAAAAAGCGGTAAATTTTGCGAAAAAAAAGACAATCCCCCCTTAAACGTAGCGACTGATATTGCGGTGTGCTGTTTTAACGATGGTTTAACAAGCATTTTGAAAATTATGAAGGTTCCCCAAGTGGATATAGGTGTCCATTTCTATAAGTTTTGCCGCGAAACCGACGCAAAGCGAATCGAACACGCCGAACGAACTTTGACGGATGCAGCAAAAGAGGCGCGCTCTGCCATGAAATCGTCGAGAGGAGCAAGTGAGGAGGAATTTTCCAAGGTTGAAGGGCAGCTTTATGGTGTTGGGATAGCAGATTAACGGTAAACATTTTTTAGTCATTGAATTTTTCATTTCTTCACATGTAAAACACACATCAAAACATTAAACGCGTTTTTCTCGACATGTCATTTTTCAAAACGGCACGCAGCATAACTCGAACAATTTTCATTCTTTTGATTTGAATTTTTGACAATATTTTTAAAATAACATTTGGAAGAAAACCTCATACGAGATTTTCGATAAGTTAATTTAAACATTTTTTATTAACAAAGGATTGCCTTTTTTGCGAAAAAAGACACCTTCTGTTTGATTGCTCGGCAATTTTACAAAAATCAATATTTTAAAAATCCCATACGTCGTTCTCTATCTTTAACGATATAGATAACGGAGAATTTTTGTTTTTTGTTCCAGGTAAAAAATTGCATCAGTTATGCTGCGTGCTGCGGTGCGCCTTGAATTCGCCATGGCTCCAGAGAATGGCTCCAGCGTCGCCATTTTTAAATACTTTTGGATAAAAATTTTTTGTAATATACTTGAATATACATTCGATAACTTCCTTGAATTGTATTTCCGTATCACCTTCCCCTGCGGCCAAAAAAAAGTTCGTAAAAACAGCGTTTTTTTTAGGCCGCTACAGTGGTGTTATCCCCTAAGACGGCTGTGGACGCAACAGAAGTTTGGTTAGCGAAGTACTGGTAGGGAGTGATGGGGAAGGGTTTAATTGGGACAGGTAATACGTAAAAACCCGCAAGCGTATTCGTTAAAATACAGGCATTAAGGGGTCTTCTCACTTTAGACACTAAAAAAATGGCTATTTTTACGAATTTTTTTGATAGGTTTATATTATAGATATTGATATAAAAGTTGTTACACTCAATAAATACACTTTCGAAATACATTTTTTTTTAACTTTCATTTATTGAGATCACTATTTATAGACGAAAATGGTAGTAAAAAAATGTCCTAAAAAATTGTAGGTCTGCGCTGTTGATGAGATCTTGGAAATGGATCATTCGAAACAAAAATATCAAACGGTTTTAGATTCAGGATGTTAATGGCTATAGTGCATATCATACGATTTTTGATATACGCAAAAATAACAAAATGGCGGACATTTTTAGGAAAAACGAAAAAAGTGTATTTTTCACCGTTTTTGACAAAAAAAAGCAAATATAAAAATTTAAAATAACTTTGATATGCGCTATAGCTATAGTTGTAAAGAATATGTGGTTAACATTTCATAAGGATCGGTTCAGTAGTTTCGAAGATTTTATCAACAAGCCGTCGAAAAACGTTGTTTCGAGAAAAATACGTTTAAAGATTGTTTGGGTTACATAACTACATAAAAAAGTATTTTTTATGTATTTCAAAAGTGTATTTATTGAGTGTAAAAACTTTTACATCAATATGCATAATATAAACCTATCAAAAAAATTCGAGACAATAGCCTTTTTCAGCGTCTAAAGTGAGAAGACTCCGTAATTGACACCTTCATAAATAAATAAATATATACATATATATATATATATATATATATATATATATATATATATATATATATATATATCGGGTGTTTAAAAATGCCCTGACATTTGAATTTATTAATAAAACGTATTATTTATTCAACAAGTATGAATATTTTTATTTTAACATAAGGTACAACCATGGAGGTTATGTGTGGAACACAATATTCGATTAATGGCCGCCCCGTCGCTGTTTACAAACGTTCACTTTTTTGACGAAATTTTCAATAACATTTTCGCATAATTACGGACGAATTTCATTTATGGGGCGTCCAATTGCTTCCTTGAGCTCCGGAATGGTCTGTGGATCATTGGCATAAACTTTTTCCTTCAGAAAACCCCTAAAGAAAGCAGTTCAATGGCGTCAAATCGCACGATCTTGGTGACCAATTCACATTGCCGCGGCGCAAGATAACACGACCATGAGTTTCATGGTCGTGTTGAAAAAAAAATGTACCGTTCCATTAAAAAAAAGTGAAGGTGACTTTCACTGTGCGTGAGCGCCTCCACCGAAATAAAAAAAAAACTGGCCGCAATTGATGGCCCCCTTCACACCGTACAACTTTTGTCTGGAACATTTTTTCGTGACGTCGACAATTACCGAGTTATTTCGGGGGACAGAGATAAGAGGGACAACATGTATACATATATATATATATATAGTTGAGAAACGTGATTTTATTTTATTTTTAATGAACACCCTATATATGTATATATATATATATAAATGGATAACTGTGCAGATCGATATACATCATTTGGAAAGGTCATTAGGATTGGGTGTTCATTAAAAATAAAATAAAATCACGTTTCTCAACTACACCGGTAAACAATATCGTCCCGCTGCATTCGTGTCCATAAATTTCCTCCCACATATATATACATAAATATAACGACATAACGATTGCGAGGGGTGCACGAGTATCACGTCCGAATAAATATAATTTTCGGTAGACTTCGCAATAACAATTGTCCTGCACACCGTGCGCACACAGAATCATACGGGACTTTTGCAAATTTATTTGCATATACGCGGGAGAGCTCGAAACGCCGTTTGCGCGGTTTCGCATTCGGATTTATTATATAAATAACGCTTCGTGTCGGGTGCGCGTTCGATCGGTTAATACTTTCGTTCGTCCGCGCTCCTCCATACAGCCAGCGAACTTTATCGGGTAAATAAAATTTGTACGCGACAAATTATTCACCCGAGATTTCACAGTTAAATTAAATACTCCACGGATGTTGCGTTCGATGTACTTACAATTAAACGCGGGAGCAGCCTCGTCGCGAATTTTCGTCCAGTTGATAAATTCTTCCCCACGTATAAAACGTACTATTTTATGAAATTGTCAAGTTCAAACGAAATTACGGACCGTTGAATCTACAATTGGAAAGAAATGGAAAAATGCTGCACAGCAAGGTTGGTAAGAGCATTCGAGAGAGACACTCTTGAAAAAGTTTTCTCGTGTATGCATTCGTCGAGAAAAAAATTTCAAAGATATTTTTTAAGTGGATAAGTGGAATTTCATTCCATTAACGGGTTGTGCCGAGGTGTGGCAGACGAAAACATCTAATTTTTGGGTTTTTAAAAATAAAATCGTGATAATACATTTTTATAAAAATTAGATATTTGAACAAGTATTTTGAATTTGAAAAGTAAAGATGGAAACAAAATGGCGCGTGTACGAAATGAGAGTTTTGATTTTTTACGGGAAAATTGGCATTTTTCGTTCATTAAGGGGTTACCCCTACTTGCGATTTTGAAAAAATCGATTTTTTTTTATTGCATTTTTTTGAAGTATTTTTGAAGTATTTTTTGAAGTATAATTATACTAGGAATAGATAATTGAAACTTTAAACGCGTTTTTCTCAAAATGGCATTTCTGAAGTCGGTGACCAAGATTACTCGAACACTAATGAACCGATCTTCTTGAAATTTTGCAGGCTTATTTAATACATAAAAATGTAGTCTTTAATCGTTCGATTTTTTTTTCGAAAAAAATGGCCGTTTTATAGCCAAAAAACGGCCGTTTTTTTTCGTTAAAATCGAACCATTACCTTTGACTGTCCGCCATTTTGTGAAAAATGAATATTTTTTAAAATCCTTCGATTAAAGACTAGTTTATACTTATATTTGACTAAATCCATCCGCATTTTTTTTTTCAGATGATCCACTTCGCCGCAATGTTGGTCACCGCAAACCGTGTATATAAAAACATTATTTCATTGACGGCCATTTGCCACTAAACAATGTAATATTTTTCAATAAAAAAAATTACTGAAAGTTCTTCCAGATGTGTTCTTTAAGATGGTATATTGATCGATTAAAAATGTTTTATAGTTTTGTTTAAAAAAATTCAAGAAAAAGGCCTTTTTTGCGCTACAAGTGGGGGTAAGGTCTTAAATCGAAAGTATACATCGGGAAAAAATCGTCCGATCAAATATTATATTTTTACATCTAGAAAAAACCCTAAAAATTTCAATAAGTTCGATAAAATAGTTTTTGAGATATTTTACTCACCAATATTGAAAACGTAGTTTCGAGAAAAAAGCGTTTAAACTTTAAACGCTTTCGAAACATTAAACTTAAAGTTTCGAACGGCGCTCCGAACGTTCCGTCGGGTATCAACATAAAGCCTATAAATCTGTCAATTTTAATCCGATCAGCTTGAAATTTTCAGGGGACATTTCTAAGTTGATATACGGTCAAAACACATTGGTTTTGAAAAAAGTGATTTTCAATTTTTCCCACTAGGCATAGCCCCTTTAAAAAAAAAGTATTTTTAGGAGGGTTTCGTATTCGAAATTTAATTATCTTCATTTTGCTGAAATAAAAATGAAATATTGATTTTTCGCCCGAATGCTCAATTTTTTTCTGGTCAATGCTACTCGTTACGTAAATACGTTGTATTTTTTTTTTGAAGGGGAGTTGAAAAAACCATTACATATGATATTTTTCTCGGTCGCAAAATTCCCGCGCCCTTAAAAAACATACGGCCACCTCAAAACTGTCACCCAGTATATACATAGTTGAAGGATCCGGAAAATGTCGCGAGGGGAGGCTGCTGTCCGCTTCCGCTACTGCCACGTTTCCTTCATACTGCTATTCGCTATCTCGCCTATATAAGCGGTCGCTCTCCAATAGACCCAAATACTCGGAGCTCGGAGCTTCAATTACACGAAAATTGCCAGTTTACCTTAACTATATAAGCGGCTCGAGAGATAGACCAAGAGAAGGATCTCGTAATAGTTTCACTCGGGCATCCCGTGTACACACACACCCACAAATGTGTGTGTGGCTATATATATATACACTGAAAAAAAAATTCGTTCATCCATCCAAAATTCAGTTGGTTCAACAAAATGTATCTTTAAGGGGTTACCCCCACTTGCGATTTTGAAAAAATCGATTTTTTTATTGCATTTTTTTGAAGTATAAGTATCCGGGCCCATACAGAAGTATGGGCCCGGAATAGATGACTCTATGTAAGTTTACAAAAAAAATATTGTCATCGTGTAAACTGAAATTGAAACTTTAAACGCGTTTTTCTCAAAATGGCATTTCTGAAGTCGGTGACCAAGATTACTCGAACACTAATGAACCAATCTTCTTGAAATTTTGCAGGCTTATTTAATACATAAAAATGTAGTCTTTAATCGTTCGATTTTTTTTCGTTAAAATCGAACCATTAACTTTGACTGTCCGCCATTTTGTGAAAAATGAATATTTTTTAAAATCCTTCGATTAAAGACTAGTTTATACTTATATTTGACTAAATCCATCCGCATTTTTTTTTTCAGATGATCCACTTCGCCGCAATGTTGGTCACCGCAAACCGTGTGTATAAAAACATTATTTCATTGACGGCCATTTGCCACTAAACAATGTAATATTTTTCAATAAAAAAATTACTGAAAGTTCTTCAAGATGTGTTCTTTAAGATGGTATATTGATCGGTTAAAAAAGTTTTGTAGTTTTCTTTTAAAAAAATCACGAAAAAGGCCTTTTTTGCGCTACAAGTGAGGGTGACGCCTTAAATACGTTCAACTTGATTTTTGATTGGCGTAACAAAACACTTGGTGGTAAAATAGTATAGTGGTGGGAACTGTAGCTTATTTAGCATGTCTGAGCAACAGTTAAAACAACAAAATTTCGAGACAAGAAAATGCATTTTGAACATTTGAACAACGATTTTTTTTTTCTCAGTGTATATATATATATATATATATATATATATATATACACTGAGAAAAAAGAATCGTTGAAAGTGCAAAATGCATTTTCTTGTCTCGAAATTTTGTTGTTTTAACTATATATATATACCGGCACGGAGATTTTGCAACCGAAAAAAATAAAATAATGCGTGTGTGTATACTCACGCACACGCACACACATAATGTTTTATGTTTTTCGGTTGCAAAATCTCCGTACCAGAGCCTCCAGAAACATATGGTGAAAAAAAAAATAAAAGAATCAATGATTTTTTCAGATCTTTTCGAACAAAATATAGCCTTATTTTGTATGAGTAGTATTTCCAGAAAAAAAATTGAGCATTCTGGAAAAACAACGAAAAACTCCATTTTCAGTTAAAGGGTTAGGCTACTGTACATTTTTTAGAAAATCGATAGTCGCTTGGGGCAACTCAAATTGAAGGTAAACTTATGATAAGAAGGATTGAACTGCTAAGTAATAAAACTTTAAACGTGTTTCTCTCGTAGCTATGTTTATCAAAATGGTGTACCCGATTCCTCGACATGTAATAAACAGATTGACTTGAAATTTCGTATACTCATTCAGTGCAACATTCTCTTGTAATAATCTCCTTCACTTCCTTTTTTCATTACTTATTAACAATAAATATGTCATTTTTCCTCGAAAGATCGAAAGAATAGTTTTTTTATTTCATGATTGGAACATGATAACAAAAAAAGCTCGGCCGGATTTTAGGGAATATTATCTATTTCAATCGACATTTTTCAATTTTCAAAGAAAAAAGCAAAATCTTACCACGATGGGCCTTGCGGTAAAAAACGGTAAATTTGTCATAACTTTGAAAAATTTGTATTTTTCCCAAAAACAAAAAAAAATACATCGAAGATGAGTGAATATCTATTAAATATTTTTTTTCGCGAAGTCGATTACGAAACAAAAAAAAATTGAAAAAAAATATCTTATTTGGAGAATTTTTCAGAATGTTATGAGCATTTATTAAAACAACGTTGGTTTTTTGAAAAATTCACTAGATATTTCCGATCATGCAAATAAAAATTTAAAAAATGACACATCCGTTTTTAGAAGGAATTTTTCGAAAGAAAAGTACTCAATTAAATGTTTTGGAAAATTGAGAATACATTCGGCTATATTTGACCTATATTACAAATTTTTTTCCTAGAAAAATATTGAGATCCAAGCGACTTATGCCTTCGGAGGCGCAAAAAAAAAAGTTCCTCCACTGCTGACATGATTCCGGCCAATTGAGTAGCTGAAACCGAAAAAGGAAAAATGTCGCTAAACTGGAAGGTATTTTCTGTACAATGACGTAGTTATGAAAAAAAGTGTGTTGTCTTGCCTATAAAATGGTCGTTTTTTCAATCCCAAATCGTTAATTTACATCCAATCAAAAATTGCGGAATTTTCCCTCCCCACACATTTTCAGGCGCACGCAGTTACAACGCATTCCCCTATCCCTCCCCTCTGCGCTGCCTTTCCGCGGTAGCGCGCACCTGATTGGCTATTTATTTTAATTCATAATTAATTATCTATGCGTCTGATCAAAAAATGACTGAGGACTTTCCGTCTCAGAATTTCTTTCCCTACCAGATGCTAGAAGGGCGTACGTTACTTCTGGGACACCCTATATATATATATATATATCTGTGTGTACATTTCCGGTACTTAGGGTGGCCAAGAGAGAGAGAGAGAGAGAGAGAGAGAGAGAGAGAGAGAGAGAGAGAGAGAGAGAGAGAGAGAGAGAGAGAGAGAGAGAGAGGGAGAGAGAGAGATAGAGAAAGCAAGACGGAGCGAGCCGAAGAGAGCTTATCGCTTACCCAGCTCCTCCATAGGTATTCCCGGCAATATTCCAAAAGCTCGATTCAAAGAGCTTTTCTGTTTAATATACCATCGCGAGTCTGCGTCACAAGCCAATCCTCTCTCCGCCCGTGTATAATATTCATCGGGCATGCGAAGATGTCGAAAACCGATCGGAGATTGTGTTTGCATACCAGAATGCACAGTTGCGACCGTGTCTCGATAGAAACGCGCACAGACTGTTCGAGGGAAATTCAAGATTACCGAGGTAGATTCGCGCGAACGGATGTGCATATACGAACATCGTATTCGAAGTGTATCTTCCAGATTGACAAACACTCGTTCGATGAGAGCATGAGAATCTGTGCGAGTTGCAGTCGATTATGACAATCAATTGCAGGCAAAGGAATCTTCGAGTATTCGGCTGGATCTATTCAGAATTTTGGATCACGATGGAGGATTGAAATGAGGATCCAGCAGGTTGACTGCTGTTTATTAGAAGTGCACGGGCTTTATTGCTGGGGGAGAATCAAATGTTGTCGATACATTGAGGTGGCTTTCGAGCGTGGGCCTTTTTTCACAATTTTTTGGCTTTTTTGCGAAATGGACGATGTGCATGGTGTATTTTAGCGAAGGCAGTTGGATCAACGATTGTTGATAAATTAATTATTTATTGGCAATTTTGGAAAACTAGTCAATTGCCGATCTTTCGTGATGTTTTTGTAGCGCTGGCTTTGAATTGAATACTTGGAGAGTCACGAATTTTAATTGCGTTTGCGAAATTTAATTTTTTATTCGTTTTTTTAACTAGTTCCGGCACGAATGCCTTTTTTAACAAATTGGATGCTTTTTCTTTTACAAAATGGACCATCGAGTTGCATCGTGTGTTTTAGCGAAAGCGAAGGACGGAAACACCAACGATTTTTCAATAAATAAATTTGTCTTGGATGCTTTGAGAAAACAAGCCCGTAAATTGCGGAACATTTGTGTTGACTTTGTAGCACCGGCCTTGAATTGAATACTCAGGCAGTCACGGCTTTTAAGGAGGTTGTTCAGCTATCGCGAAATAGTAAGAATTTGCTGGAATTTCTTGAGGATATTTGAGAACAGGTGTTACGACACCGTGTAAAATTTCAAGTACTTCGTCTGCGTGATCCGTTGAGCAGTTAAGGGGGGATTGTCTTTTTTTTTCGCAAAATTTACCGCTTTTTGGGAATTTTTTTGTGAAGAAAGTATACAACGGAAAACTTGTGAAACTTGGCATATAGTTTTATTGATCTGTTTACTACATGCAAAAATTTTTTAAACAATTTCATCAAACAATCCGCCTCCTACCCCCCTCGACGCGCGATGGTCCTTTTTTGATCGTGTGCACGATTTCTCAAAAACTATTCAACCGATTGCCTTCAAATTTGGACAGAATGCTCAGCTGACATCCTTTTATCGTTTGATGAAGCAAAAAAGCAATACGTTTAATAGTTTTTTATTTATAACAAAAAATCGATCAATTTTTTTCGAAAAATCGATACTTCAAGTTCAAAACGTCACCAAATCGTCAATTTTTTTTTCCCTTCATCGAACGATAGCTATATGTGTCTAAAGTAAAATGATTTTTGGGTTTTTGTTGCAGGATGAACGTGAAGGCTGTAATCGTGCACACCATCAAAAAAGGACCATCGCGCGTCGAGGGGGGTGGGAGGCGGATTTTTTGATGAAATTGTTTAAACATTTTTTTGTATGTAGTAAACAGATCAATAAAACTATATGCCAAGTTTCACAAGTTTTCCGTTGTATACTTTCTTCACAAAAAATTCCCAAAAAGCGGTAAATTTTGCGAAAAAAAAAGACAATCCCCCCTTAATTATTGAAGTTGGGCGACATAGCAAAGACATACACGGGCGACATAGCAAAAGCTTCATGACAACTCTGATACGACTGTCGCAACATAATAAAAATAGTAATAATTCAATGGAAATAGGCGGAAAAAATTCTTGAGATTTTTATGAATAATTTCAACGGAGAGTACAGTGTTTTATCTGTCTCGTTATCGAGATATTCGTGAAATGAAAGAGGAAATTTCAGGTGATTCGCGTAAAACGATAAAGCGCTCTACGCCACGTGGCAACGCTGCTGTCAAGTCGGCCATTTTGAATAGGCGCCAAAATTTGAAACGCACAAACTATTGCTTCCTTGCTATAAATTTCTTACCGCGGTTTCATAAAGAGTATTTAAACATTTTGAATTATTATTTACAGAAGCTGAAGTGCATGTGTTTCGACATAACCTTCAAATCAATTACGCGTCGTCCCTTGACTGCACATTCATTTTCCGGCTCGACTCCTTTTTTCCGCCGCTTTCCAGGTTGTACTTGCTCCAACCGTCGAGTGTACTGTTTTTCGCTTTGCATTTTTCCCTTCCATCTTTTCATTTTCGCCGAACAAAAAAACGGAATTCGCGGAGGATGTTTGACAGCTTCGCGCTCACGATGTGGCGTTCATATCTGAGCGCAGTGATACCAGTTACTGAGAACTAAATTGCGCGTTTGCCACATTTCAACTTGGTTAATATCGTATTGGCGATGTAAATAAACAAAAAGGATTTAAAACATTTATAAACAGTCAATTATATGCATTCCACACATTTATTAGCTGAAAGTTATTCATTTTACGTGACCGGAAATTTGATTATTCGGAGTTGGCAGCCGTTACAGGCGCCCGTGTTTAAGGGGCCAGTCCATTTTGGAGCCACGAAAAAAGGCTATTTTCGCAATTTTTTGAGGATTTTATAAAAGGTATGAATATAAAAGTTGTTGGGCTTGATAAATAAAGTCTTGGAATACATTTTTTTTAATTATTCATTTTTATTCATTTTTAAGTACAAAAACTATAGTTTAACGCAACGCCTTAAAAATAGGTGGGCTGGGTAGCTCCATCACAACTCGGCAACGGCTTGTCTGAAACAAAAAAATCAAAGTCCATTAGATACAATATGACACCAGCTACAAAATGACCCTCGGACATAAAATGTTATCAAAAAATAAAAAAATTGCAGATGAAAAACGAATAAAATTTTAAAAAAGCGTTTTTTTCGCAGTTTTTCGCAAAAAAAGAGTAAAAGTCAAAATTTTGAAATCATCGAGGGTCATCTTGTTGCGAATCATGTTTACAATATGTGGTTCAAATTTCAAGAGAATCATTCGTACGTTGGAATACAGAAAAAATATTAGATGATAATTCATAAATAACACATAATGGGTAATAAATAATAAATAATAAATGAATGAAATAATAATATATAACAAGTGATCAAATAAAAATAAAACAATTTACGACCCTAGGTTATATAACTGTGCGATAGATTAGCCCACTGTGGGTAGGAAGTGA
Organism: Ophion slaviceki; assembly: GCA_944452715.1. NCBI lineage: Eukaryota > Metazoa > Arthropoda > Insecta > Hymenoptera > Ichneumonidae > Ophion > Ophion slaviceki. The sequence goes on along the minus strand of OX101783.1, from coordinate 10,072,037 downwards.
TAAGAAAGGGTTCAATTGGGAAGGCTAATGCGTGAAAACCCGCAACGGTTGAGTTGGAACGCAGAAAAACAAATAGTAGATAATTAATCATAAATAATCAATAATGAGCGCTAAGTAATAAATAATAAACCCAAAATAATAAATAATAAGTTATAAAATGATGACAAAAAAATGCAAGACCCTAGACTATCAAACTGTGCGATGGATTGGGTAAGTGCGGGTTTAGAGAGTGATAGGAAAGGGTTCGATTGGGAAGGCTAATACGTAAAAACTAAGCAAGGGTTACGTTGGAACACTGAAAAAAGTATTAGATGATGATTCATAAATAATGAATAATGGACGCTAAATAATAATTGAAAAAACGCAAGACTCTAGGCTATAAAACCATGCGATAGAAAAATCGTCTTATTGAAATGTTACGCATATGCAGACCCCTTTAATATTCAAGCACGCGAGATGATTCCGCATAACAATTCTCCAAAAGTTAATTGAAGAGATCGGGACATGATTTTGGCGAAAACGAGCAATATGGATTACAGGGTGTTCCTCTTGTCTCTGCCACTCGAAATAACTCGGTAATTATCGACGTGACAAAAAAATGTTCCAGACAAAAGTTGTACGGTGTAAAGGGGGCCATCAAATGCGACAAATTTTTAAAATTCGGTGGAGGCGCTGACGCACAGTGAAGGTCACCTCCACTTTTTTAAATAGTATGGTACATTTTTTTCAGCTATCTTGTGGAGCACCTCAAGCCGCATGAAAAACATTAGGGGGTCATAGTCGTTCAAGGTTATTCAAGGTCAGTATCGATGATACAAATCTAAATATCCTAAAACCCAAATATTTGGTAGTGATCCGAGATATTTAGATTCGTATTTCATTTTAATAAGTAGAATGAAAAAAATAAAATAAAAACCCTGCGAAATCCCATAACCGCATATATGCGGTTATGAGATTTCGCAGGGTTTTTATTTTTTTCATCCTAACCATTGCAGATACCATTCTGAATTTTTTTTAACAGACTCTTTACTCAATGACAGACATCCCGTAAAATTTGTACCGAAATCGAAAGTGTGTTATTAGGTTTAAAAAAATTTTATTCTCATTTTTTTGCCAAATTTCAATTTTCTCAATGCAGAAATATTGTGATTTTGATTTTTTTCGATAAAGCGGAAAAAATAATAAGTTTTCATTCTTATGTTTTTTTTTGTTTGATGAATATTTTTTTCGGATACAGTGTTCGTAATGAAAAATTGAAAATCCCGAACGGACGCCTAAAAAATCTAAAAAAATCACAGACGTTCCTTTTGACTAATATTTCAAACTGGCAGATTTTGATAAAAATTGGAGAGGTTGCAAAAAAAAAGTGGCCCAATTGATGAACAATGCTCATATACATACATACATACATACATACATATATATATATATATATAATATATATATATATATATATATATATATATATAAATATATATATGTATCTATAGATACGGCGGTCAATTCAATTCCGTAAGGCTATCGAATAAGCTCGTTATCTCACAGGGGTAGATACAGTCATCCGATTGGCAGTGCAGGGAGGAAATGTTATGGATATACATATATGCATATACAATATATATATATATATATATATATGAACATATTATGAGGATTCTGCTCTGTTCAAACTAAGATTCGCGAATCTCTATAGCTCGAACGTTGTAATGGAGAAGCTTATCATTTCATCTAGATATAAGCTTCCCATTACTATTGTACATAACGCGTTTATGTCCTTGTACTCGCGGAGGCTCCGTGACCTTTATCCGGTGTGCCGCTCGTCTATTCGTGTGAAAATATAAGAGCTTCGCGAACGTACCTCGTCCGGAGTACATCGTAAAATTGGGTGACGACGAAATTTGGCCGACTGTGGGCGGTATCGGCCATCGGCTTTGCTCGCGCCGGAACGCTTTGTTCCCGGCTTACTCGATAAAGCAACGACAAACTTAAAACGACAACCTGATCGCACCGAAATCAAATTAATTGAAAGCTCGGTCAAGGATCGCTGGCACGAGCCAGTACTCGGTTGGGTGTCCGAATCGGGCG
>OX101783.1:10064975-10069752 GCA_944452715.1 Ophion slaviceki | reverse complement strand
TACAAACGTATAATTATATTGTAATATTCAAAATGTGAAGGAAATATAAATATACAGATATACAGCGTGTCCTGTTGTGAATGGACAATCCTGCAACTGTTGATGGGTCAGATCATGGAATTTTAGTTTAGTAAAAGTACCACGGTTTTCGAGAAAAAATCATCTGCTTTTGGTTTTTCACATGCGAGTTCTGCAAATGATAACTTTTTTATCCAGTTAAAAAAAATACTCTTGGTTATTTGTTTTACCTAGAAAAGTCTTCTTTTCAACCTTAAATATTAAGGAAACTTTATGGAAAAAGATCTTATGCAGAACTTTCATACAAACCAATTCGAACATCTGACTTTGATAGTCTGCGGTGTAAAAATAAAGTACTACGCGTATCGTACCAATTAGTTAAAAAAAAGTTGCTTAGTTATTGTCGATTCGTATCATTTGTAGAAATGGCATGCGAAAATCCGAAAGCAGATGATTTTTCAAAAAAATAACATAAAGCCCAAAATCTGGAAGACCGTGGGACTTTTACTAAACTGAAATTCCAGCATATAGTAGGACATGATCTGACCTATCGACAGTCGCAGTATTATCCATTCATAACAGGACACCCTGTATACAGGGAGTCCCAGAACTGAATGCGTGCCCTGAAATGGGGGGTTGGGGGTGAAATTCTGAGTCGATTGATGTAGGCATGTGTGGGTCTCAGATCAACCTCAGAATTATAATTAATTTTTAAAGGCGGACCAAACAGGTGCGCCCGCCTTTAAAAATTAATAACAATCACTAATCATATGTGAGAAGTGGACGTATAAAATTGGATTTTTTAATGAAAATTTGAATTTTTGGGGGCTTGAGCGACCTCCAAATATTTGTTGACCGCTCGCAGCTTTCGCGACAATTTTTTTTTTTTCTTTAAGGAGTGAGATGCAGTCAGAGGCTTGAAAAAACGAGCATTTTCAATCATTTTTTTATAGTAATTAAGTTTGTTTTACAAAACTGTTTACACAGACTTTTTATGTTATATTTCAATTTGACTTGTACAAATTTTCAAAGAAACATATTGATTATTTATAAAAATTTCGCCATCTTTGTCGGACCCCCTCCGGCATGTAGTGCTTTGCGGTGACCATCATAAAACTTTACTGGATCATCTGAAATAAAAAAAAAAAAAAATCATTCGTTTAACAATAAATCTAGTCCTTCATCGAAGCTTTTTTTTTAATTAATAAAATTGCGGCTTCCGCCAGATAACTTTCGAATTTCGACCAAAAAATCGCTCGTTTTTTGTTTAAAAAAATAAAATAAATTCTCAACAAAAATGAAAATCGTTCGATTAAGGACTAGTTTTTAATGCTATCAATAAGCACACCAAATTTCATCAAAATCCATCGAATGGTTTTTGAATTATAGTGGTCACCGACTTGAAAAACATAGTTTCGAGAAAAACGCGTTTAAAGTTTTTCGATGTGGATACGGTATTAAGGCGTTACCCCCACTTGTAGCGCAAAAAAAGGCCTTTTTCATGAATTTTTTAAAAGAAAACTACAAAACTTTTTTAATCAATCAATATACCATATTAAAGAACACATCTTGAAGAACTTTCAGTAATTTTTTTATTGAAAAATATTACATTGTTTAGTGGCAAATGGCCGTCAATGAAATGATGTTTTTATATACACGGTTTGCGGTGACCAACATTGCGGCGAAGTGGATCATCTGAAAAAAAAAATGCAGATGGATTTAGTCAAATATAAGTTCAAACTAGTCTTTAATCGAAGGATTTTAAAAAATATTCATTTTTCACAAAATGGCGGGCAGTCAAAGTTAATGGTTCGATTTTAACGAAAAAAAAAACGGCCGTTTTTTGGCTATAAAAGGGCCATTTTTTCGAAAAAAAAAATCGAACGATTAAAGACTACATTTTTATGTATTAAATAAGCCTGCAAAATTTCAAGAAGATCGGTTCATTAGTGTTCGAGTAATCTTGGTCACAGACTTCAGAAATGCCATTTAGAGAAAAACGCGATTAAAGTTTCAATTTCAGTTTACACGAAGAAAATATTTTTTTTTTGTAAACTTACATAGAGTCATCTATTCCGGGCATCAAAAAAAAACTGCACTTCAAATTGCACTTCAAAAAAATGCAATAAAAAAAATCGATTTTTTCAAAATCGCAAGTGGGGGTAACCCCTTAAATGTTCGTAAAATTTCGAGCCCGATGGATGAAGCTAAACTTTTTTCTATGTATTTTGATCCGCTGAATCCGAATATCACAATTTTTTGCCGAAAAGTCGAGCATTCAATTGTTATAGCCAATTGTCAAAACAATTTTTCAAAAAATTATAATTTTTCGGGATGAATTATTATTTTTTAAATATTTTAGGCATTTTTAAAACGAAAGTATTCCCTATAAATTTTGCTAAAGTTCAGAGTTTTTGAGTAATAAATTTTTGAAAACTTCTGAAAGAGTTTTCCAATTTTATACTTGATTTATGTATAGAAATACTAATTAAAAAATTACTTACATCGAATGATCAATTCCTGGCCCATACAATAGGGCTTCTGCCGATGTGGAAGCTTCCAAAATATCAATTTGTTGTTGTCTTCTAAGCATTCTGCCTTCCCGGGTATTATGGTTTGCGCGTATGTCAGCTACGTCTATACGTTGAGAATCCGCTACCTGCCATGGGGACCCGACCCCCCCCCCCCCCGTCACTAATTGTGAGATATCCCGGAAACTATTCATCGGATTGACTTTAAATTTTCAGGGAATATTTTCGAAACATCATACTTCAAGAAAATGTAAAAGAAATCGATTTTTTGAAAATTCTCACTGCATCTCACCCCTTAAAGAGAATAATTGGATGTTGAGAAAAAGGAAAAAAAAATAGAACTTAAATTTGTGCAACCCTACTATATATCCATTTAAGCCCAGCAAATTTGTTTGTATAATTCCCCAACGAACTATAAATTTGCCAATTAATCGATTCCCTTATCATCTGTATCAGGTGGAAAAAGGCTGTTGACGGTACACCGCGAACGAGTTCCGCAGCGGAAAAAAATGTACGTCAAGCCCAGGCATGATTTTCCCTCATCGTGAGTAACACTTCGAAAGCGGAGATTTCCATGTTCGCAGGAAAAGGATACTGAATTTCCGCAGGAAAATGCCCTCAACATAGTTCATGAAGGATGAACCGACGCAATGAAAAAAAAATATATAAAAAAACGAGTATCTGGATATCGAGCGGATCTTGAGCGCGTCGTCCCGTCTGGTGTTGGGTGAAGGGCGCGGTTGAGAGGATGACGCGATGAGAGTAAAGTGGGATCAAGCGAGATGCGATCCGGGGCTCGAGCTTTTTGCCCTGTTCATCATTCTCTTTCGCGTCTCATCTCCGCCCCTATCCGCCTCGTTCCACTCCTCTGGCGAGCTTCAGATATCGCGGATGCATTTGCCGCGCGGGCCTCGATGGAGTGATGCGTTGGAGTAATTAATGGCTGGCGCAAAGGCACCTAGCCAAAGCCCTTTTCGACCCTCGCAAGCTTCCTGAATGCGCCAACCTGTCTCACTTTCTCCCTTATTCGTCGTCGCCTTTCTCGACCCGTCTACTTTCCCTTCGACCCTTGCCCCACCGACGAGAACCTTCGTCGCCGCGAGACGCGCCCGCACCTCGACCATCCGCTCGTTCACTCTGCGTACGAGCACGGAGAGACTTCCGTGTGTGCGAAATGTAATAGCCAATGTTGGAGCAAGCGTACGCGCCTGCGTCTGCTTTCCGAGCTTTCTCGCCCCCCCTCATGCACCCTCACCCTTTCGTTTCATCATCAAGGTTTCCGTAAGTTCGTCGTCAGCCTACCTTTATTAACATGAGTGTAAGGAGGGATCGGTGCGCGTATGCGCTCTCTCTCTCTCTCTCTCTCTCTCTCTCTCTCTCTCTCTCTCTCTCTCTCTCTCTCTCTCGCTCTCTCTCTCTCTCTCTCTCTCTCCCCCCCCCCCATTCTCTGTTTTTCTCATGGTATCTCTCTCATGACATAAATGATTTAATCTTCGGATTTTATTGTATTTTGGTTTTACTTGAGGGGTTATGTGCATTTCGAAGCCAAAAAACATATTTCCTCTATTCAAAAAAAATATATTATATAAATGATTTTATTGAAAATGAAAGGCAACATGTCAGCAGCAAAAATATAATATATTAATGATTTTATTCAAAATGAAACAATATTCAAAATGAAAAGCACATGAAAAAGCAACATTTCAACAATAATAAAAAAAAATTTATCAAAAAATTTGGGAAATTCAGCCGGTGGGACCTGGTTTCCGGAGACACTTCGAAAAAAGTGTCCTCGTGGTGGTCGGAATAACTCATGATAGCTTCATTTGAAATTAAAAAACCAATTTTTTTCTGTTAGTAGATAAGTACAGCTCGTGATCAAACGAAGGATTTTTTAAAAAATTGAAATTTGAATTTTTGGCAGAGTTGTATGCAAAATAGTTCATTTTTTGGTACAATTTCCACTACGTATAGTCTTGTAAAATTTGTTGTAATCGAAAAAAAAACTTCGTTCAATCACTAGTCAATGCTATTTTGAAGAAGTGTGCAAAATTTCAATAAAATCGGTGCATTAGTTATTAAGAAATCGTGTCCACCGACTTCAAAAATAGTGTTTTGAGAAAAATGCGATTTACCTGCGTCGCTCCCGGCCGGTCTATCCCAGCGGGGGGAATTACCAAAGGCTCTCTCTCTCCTAGGCTTTTACACTGACTGATTTAAAACGTTGG
>OX101783.1:10019975-10059975 GCA_944452715.1 Ophion slaviceki | reverse complement strand
CCAGAAAAAAATTAATTTATATTTTATTGAGCAAGTCGAACGTCCGTTTCAAGGCAAAATATGCAAAAATATTTTTTTCTCAAAGAAAGACACCCGTTATTTTATTTATAAGAATTTCTGCGAATTGTGAATACGAAAAATGGATTTTTGGTATTTTTTATATTATGGGATTCATAAACACCATGAAGTAACAGCTATTATTATTTTTTTATTTTTTTATGAATATTCGATTGAAGAGTGTGGAGCACTCGCTGTATGTTTACCAGGTTTTTGAAATACATATGACATGTCCATATGTATTGGAGCCTTGGAGTGCTCCACACTCTTCAATCGAATATTAATTTAAAAAAAAAAATTTTAATAAAAATAGCTGTTCCTTCACGGTGTTTAGGAATCCCATAATATAAAAAATACCAAAAATCCGTTGTTCGTATTCACAATTCGGGGAAATTAAAAAAAATAAAATAACGAGTGTCTTTCCTTGAGAAAAAAAATATTTTTGCATATTTTGCCCTGAAACGGACGTTCGACTTGCTTAATAAAATCTAAATTAATTATTTTCTGGAAGGCTATAAAAAGACGAACATTGTCGTTTTTTACGAACGTTAAATCCTGCCAAAGATACAGCCATTTGAATGGAAAAATGTTAAAAAATGGTAATCAACGAGAAAAAACGTCAGATTTTTTTTTTTTTAATTTCGACACTGTGAATATTTTTCAATAAAGTAACTCGATTTTTTCAAAAATATTTGTGGATTTTTTTACTGGCTAAAGTGACGTGGAATGCATCATATATAATGCTATCGTTCAAAGAAAAAAAGAAATCGATTTTTTTATGTTTGTAAATGCACATCCCGCCTTAAGGGGTTAGGCCACTCTGGAGGCCGAAAAAATAGGCTTTTTGGGGATTTTTTCAGAAAAAATACAAAATAAATCGGGATTACAAAAAAGAGTGTTTAACATACATATCAGTGACTGTATGCAATAATTTTTTTGAAGCGATTAATTTCAAAATCGCGGCTGTGCAGCGTTTATCTCAAAACTGCATTTGTTAAGTTGGTCGGAAACATAACTCAGACAATTTTCAACCGATTCACTTGAAATGTTGAATATATCTTGAAAAATACATTGTCTATGGAAGTACGTAGGATTTTTTAAAAATATTGCATAGTTCATTTGTTATTAACAATCTGACTATGTTTCTCACTTTCCAAAAATTTGCCTAAAAAATCGTCAGATAATTAATATAAACAAATGAACTATGCAATATAAAAAAAAATCCTACGTACTTCCATAGACAATGTATTTTTCAAGATATATTCAACATTTCAAGTGAATCGGTTGAAAATTGTCTGAGTTATGTTTCCGGTCAACTTAAAAAATGCAGTTTTGAGATAAACGCTGCACAGCCGCAATTTTGAAATGAATCGCTTCAAAAAAATTATTGTATACAGTCACTGAAATGTATGATAAACACCCTTTTTGGTAATTTCGATTTATTTCGGCCTTAATCGAAAAAGTCGGATGGAAAGAAGAAATGAAAAAAGTCGGCGTCGAAAAATCGGCATGCAAAACAGAATTTATTCGGACGCATTCGGCGAGCTTTTTTTTGCCGAAAGTAACGCAGTGACGAAGTCGACGAAGTACCGAATCGTTGGATGAGAAATTTAAGGGTAGGTATGAATAATTCCACAATAATTTCACAATTTCACTTTGTATTTTCCGAAATATCGACTATGAGCGAAGAAAATTCTCGTTCCTTACTTTCTGAAACGATCCTGAATGAAATCGTTGCTCGACATTCTTGAGAGTTTTTACGGTTGATTATGGCCGTCTGGTTGATACCAGAGACCATTGTATATGGATGCCTATATTTTCACGGATATACGAGGTGTAATGTCCCGCTGCAATGTTGAGTGTAACATGCCTGCGAGATTCATTTTTTCCTCTGTGACTACTCTCCAGCACTCTTGATAACCATACACTTGAAATAACGCTTGACCGTATCACATGGATTGCCTTCGCCTGCGAAAGAACCGAGTGTTAACGATTGCGAGAATCGGCAAGTAATGCACGACAGTGCAATCGCTTAGTGTGATTTAGTTTTCGTACTTATTTCAGTGCAGTCGGAAGAGATAGCACGGACTTGGGATGTCAAGGGTTTTTTCGAAATCATTGACCAAAGGATATTGATGTTGGGAGTTCCGTCGCTGTTGAACTGTGAACACGAATAAGAGTGGTTATTTTGTGACTGCATGTCGCAAGTGACCATCCCAGGTAGGAAATTAAAAGGCTGACGATGGAAACAAGCTTGTGCGAGCCTTGTTTCACCGAGCCTGAGTGAGACAGACCTGGCCCAGGTTTCATTGCATCGTTTGGAGCAGCCTGGAACCAAGACTGGCTGCTTAGCCTAAACTCAGGGTTATTTCAAGCTTCATTCAGCCGGTGAAGTTTGAGGCTGAAAAATCAAGGCTGGATGCAGGCTTGTTTCAGGTTGTGATAAAATAAAATAAATTTAAAATAATATTTTTTCTGTACTTGTATGAAAAAAAAATTTAGCAATCAATTTGTCGGGTGCGAAGGCACGAAAAACGAAAGCGAAGGAGGCAGCTCAGAACATTTAAACATATGCTCTTATCGATATTTATGAGGTACACAAAAAAGGGTATACGAAAATAAAAGTACGCAATAAAATAAAGTATTGTTTTTTAAAATATTTTTTATATATATTTTGTAACAAATAATATAACAAATAATAAATATATATAATAAATCAAATGAATTCTTTACAAATTTATTAAATTTACCCCAATGTAGAATATAGAAAACTAAAAACAGGCCTCATATAGCCTCGGGAAGAGTTTGGGAAAAGCCTGGTCATAAATGCTCGTGAAGGCTTCATTAAGGCTCGTTTTGGGTCCTATTGTTTCGTCGTTTCAGGCTTAGTACAGGCTTTTCTACCAGCCTTTGGTCAAGCCTGTGTGCAAGAGCCTGAAACCGCGTTATCATTCAGAGGTTCAGCTAGGCCTGAAATCAGGCTGGTGCTCAGCCTAAATTAAAAAATGTGAGCCTTGTTTCAGAGCTTGGCGAGCCCTTTTTTCATCGTCAATTCCTACCTGGGGAGATGGCCAATAGAAATGTTTCATAGAATCGCGCACTAGATTTTACCTGTTACTGCTTAATTCGCTTCGTGTCGTGTGCAGGTGAAAGTGTACAAGCAGAAGTTTGGCAACAAAAAGTCAAGTAAGTAAAATCCTTTTTAATTATTCTGTCAACTGCTTAATTTTTTAAAAGTTTTCATGCTTTACATTGTGGTGACGTTATTTTGTAAAAGTAATGGTTACTTTTCTATTTCTTGAATAGTTCACGAACAGTGCTTTGTTATAACCTCAATATTTCGCATGCGTTCTTTTTACTTGGTTACATTTTAGTTGTGGCCATCTCTCCCGGGAGATTAGGAGAGATGGCCACGTACAGTCGGTGTATGATGGCCATAGTACAAGTTGTAATGTGTTCAAGTAATTCATTTTTTTGACATTTGTTTTAGATGCCTAATAAGCAGAATAGAAAAGCAATTGCTCTACGAGGGAACTGGACTCAAGAATCATTAAAAGCAGCTATTAGCGCTGTAAATAATGATGAATTGTCGGATCGTGCGGCCGCTAGGACCTACGAAATACCTAGGAAGACCTTAGAAAGACGATACAAGAACAATGACAAAAAATGTTGCGGAGACAATTATTATGAAACTCGCCTCGTCGAAGACTAGCTGCAGTATGCCAACTTTGGGAACACAGAAATTATACTGATTTCGATTATATGTGTTCTAGATGTGGCCAAAAGAAGACATAAAATTATAATTAAAAAAACATAAAACCAAAGAGAAAACCGAGAGCATAATGCTCTGGGTAACTGGCCATCTCACTTCTACTCCCATGGTCATCAGACGCGGGTACTCCGGGAGAGATGGCGAATCGTGTTTTTTTTTTAGTCATTTGAAGGTTGATAGAATAGGACTTTGTTTTTACTTGGGGCTGGGTTGAACTTTCGAATTTTTAATGCTCCGACGGCTTAAAATTACGAATTTTAATGTTTCGAAATTCAAGATAAGGCCGGGTTGAAATTCCGAAGTTTGAATGGTCAGAACGCTCAAAACTCCGAAAGAATTTTACCCGAAAGACCAAAACTCCGAAAATCTTAACACCGTCAAAATAATTCGGCTATGTAAGTTTTTAACGTTTCAAAATTTTCAATAAATCGGTGAATTATTTCAAGATTTCTTTTTCATTAAGGTAGTACCTCCACAGAAGAGTTGAATTAAGAAATGGTTAAAATTTGACATATATGTTATTTAATACATCATCCAAACATCTGTGCAATTTGAAAAAGTTTGACCACCCCAAACCTGAGATATTTACACTTAAAGTTGGCTTGGTTTACACGTAACAAATGCGTTATGATGGGCAAACAGAGCATCATTAATTTTACAGTAAAAACTAAAATTACGAAATTGATAAAAAACGAGGGTAGGCTAGAGTAAGATATCACGAATAATGTGAAAAAAAATGAGAATTATTCACCATCTAGTTTCCAAGATATAACCATGAAAAGCCCTCACAATTTTGGTGCAAAGCCTGGAAAAAAAACAATTGGGGCAAAGCCTCGACTGTCCCGGCAAAAAGTTTACTGGCAATGGTAGATCAAAAACACAATATAAAATATATTTTACGGCAATAAATGATATCCATCGTATTATCTACTAGTACCGAGTTAATATTGCGTAGTTATTAATTTTATTTATTACTAATTAAACCAATTATCAATCTTTTAAGTACGAACATGTTATGTAAACTTTTGGTTGAGATTTTCGCAGAGGAACTACCTTAAGAAGTGATTTTGCGTCAATTTTAAAATTTATCTAGACAATGTCATACTTTCTACATCATTTATAGTCAACTGTGTAGACTTTCGCTCGCATGATCTTGACATAAGGGTCGGGTTGAAATTCCAAACTTTGGATGCGCCGACGGTTCAAAATTCCTAATTTTAATCTTACGAAATTACAAGGTTCGTCAAGATTATGCCAGCGAAAGTCTACACAGTTGACTGTAAATTATGTAGAACGTATAACATTGTCTAGACAAATTTCAAAATTGACGTAAAATCACTTCTTAATTTAAAAAAATCTTGAAATAATTCGTCGATTTATTGAAAATTTTGAAACTTTTAAAACTTCTTGAGCCGAATTCTTTTGACGCTGTTATGATTTTCGGAGTTTTGGTCTTTCGTGTAAAATTCTTTCGGAGTTTTGAGCGTTCAAAGTTCGGAATTTTTACCCGGTCCCTTTTATTTCGTAAGTTATCTTAAAGTTAAATGTTCAAAGTTTAATTACAAATGAAGATAGGTTCAGAAACGCCTGTACTTTTATTTTGACGGATCCTTAGAAAAACTGTGGCCAATTACCCCGGACTTACCCTATAAGGGGGATCCCAGCTCAACTCACAAGGAACATTACTTAAGTGTCCACCTTCGATTTTGTCGAAACTCATATATGAGGCATTCCACGTCACTTCAACTAGTAAAAAAAATCCACAAACAATTTTGAAAAATCGAGTTACTTTATTGAAAAATATTCACTGAGTGTCGAAATTTAAAAAAAAATTCTGACGTTTTTTCTCATTGATTACCATTTTTTAACATTTTTCCATTCAAATGGCTGTATATTTGGCAGGATTTGACGTATTTACATTCGTAAAAAATGAAAATGTGCGTCTTTTCCTAGCCTTCCAGAAATCCAGATGTATGAAGCCTTCGAGTGCTCCACACTCTTCAAACGAAAAAATAAAAAAAATAAAAATAGCTGTTTAAAATAGCGGTGTTTAGCAATTCCATAATGTAAAAAATACCAAAAATCCGTTTTTTGTATTCACAATTCGGGGAAATTCTTAAAAATAAAACGAGTGTCTTTCCTCGAGAAAAAAAATATTTTTGCATATTTTGCCCTAAAACGGACGTTCGACTTGCTCGATAAAATCTAAATAATTTTTTTCTGTAAGGCTAGAAAAAGACGCACATTTTCGTTTTTTACGAATGTAAATACGTCAAATCCTGCCAAAGATACAGCCATTCGAATGGAATAATATTAAAAAATGGTAATCAAGGAGAAAAAACGTCAGAAATTTTTAAAAAATGTCGACACTCGGTGAATATTTTTCAATAAAGTAACTTGATTTTTCAAAATTATTTGTGGATTTTGTTTTACTGGCTGAAGTGACGTGGAATACCTCATATGTGATAAAGCATTGGAAACCATTACACACGTATTTTGTTTGTTGGCGAAAAAACGGGTTTAAGGAGTGAATCCGCCCCTCAAAAAAAGGCGTGCCGAGGGGTGGTTCTGCAATTTCACCCATAAGCAGTCCACCCATCCGAATGAAACGAAAACCAACATTCTTTTAATGCAAAGCGATGAAAAATCTACTATAGAAGTATTGAAAAAATATTAAATTAAGGGATGACACGCCTTTCTTCGAGGGGTGGTTTCCCCCCATGAAACAGTTTTTCCGCCGATTCAAAAAAATACGTGTCTAATATTTTTCAATGATGTATCACATATATGAGTTTTTAAAAAAATCGTAGGCGATCACTTAAGGGGGGAACTCCCTTTAGACGCCCGTAAATGAGCCATTTTCATGAATTTTTTCATACGTCATAAAATACTCGCACCATTTTAAAATTTTGACAGTGTCTTATGACAACTTACAAGTGTTAACTTTTTTCTTCTTTTTTAACCAAAACAAAATGACGGCGTTATGGGGATTCCTTTAGGCGTATTTTGGAAAACTGCTCATGTTATAGCTCAAAAAGTTATTGATCGATCTGGCTGAAATTTTGGGAGGTTTCTCACTATAACATTATTGGAAGGATGTACCTATAAAAATCTAAACAAGTATAAAATTAAAAATTAAGTAGGCTTGGTAATCAAATTTTCATATTTTTGACCATTTTCTCGACAATTTTTACCCCAAAAAAGTAATTTATTTACGCGATAACCTTAAAACTTTAGGTGTATCCTTCCAATAATATTATAGTAAGAAACCTCCCAAAATTTCAGCCCGATCGATCAATAACTTTTCGACCTATAACATGAGCGGTTTTTCAAAATACGCCTAAAGGAATAACCTTATAACGCCGCCATTTTGTTTTGTTTAAAAAATCATTTTTTCAACACTTGAAAGTTGTAATAAAATAATGTCAAAATTTTTAAAAGGTGCGATTATTTTATTGCCTTTAAAAAAAATTATGAAAAACTACTCATTTTCAGTCGTCTAAAGGGATTTCCCCCCTCAAGTAATGTTCCTTGTCAGACAACTATTTCCCTCCGGATCGTTGATTCTAGATTGCCAGAGCGGAAAACTTCACTCTTGGTGTCAAAAAGTGTCGTAATTTCTTTCAATTTTTTCTCCCTTGCCCTTCTGCGCCTGCAAAAAATCAAAAGGTCCCCTAGAACTGTTTTTTTTCAATTCTGAAAAAATTTACACACGTTTTAGACCTGTTTTATGCATTTTGCACCAAAGCTCAACTTATGCTCCCGATGTTTATTATTATTTTTGGGAACATTTCGATTTTGGGGACGATTATTCGACGGTTTGTAAGTCAGAAGCTTATTTGCTCGATCTACATATACATGCCGCCCGGATTGAGTATAATCTGAAACCATATTTTTGACGCTTTTTTTACTTGCAAGACCGAAAAAGTACTCTTCTGACTTCCAAACTGTTGAATAACCATCAGCAAGATCGAAATTCGACAACAACAAAAATAGTAAATATTGGAAGGACAAGATAAGCTTTGGTGAAAAATGCAGAAAGCAGGTCGAAAAAGGATCAAATTTTTCTCAAAGTTTAAAAAACGCAGTGAACTTTTCGGTTTTCTGCTTCCGCAGAAGAGCAAAGGGTGAGAGGTGGGGATTGAAAAAATTGAAAAAAATTGAAATTGTTTTCTATTACACCAGGAAAAAGATTTTCCCCTATCGAAATCTATGATCAACGATAGAAATAGTCGTCTGACAAGGAAAGGTTCCGAAATCGATCTCTCCGATTTCAATGAAATCTGGTATGCTTGTAGAATGGGTAAAAATAGGCGACACGTATTTTTTTTATATCTGCGGAACCCGATTTTTAAGGGTTGAAACGCACCCTCGAAAATTGGGGTGTTTTTCGTTTTTCGTCGATAACGTTTTAACGGTACGAGATATGAAAAAAAAATCACATTGCAGAAAATGTTTATTTTTTCGTGTACTATATATTGGAGATGACAACGATAACGTTATCGACGAAAAACGAAAAGCACCACTATCTTCGAGGGTGCGTTTCACCCCTCAAAAATCGGGTTCCGCAGACATAAAAAAATAAGTGTCGCCTATTTTGACCCATTCTACAAGCATGTCAAATTTCATCGAAATCAGTGAGATCTACCTCGCAACCTTTCCTTGTGAGTCGAGCTGGAATCCATTGGAATACATTCTAAAATTGGGTGCTTAATCGTAGAAATCGAGTGAAAATACAACCATTCCATATTTCCTTCCGACGCACAGGATGTAACAGGATTTATTTCCCTCGAAGACGCTGTCAAGACTGGTACTGTCTTGGATATTTTTCAATTCTTGCAACTCTTTTTCCGTGAGTTTCGATTCCTTGAGGCACTTCTTGTTCGCCGTCGCAAACGTATCTTTCGAAACCATACACAGCGCCTGTATAGATTAAATGTAATGACATGCCATGGTGAGTTTCGCTGCACTTTTGAAAAAAAAGTTTATTTTTTTTAACCGGTATCAATTTAAGGGGTGAGATGCAGTCAGAAATTTCAAAAAATCGATTTTTTACATTTTCTTGAAGTATGATGTTTCGAAAATATTCCCTGAAAATTTCAAGTCAATCCGATGAATAGTTTCCGGGATATCCCACAATTAGCGAAGGGACGTCGAGTCCCCATGGCAGGTAGCGGCTGACAAACGCGCAAACGATAATACCCGGGAAGGCAGAATGCTTCGAAGACAACATCAAATTGATATTTTGGACGCTTCCACATCAGCAGAAGCCCTTTTGTATGGGCCAGGATTTGATGATTCGATGTAAGTAATTTTTTAAGTAGTATTTCTATACATAAATCAAGTGTAAAATTGAAAAACTCTTTCAGAAATTTTCAAAAATGTATTACTCAAAAACTATGACCTTTAGCAAAATTTTATAAGGAATACTTTCGTTTTAAAATTGCCCAAAATGTTAAAAAAAAATAATTCATCCGAATAACTTTAATTTTTTGATAAATTGGCTATAAACAATTGAATGCTCGACTTTTCGGCAAAAAATTGTGATATTCGGATTCAGCGGATCAAAATACAAAGAAAAAGTTTAGCTTCATTTATCGAGCGCAAAATTTTACGAACATATAATACCGTATCCACATCGAAAAACTTTCAACGCGTTTTTCTCGAAACTATGTTTTTCAAGTCGGTGACCACTATAATTCAAAAACCACTCGATGGATTTTGATGAAATTTGGTGTGCTTATTGATAGCATTAAAAACTAGTCCTCAATCGTAGGATTTTCATTTTTGTTGAAAATTTCTATTTTTTTAAACTATAAACGAGCGACTTTTTGGTCGAAAATCGAAAGTTATCTGTCGGAAGCCGCCATTTTGTTAATTTTTGAAGAAAAAAGCTTCGATTAAGGACTAGATTTATTATTAAACTAGTGATTTTTTTCTTTTGTTTTTTTATTTCAGATGATCCAGTAAAATTTTATGATGGTCACCGCAATTTCAATTAGGGATCGTCCATTAATTACGTGAGGTTTTTTGGCCAATTTTTGAGGCCTCCCCTACCCCATGGTGATATGTGGTGAGGTTTCTGTTATCCAAATCCTTTCCTCCCCCCTTATTTGAGCCACACGTAAATTATGGACGACCCCACATCACCATGGGGGAGGGGGGGGGGGGGCTCATAAAGTGGCCAAAAAACCTCACATGATTAATGGACAATCCCTTACGAGTATGTTGTTTTGCAGCCTGCAAAATGACCATATTTTTTCAGACGATAAATATTAATCTTCAAAGGTGAAAATGATTTAAAAAAAATATCTACATAGACACATTTAATATATAAGGCCAAAAAAAATTTTTATCAAATAATGACGAGCATCAAAATGTTTAGAAGCATAACAATTTTTGTTACTCATCGGTGTTTAAACAGGGACACCAATGTGAAGGGGGGGGGGGGAATCGTTTTCTTTACATTTTATCAAAGTATACATATTCAAGAATATGTGCAGAAATTTTCAGGTCAAAATATTGAAAATTGACGAAGTTACAGACGAGTTGGTAAGAGCA
The DNA here is from genome assembly GCA_944452715.1 of Ophion slaviceki. Classification (NCBI taxonomy): domain Eukaryota; kingdom Metazoa; phylum Arthropoda; class Insecta; order Hymenoptera; family Ichneumonidae; genus Ophion; species Ophion slaviceki. The sequence continues at coordinate 10,049,585 of OX101783.1, read as the reverse complement.
GGTAGCGCAACGATTAACGCATACTAAAACTTCAGCTGACTAATCTCGACCTGGCCGGAATCATAACTCTAGCTATAATTGTCCGATTTTCAATTTCGAAAACCCCCAATTTCCATAATTGCTGTACCTATCGTTGTAGGTAGCCGTTTTTCTTTTATTTAGTTTTTTTAATCCTCCGAACGTAAGTAAAAATTATGCCAAAATTACACTTTTTCAACAGCAGCCATTTTTTTTTCGAAGTAGGTTACGTACAAGGGGCACTACATTTATATAGATTGTAAAACTTTTTTATTTTCTTTCTCCAGACCAATCATTGTCAAGTTATCGATCCACCCGTTGGACCACATTTTTCATACGAGGCTCGATCATACATGAACAACGATGTTAATTTTTTATTTTTTTTTTCATTAAAAATTTACACGTAATAAGTTCAATGCATGCTTAATAACATACCTCTCTTCCAAATCCGAAATAATTGATCTAGTAGACAAAAAAAATCGCAAAAACGACCTTATTCGGCCCGTCACAGTGGTGGCCTTAAGAGGTCTTCTCACTTTAAACGCTAAAAAAAGACTATTTTCATAAATTTTTTTTATAGGTTTATATTATAGATATTGTTATAGAAATACCATACAGTACTGATATAAATGTACTATAAAGTGCTTATATTATGTTATAGATATTATATTGTACATTTACAGTATTTATATTATATATATTGATATAAAAGTACTATAAAGTACTATATATAACACTTAATAAATACACTTTCGAAATACATTTAAAAAAAACTATTTATAGACAAAAATAGTGGTTAAAAAAATATCCTAAAAAAATTGTAGGTCTGCGCTGTTGATGAAACAAAAAAATACAACGGTTTTGGATTCAGTATGTTAATAGCTATAGCACATATTATACGATTTTTTATTTATGCAAAAATAACACATTGGCGAACATTTTTCGAAAAAACAAAAAAAAAACGTTTTCTTCACCGTTTTTAGCAAAATAAAGTAAATATAAAAATGTTTAAACATCCTTGTTATACGCTATGGCTATAGTTGTAACGAATATGGGGTTGAAATTTCATAAGGATCGGTTCAGTAGTTTCGAAGATTTTACAACAAGCCCTCGAAAAACGTTTCGAGAAAAGCGCGTTGGTTTGGGTTACATAAATACATAATTTTAAAAAAAATGTATTTCGAAAGTGTATTTATTAAGTGTAACAATTTTTATATCAATATCTATAGTATGAACCTATTTAAAAAAATTCGAAAATAGCTTTTTTAGCGTCTAAAGTGAGAAGACCCCATAAATAGATCTTTATTTGAGAAAGTAAATAATAGTTAAATTCAATTTCTGGGATAGTGGAATCAAATTTTTAAAAACAATATTACAAAAATTTGACTTGATTGAGAATAAAAAGGATCTACTAAACGCATTTAGTAAATTTCAATAATTTTTTTATCAGTGTGCGAAATTCGACCCTGGTTACGACCGAGACAATGCCGCGATAATTTGTAAAAAGTTATTTACTGATGTATCGTCCCATTCCCAGCTGTGTTACATCGTGAGCGCGTCAATCTTTACTTACCGTTTGAACTACCGCGAAGAGCACAAAAATCCCGATGGTACGATTCATATTGCACACTTTTTTTTACGACTGAGTCAATCCCGTGTGGGTGTGCTCGGCTCTTATATATCTTTTCCGTAAGTGGAGGTTCACCAGCTACAATGAAATCTCCGTTTGCCGGATAATTAATAATCGTGTTATTAGCTTCAAGTTATTCTCAATCTCGTCGCGTATTCGAGGAAAAAAATTAAATACATATGTTAATATTTTTCGAGATAAGAAAATTTTTTATCGCCGACCTCCGATCAATATAGGGTGTTTGACACAACGACCGACACAATTTTTTGGGGGATTGGGAGGGTTTTTTGCTACTTTTTTCACCTTTAGACCCTATGTCCTAAATGTCAGGGTAATTAAGATATGACGTTTTTTTCGTTTTTTTTTTAATTACCCGAAATTTCGTCTTTAAATAGTTGTAACTTTTTTGTTTGTAGTTGTGAAAGCACGAAATAACTTTTGTCGTATTCTGCAACGTATGTTTATTATAAATAAATCATCATTTGATACAAGAGATTTCAAGAAAATTACTCATGAGCTTCCAGTTTTTAAAATGCGTAAATGTATGAAAAATTTCACTTTTAAATTCATTATAAAAAAGAACTAAACGCCATTTTTAACTTAGCTTCGTTTTGAAAAGTTATCTAGTTTATACCCTTTCCAACGGTATGCTACATGTCATAGAAACCATTCATTATTTGGTCAAAATAAAGAGAATCGATTTTCATTGTAATGCATTTTTCAAACATTTACACATTTTTAAGACTGGAAGCTCAAGTGTCACTTTCCTAAAAACAATTGTATAAAATAATGATTTATTTACAATAAACATACATTGCTGAATACAATAAAATTCATTTCGTGCGATTACAACCACAAATAAAAAAGTTATCACGATTTAAAGGCGAAACTTCGGGTAATTAAAAAAAAACGAAAAAAATCATATCTCAATTACCGTGACACTTAGGGCATAGGGTCTTAGGGAGACAAAATTAGCAAATGAACCCCTCAATCACCCAAAAAAATGTGTCGGTCCATGCGCTAAACACCCTGTATAACGTGCCGGTGATAAGCGGCTCGACAACAATGCCTGCCATGATTAGATACTCGCACAACCGTTGCAACCATTTTTAAATTCTTTCTCTAATCGTCTTCACCCGTTAACAACAAAACCTGCGGAAAAGGACGTCGATTGTGACTAGCTGTGCGTTCGGCTTGGCTACGAGGATAAAAAAAATTTCAACCGTTTTTTTAAATTGTCTTAAAGAAATAAACAGTATTTTTTTGATCGCTGTAAATGTATATCCCGCCTCAATCGCAAAAGTCAGATGGAACGAAGAAATGAGGAAAGTGGGCGTCGAAAAATCGGCATGCAAAAAATAATTTATTCGGACGCATTCGGCGAGCTTTTTTTGCCGAATGTGTACGCAGTGACGAAATCGACGAAGTACCGAATCGTTGGATGAGAAATTTGAGGGCAGGTATAAATAATTTCACATAATAATTTCACAATTTTACTTTGTATTTTCCGAAATATCGATTATGAACGAAGAAAATTCTCGTTCCTTACTTTCTGAAACGATCCCGAATGAAATCGTTTCGCGACATTCTGGAGAGTTTTTACGGTTGATTATGACCGTCTGGTTGATACCAGATACCATTATATATGGATGCATACATTTTCACGGATATACGAGGTGCAATGTCCCGCGGCAATGACGACTGTAACATGTGCGCGAGATTCATTTTTTCCTCCGTGACTACTTTCGGGCCTTATTCATAATCATACACTCGAGATAATGCTTGACCGTTTCACATGGATTGCCTTCGCCTGCGAAAGAAACGAGCATTAACGATTGCGATAATCCGCAAGTGGTGCACAACAGTGCAATCGCTTAGTATGATTTAGTTTTCGTACTTATTTCAGTGCAGTCGGACGACAAAGAACGGTCTTGGGCTGTCAAGGATGTTTCCGATAGTACCGACGCAAGGCGGTCAATGTTGGGAGTTCCGTCGCTGTTGAACTGTGAACACGAATGAGAGTGGTCTTTTTTGTGACTGCATCTCGCAAGTGACCATGCCGTTGATAGACGAAAATCATGTATAAGGGGCTTCCGGCTCAACTTACAAGGAACACCACTTAACCCTTTGCGGCATAGTGGAACACTGGTGTTACACCTAATTCAATTCAGATTTTGACGCTTCAAAAGTATTTTTCAAGGCCGAGAAAATGGGCTTTTTGGGGATTTTTTTTTCAGAAAAACTACATAACAAATCGTGATTACAAGAAAGGGTGTTTATCATACATATCAGTGACTGTATACGATAATTTTTTTGGAGTGATTAATTTCAAAGTGGCGGCTGTGCAGCGTTTATCCCAAAACTGCATTTTTTAAGTTGGCCGGAAACATAACTCAAACAATTTTCAACCGATTCACTTGAAATGTTGAATATATCTTGAAAAATCCATTGTCTATGGAAGTACGTAGGATTTTTTTTTATTGCATCGTTCATTTGTTATTAACGATTTTTTTAGGCAAATTTTTGGAAAATGAAAAATTTGCCTAAAAAATCGTCAGATAATTGTTAATAACAAATGAACTATGCAATATCAAAAAAATTCTACGTACTTCCATAGACAATGTACTTTTCAAGATATATTCAACATTTCAAGTGAACCGGTTGAAAATTGTCTGACAAGGAACATCCCTCAGGTGACACCCTTCGATTTTGTTGAAATTTGGACATGTTATAAGCGATATACGTATTTTTTTTATCGGCGGAAAAACGGTTTTAAGGGCTGAAACGCGCCCTCAAAAATGGGGATTTTTTTCGTTTTTCGTCGATAACATTTTAACGGTACGAGATATTTGAAAAATTCAAATTGCAACAATGTTTATTTTTTTGTGCACTATACATTGGAGATGGGAGCGATAACGTTATCGACGAAAAACGAAAAACACCCCTATTTTCGAGGGTTCGATTCACCCCCTAAAACCGTTTTTCCGCCGATAAAAAAAATACGTATCGCTTACTTTTCGGTGCTTTATACATATCCAAATTTCACCAAAATCGAAGGGTCACCTGAGGGATGTTCCTTGTGAGTTATGTTTCCGGCCAACTTAAAAAATGCAGTTTTGAGATAAACACTGCACAGCCGCCATTTTGAAATTAATCTCTTCGAAAAAATTTGTGTACACAGTCACTGATATGCATAATAAAGACCCTTTTTTGTAATCTCGATTTTGTAATCTCGAAAAAGCCTCTAGAGTGGCCTAACCCCTTCAATGTTAAGCGCAAAAAAATCAACTTTCTACATCATAAATCTAATTACGACTAATCTAGCAGGTAAACCATAAGCAAAAATAGGTAAAAACTTGGTTTTTGATTCACTGAATCCGAATCCGAAGTCTAAACCGTCAAATTGAAAATGCCAGATCCAATATAGCGGCTGTAAATAGCAAAAGCTATAGGATTCTTTCCAAATTTGATGTTCTGTTTTTTTTGGGAGCTTATTTCATGTAACAGCGACCCCGAAAAGCCCTGAGTACCAAGTTTCGCTGTCATCAAACAACGTTTTGCATTTATGTTCCGCCATATTGAATCAGCCATCTTGAATTATCGAATTTTGAGTGCATATTTGAAATCAGCGACCCCGAAAACCCCCGAGTACCAACTTTCGCTATCATCAAACGACAAACCTATCCAAAATTCTTTTAATGTAAAGCGATGAAAAATCGACTATCGAAATATTGAAAAAATATTAAATTGAGGGGTGGCATGCCTGTCTTCGAGAGGTGACTTCCCACCTTAAAACCGTTTTTCCGCCGATCGAAAAAAATACGTGTCTAATCATTTTCAATGCTGTATCACATATATGAGTTTTGAAAAAATCGGAGGCGAACCCTTAAGTGGGAAGTCCCTTCAGACGCCCGTAAATAAGTCATGTTTCATGATTTTTTTAAAGGTGATAAAATACTCGCATCATTTAAAAATGTGTCTTATGACAACTTTCAAGTGTTAATTTTTTTGTTATTTTTTAATCAAAACAAATCGGCGGCGTTATAAGGTATTTCTTTAGGCCTCTTTTGAAAAAATGCTCATGTTATAGCTCAAAAGGTTATTGATCGATCTGGCTGGAATTTTGGGAGGTTTCTCACAATAACATGGAGGATATAACTATAAAAATATAAAAAAGTATAAAATTAAAAATTAAGTAGGCTTTGCAATCAAATTTTCATATTTTTGACCATTTTCTCGACAATTTTTACCCCAAAAATGTCATTTATTTATGCGATAACCTTAGAACTTTAGGTATATCCTTTCAATAATGTTATAGTAAGAAACCTCCCAAAATTTCAGCCAGATCGATCGATAACTTTTCGAGCTATAACATGAGCGGTTTTTCAAAAGACGCCTAAAGGAATACCTTTAACGCCTCCATTTTGTTTTGTATAAAAACTCATTTTTTTAACGCTTGAATAAAATAATGTCAAAATTTTTAAAAGGTACGATTATTTTATGACCGTTACAAAAAATCATGAAAAATTACTCATTTTCGTTCGTCTAAAGGGATTTCCCCCCTTAAGTAATGTTCCTTGTCAGACAACCATTTCCCTCCGGATCGTTGATTCTAGATTTCCAAAGTAGAAAACTTCAATCTTTGTGTCAAAAAGAGTCGTAATTTCTTTCAAATTTTTCGCCCTTGCCCTTCTGAGCCTGCAAAAAATCAAAACGTCCCCTAGTACTGTTTTTTTAATTCTGAAAAAAATTGACATACGTTTTAGACCTGCTTTGTGCATTTTTCACCAAAGCTCAACTTATGCTCCCGATATTTATTATTATTTTTGTGAACATTTCGATTTTGGGGACGATTATTCGACGGCTTGTAAGTCAGAAGCTTATTTTCTCGATCTTCATACACATCCCGCCGGGATTGAGTATTATCTGAAACCATATTTTTGATGTTTTTTTTACTTGCAAGACCGAAAAAGTACTCTTCTGACTTCCAAACTGTTGAATAACCATCACCAAGATCGAAATTCGACAACAAAATATAGTAAATATCTAAAGGACGAGATGAGCTTTGGTGCAAAATGCAGAAAGCAGGTCGAAAAGGGATCAATTTTTTTCAAGATTGAAAAAACGCAGTCAACTTTTCCGTTTTCTGCTTCCGCAGAAGAGCAAAGGGTGGGAGGGGGGTTATGAAAAAATGCAGTCTTTTTGACACCAGGAGAAAAATTTTCCCCTATCGAAATCTATGATCAACGATAGTGAGGGAAATAGTTGTCTGAGAAGGAAAGGTTGCGAGGTCGATCTTTCCGATTTCAATGAAAACTGGCATGCTTGTAGAATGGGTAAAAATAGGCCATTTTTAAGGATTGAAACGCACCCTCGAAAATTGGGGTGTTTTTCGTTTTTCGTTGATAACGTTTTAACGATACGAGATATGAAAAAAATGCCTTGTGAGTGGAGCTGGAATACATTGGAATACATTCTAAAATTGGGTGCTTGATCGTAGAAATCGAGTGAAAATACAACCATTCCATATTCCCTTCCGACGCACAGGATGTAACATGATTTATTTCCGTCGAAGGCGTTGTCAAGACTGGTACTATCTTGGATGTTTTTCAATTCTTCAAACTCTTGTTCCGTGAGTTTCGATTCCTCGAGGCACTTCTTGTTCGGCGTCGCAAACGTATCTTTCGAAATCGCACACAGCGCCTGGATAGATTAAATGTAATGACATGCTATGGTGAGTTTCGCTGCACTGTTGAAAAAAAAAATATTTTTTTTTAAACCAGAAACAATTTAAGTCAAATAATGTATTTCGTCACGACGATTCTATTTGTTTCAATTATATTTTTTATTTGTCACAGGCATTCCTTGACGTGGATGATACAATAAATACGCATTTCATCAAAATAGATTGTTGATTTAAACATATAAGATATAAATTGGAATTTTGAAAAATCTTTATTAGCATGCAAAAAATGTGTCTTAAATTCAAATATATTGTTATTTCCAACGAATGAAAATTGTATTTGAATTACGAGTATTTTGATTTGCAGCCGCCAAATTGACCATATTTTTTTTCAGACGATAAATATTAATCCTCAAAGGTGAAAATAATAAAAAAATATGCTCGCTCAAAGTGCAAACGACTTGAGTTTGCTAGTTAAATAAAATAAAAAATATCTCAATAGGCACATTTAGTATATGAGGCCAAACATTTTTTTATCAAATAATGGCAAGCGCCAAAATGTTGACAAGCATATGAACTTTTATTTCTCATCGGTGTTAAGGCGGGACACCAATGTAACGCGTAAGAAAATCGATTTTTTTGCATTTTCTCAAAATATACATATTTAAGAATATATGAAGAAATTTTAAAGTCAAAATATTAAAAATTGACCAAGTTACAGACGATTTGGTAAGAGCAGGTAGCGTAACGATTTACGTATACTAAAACTTTAAACGACCATTCTCGACCTGGTCGGAATCATAACTCTAGCTATAATTGTCCGATTTTCAATTTTGAAAAACCCAAATTTCCGTAATTGCTGTAGCTATCATTGTGAATAGCCGTTTAAATTTTTTTTTCAAGCCGCCGAATATAAGTAAAAAAACACCCGCCATTTTTTTCCAAAGTCGGTTACGTACAACGATTTATATAGATTGTAAAACTTTTTTATTTTCATTTTCCAGACCAACCATTGCCAAGTTATCAATCCGCCCGTTGGACCACATTTTTCATACGAGGCTCTATCATACCTCAACATCGATGTTAATTTTTAATGTTTTAAACTAAAAATTTACACGTAATAAGTTCAATGCATGCTTAATAACATACGTCTTTTCCAAATCCTAAATAATTAATCTAGTACACAAAAAAGATCGCAAAAACGATCTTATTCGGCCCGTCACAGTAATGGCCTTAAGGGATCTTCTCACTTTACCCGCCGAGAAAAGGCTATTTTCATGAATTTTTTTGATAGGTTTATATTATAGATATTGATATAAAAATTGTTACACTTAATAAATACACTTTCGAAATACATTTTCAAAAAATGTAGTTATTCAAGTCACTATTTCCCTTAAAATAAATAAATAAAAATACACTACTGACCTAAAAAAAGGTATTTTCATGAATTTTTTGATAGGTTTATATTATAAATATTGATATAAAAATGGTTACACTTAATAAATACACTTTCGAAATACATTTTTTTAATGTATAAATTCCAGTCACTATTTATAGACGAAAATGGTAGTTAAAAAAATGTGCTAAAAAATTGTCGGTCTGTGCTGTTGATGAAATCCCGGAGATGGATCATCCGAAACAAAAAAATCAAACGGTTTTAGATTCAGTATGTTAATGGCTATAGCGCATATCATACGATTTTTGATATATGCGAAAATAACGGAATGGCGGATATTTTGCGAAAAAACGTGTTATTTCCCCGTTTTTAGCAAAAAAAAAAAATAGTAAATATCGAAATCGAACAAAATCATTGATCTGCGCTATAGCTATAGTTGTAAAGAATATGTGGTTAAAATTTCATGAGGATCGGTTCAGCAGCTTCGAAGATTCTATCATCAAGCCGTCGAAAAACGTTATTTCGAGAAAATAGCGTTTAAAGTTTGTTTGCGTTACATAAGTACATACATTTTTTTAATGCATTTCGAAAGTGTATTTATCAAGTGTAATAACTTTTATATCAATATCTATAACATAAACCTGTGAAAAAAAATACGAAAATGGCCTTTTTAGCGTCTAAAGTGAGAAGACCCCTTAAATAGATCTTCATTTGAATAAGTAAATAATAGTTTCATTCAATTCCTAGGATAATGGAATCAAATTTAAAAAAAATAATATTACGAAAATGTGACTTGATTGAAAATAAAAAGGATCTACTAAACGCATTTAGTGAATTTCAATAATTATTTTTTTAACAGTTTGCGAAATTCGACCCTAGTTACGACCGAGACAATGCCGCGATAATTTGTAAAAAGTTATTTACTGATGTATCGTCCCACTCCCAGCTGTGTTACATCGTGAGCGCGTCAATTTTTACTCACCGATTGAACTAGCGCGAAGAGCACAAAAATCCCGATGGTACGATTCATATTGCACGGTTTTTTTTTCTCGACTGAGTCAATCCCGTGTAGGTGTGCTCGGCTCTTATATACCTTTTCCATAAGTGGAGGTTCACCAGCTACAATGCAATCTCCGTTTGCCGGATAATTAATAACCGTGTTATTTGCTTCAAGTTTATCTCAATCCCGTCGCGTATTCGAGAACAACAATTAAATACGTATGTTAATAGTTTTCGAGATAAAAAAATATTTTTTTCGCCGACCTCGGATCAATATAGGGTGTTTGACACATGGACTGACACAATTTTTTGGGGGATTGGGAGGGTCATTTGCAACTTTTTTCACCCTTAGACCCTATGTCCTAAATGTCACGGTAATTAAGATTTGACGTTTTTTTCGCTCTTTTTTTAATTACCCGACATTTCGTCTTTAAATAGTTATAACTTTTCTGTTTGTACTTGTAATAGCACGAAATAACTTTTGTCGTATTCTGCAATGCATGTTTATTATAAATAAATCATTATTTGATTCGATTGATTTTAAGAAAATTACTCATGAGCTTCCAAAGTCTTAAAAATGCATAAATGTATGAAAAATGTCACTTCTAAATTCATTATAAAAAAGAACTAAAAGCTATTTTTAACTTAGCTTTGTTTAAAAAAGTTATCTAGTTTATACCCTTTCCAACGGTATGCTACATGCCATAGAAACCATTCATTATGTGGTCAAAATAAAAAGGATAGATTATTTTATTATAATGCATTTATCAAACATTTACACATATTTAAGACTGGAAGCTTAAACAGACAAGAGTCACTTTCTTAAAAACAATTGTATAAAATAATGATTTATTTATAATAAACATACATTGCTGAATACAACAAAAGTTATTTCGTGTGATTACAACCACAAATAAAAAAGTTATCACGATTTAAAGGCGAAACTTCGGGTATTTAAAAAAAAAACGAAAAAAATCGTATCTCAATTACCGTGACACTTAGGGCATAGGGTCTTAGGGAGAAAAAATTAGCAAATGACCCCCTCAATCACCCAAAAAAATGTGTCGGTCCATGCGCTGAACACCCTGTATAACGTGCCGGTGATAAGCGTCTCGACAACAATACCTGCCATGATTCAATACTCGCACAATCGTTGCAACCATTTTTAAATTCTTTCTCTAATCGTCGTCACCCGTTAACAACAAAACGTGCGGAAAACGGACGTCGATTGTGCCTAGCTGTGCGTTCGGCTTGGCATCGGAGAAGAAAAAAATTTTAACCGTTTTTTTAAATTGTCTTAAGGCAGGAGATAGCTCTAGGGGAGGAAAAAATTTGCTGATTTTTATGATTTTTTTTAGGGAACGATTTCTTCACTATTTTTGAGACTTAGGGTATGTTTTATTACTACTTTTGGCTGTAAGTCGAGCATTCAATTGTTTATAGCCAATCGTTAAAACAATTTTTCAAAAAATTAAAAATTTTCGGCATGAATTATTTTTTTAAAACATTTTGGGCAATTTTAAAACGAAAGTATTCTTTATAAAATTTTGCTAAAGTTCATAGCTTTTGAGTAATAAATTTTTGAAAATTTTTGAAAGAGTTTTCCAATTTTGCACTTGATTTATGTATAGAAATACTAATTAAAAAATTACTTGCATCGAATCATCAATTCCTGGCCCATACAATAGGGCTCCTGCCGATGTGGAAGCTTCCCAAATATCAATTTGTTGTTGTCTTCGAAGCATTCTGCCTTCCCGGGTATTATCGTTTGCGCGTTTGTCAGCCACGTCTACACGTTTGCCACGTCTATACGCCTTCACTAATTGTGGGATATCCCGCAAACTATTCATCGGATTGACTTGAAATTTTCAGGGAATATTTTCGAAACATCATACTTCAAGAAAAAGATAAAAAAATCGATTTTTTGAAAATTCTGACTGCATCTCACCCCTTAATCGGAGAACAAAAAAGATGGAAGCATCGATACGTCGTAATGCATAATTTGATATGCTCTACATATACTTTTGAAAGTTTGCAGGAAAGTTTGCAAGATTTGGCAGGTCTCATAAAGCAAGCAAATCGTTAACTGGTGCATCGGCGCAGAGAATAAATTGCATGCATCAATGCATACTTTGTAATATATTTTAAGGGGTTACCCCCACTTGCGATTTTGAAAAAATTGATTTTTTTTATTGCATTTTTTTGAAGTATAAGTATCCGGGCCCATACTTCTGTATGGGCCCGGAATAGACGACTCTATGTAAGTTCACAAAAAAAAAATATTTTCTTCGTGTAAACTGAAATTGAAACTTTAAACGCGTTTTTCTCAAAATGGCATTTCTGAAGTCGGTGACCAAGATTACTCGAACACTAATGAACCGATCTTCTTGAAATTTTGCAGGCTTATTTAATACATAAAAATGTAGTCTTTAATCGTTCGATTTTTTTTTCGAAAAAACTGGCCGTTTTATAGCCAAAAAACGGCCGTTTTTTTTCGTTAAAATCGAACCATTAACTTTAACTGTCCGCCATTTTGTGAAAAATGAATATTTTTTAAAATCCTTCGATTAAAGACTATTTTATACTTATATTTGACTAAATCCATCTGCATTTTTTTTTTCCGATGATCCACTTCGCCGCAATGTTGGTCACCGCAAACCGTGTATAAAAAAACATTATTTCATTGACGGCCATTTGCCACTAAACAATGTAATATTTTTCAACAAAAAAAATTACTGAAAGTTCTTCAAGATGTGTTCTTTAAGATGGTATATTGATCGATTAAAAAAGTTTTGTAGTTTTCTTAAAAAAAATTCATGAAAAAGGCCTTTTTTGCGCTACAAGTGGGGGTAACCCGTTAACCAAATTCTCGTAATCGACTGTTGATCCCTGTAGGAGCGTGTTAGGATCTGGGGACTACCCAGCGAATTTTCCTGCCCAGGCACCCGTCGTTATCAGTCGCGAGGTATGTGCCGACCCGTGCCTCGTCATAGTCACGGCCAGGCAGCATTCTCGTTCCGGCGGAACGTGTCGATCTTGATGAATTCGCGTGTCAATTCAGTCGCTACAGTATTGGAAACGACAGCGCGAACAAAGCTTCGCATGTTTTCCGTACGTTTCCCCATTCTCGGTCCATTTCTGCGCGTGACCACGTGACGTCCAACATGCTGCACTCTTGGTCCATCACCTCCAACAGACGCGGAAGGTGACCAACGTTGACGTCATCCAATCGACACGTATGAGAAAGTATCGCAAATCCTCGTCTTCCTGAATCCCAACGAGGCTCGCGGTCGAGCAAAAGCTTCCTCACGGTTGCTCTCCATGCTTCGGAGCGACGGACAATTACCTCGCGTTGTTCGCCCGGGCTGCGTATGCGCGTCAATCGAACAAACCTGCATCCCAGGTGAGGGCGAGGACCAAAGGGAGCTTTGGATTCTGGCCGATACTTGGTCGAAGTGAAACAACCGCCGAATCGACTTGGTGGCAGCAGCTCGGCGGAGATTTCCTCGGCGTCGGGGAATTCGAGACTTTGGAGGGAAGAACGCGGATAAGATTGACTGAGACGTGAGAGGATGATATCGGAACCAAGTTTCGCGAATATCCTCCGCCATCTCTCTCTCTCTTTCTCGTTCTCTTTCTCTTGGTCCCTGTCCCGCTCTTTTCCTTGCTGTACAAAACAACTTGCTCCGCAACGCAAATAGCGCCGATGACGTCGTGAGGGTGGGTGCGATATCCGTCTCCGGATGGAGGTTGCCAAGAGGGTTGTACTCGCACAAACAAGGAAAGCAAGGAGGAAGAGAGAGAGAGAGAGAGAGAGAGAGAGAGAGAGAGAGAGAGAGAGAGAGAGAGTTCAAGTGATGTAATCAGTATGCTACCACTCCGCGATGAATATGGATCCCCTAGGCTGACAGGTTCTCACGACTCGGAGTAGTGGAGAGCAGGGTTGCAGGCAGCAATGACGTTTTCCCGCCGCGTGTGCTCGTCAGTACTTGAAGACAGTATTTCAAATACATATGAACACACACACACACACACACACACACACACACACACACACACACACACACACACACACACACACACACACACACATATATATATATACGAGGGTGGGGTGAAAAGTTTCCGGCCTGACCAAGAAAAACGATATTTAAAAATTTTTTTTGCTTTATTTTTCAACATAATCTTCATCAACACTGATACATTTCTCATAACTCTCGCATCCCAAAAAACAGTAGCCATAACCTTGTTTGCCGATAAAATTGTTTTTGCCTACTTTGGGGTTGGTTCCCCTTTTCCAACCCACTGTTCTGACTGTTCTTTACTTTCAGGAGTGTAGTGGTGGACTCATGTCTCATCAACAGTTATGAATCGACGCAAAAATTCGTTTGGATTACGTCTATACAGCGCCAAATTGTCGGTAGCGTCGAGCGTTAGCAAACGCTCGATTGGTCGAGCGTTAGCAAACGCGGCACCCACCTTGCACACAGCTTTTCCATGTTCAAATGGTTGTGCAAAATATTTCGCACACGTTCAGCTGACATCCTACAGGTCTCAGCTATCTCATGCACTTTCAAACTGCGGTCTTCCAACACTATTTTATGGATTTTTTCAATCATCTCTGAAGTTGTGACTTCAACGGGCCGTCCTGAGCGAAGCTCGTCAGAGGTGCTCACACGACCAATTTTAAATTCAGAAACCCACTGATTAATAGTTGAATATGATGGGGAGGAGTCTCCTAGTGCTGAATCCATCTCTTCTTTTATTTGTTTTGGTGTAAAACCTTTCAAATGGAAGTATTTTATGACAGCACGTTTTTCCAATTTTTCCATTTTTACGAAAACAACGGAAGCGTCTCGCGCAATGTGCTTTCAAACGCAAACTAACGTAGCGATTGGGCTGAAACTGTACATACAAGCTCGGTAGGAATGGTACTGTAGGACGCCGCTCCAAAACTAGACCTAGTGGCACCATCTCTTGGTCAGGCCGGAAACTTTTCACCCCACCCTCGTATATATACACACACACACACATATACACGGAGAGAAATGTACGGTGTTCTCAACCATATTTTAACTATATTTTATATTTTCCTGAGAAAACGATAATAATCTACAGCTATAGTTACTGCCAAACGTATAGTACTGCTTATTGATATTTTAGCAGTAGCACAAATTATGCGCAAATGTTAACCGCAACCACGAATCTTGCAAACATACGTTTATTCCTCAATGCTATTTAGTATAGTAGATACTAATGATGAATTGAAATCTACATACACTGATTAAGAATGTTGCATGTGATTCACGACGATGTTTATAACGACTTGTACCATATTATAAGATACGACCAGCTAAATGCGTATTTGGTGTGTTATTCAAGTGTCGATACAAGGCATCAATGCCCATCTACTACATGCATAGAATATTTCATAAATCCAAAATAAAATAAAATACGCATCTAGAGATCTACTTCGATGATTTTTTTTATTACAAGTCGTCATTCCCTGACCTCCTGTAATGATTTATTCCGAAAAAAATATTTCGCCTAATCGAAATCGAGCCTAGAACCTAACTGCCTACCTTCTGCCTATCCTACGCATGCTGCCACTACACTACCGAGGACTTTTCGCATCTTTACCACAGATATGGCACAAGAGACAAAAGTAATTCCGGCTGTACTTCCGAATAGCCGTTACCCGTGATTTAGGTGAAATTTTGCACAGATCGTTTTTTTTATAATATAAGTCTCTGTTTAAATGGATTTTTGGTGCTTCGCAATAGTTTTGTGCCATATATAGGTGATTTATACCATATTATATGATACGCCCTTGATACAAGAAGATTTTATGATACAAGAAGTGTTGAACTGATATCCTATTTTTGCAATGCAACACACATATCATGTAACAGTTTGTGAGACATGCGTGGTTCTTAAAACTATTAAGCTGCGGTTGCTCGAACTGCAAATGATTTAAGTCTTCGCTATAAGCAAACTTTACTACAATTTTTTTCGTATAGCCATTTTTCATAAGGTCTTCTAACAAATTGTACTCGGGAAACGTTAATGTTAACCATATGAATTGTGCAAACTTGAAAAGAATAGTGGAAGTTTGACTAAACAAAACTTAACATACAGCATACAACATTAGTATTTGTACGCCAGAAACTATTCGAAGGTCGAGAGAATCATTCATCCGACGTCTTCAAAAATGTGTCGAGGTTAATGGCCATCACTTCGAACATTTCTTACAATAAATGTTCTGCACAAAAAATTCACTTACATTATTCGGATATTCTTATTGTCAATGCCATCACGATTTACCGTTTTTACGCGTGTATTTTGGTGGAAAATCATTTCAAGGTTATGATATCATAGGTCGTTCGATTCGTCTAAAAATCATCTACAACGTCCTAATAAAAAAGATACATATTCCCATTTGAAAAACTATTGATGACCTTGAGAACGCAAGAACTATGACCTTGACAAAAATGAATTTTTCACCACTGTATCAGCCCTTCGAAATCAATCAAATTGCCTCCTGACATTTTTTTCGTCACTCTAAAGCCAACGGAGATAATGGGGTGGTCACCTTAAATGGTCCACCCTGTATACGTACACACGCTGCCACTTTACATCGAAAGAGAGAAGGAGAGACCAAAGTACCGCAGGGAAATTGGGATGAGTTCCTTAATTGAAAATCCTAGTCAAACACAGGCAGCGATCCCTGCCGATTCCCAATAGCGATGTACGTTCGTTATTGATCTTGCGGCGTCATCTACGCATACGCTCGTGTATAGTTTGCGAAGAAAAATCACACAGGTGACATTCCCTTTGGCCGTAAAATCGTGCGGTGGTGTTAGCCCTTATTCTCGTGAGCGAGTAGTCAATATAATTGATCTATCGGCGGACGGCTTGCCGATTCCACATCAACATGCCAAACGGCAGGAGGACCGCTCATCGGGAGCCGCTGGCGTATACATCACGAACGCCTCGACCTCGTCCACTTTTTGTTTTAACCTCACATCACGTTCCTTTCCGTTTCGATTACTTTTTCCCTCGCGTCGACTCAACCACCAGGGCGGATCATCGTACTCAATATGTATGTATGTATATGTATACGGCGAGGGTACCGGAAGGAAGACAAGCAGCCGGCGCGGTATTATACAACGACTGGCGCATCACCTGACCTGCATGAACTTCTTCACACTTGGGTACCTATTAGAGCGCTTTTTCACCCTTCTTCGTTTTTTGTCTTTCCATTTTGTTTTTGCCATTTGATAGGCTATGCTACGTTTATTCTCCATAGAGCTTGGACTATCGGAGCTTTTTCTATTACCGGTTGTGATATCGGAATACCGGTATTTCGACATTTTCCGATACTTATGGGAAACGTTAAGGGGAATATATCTTTGTGAGGGCAAAATCAAGGGTCACTTTTGACAATTTATTTAAGAAAAACAAAACAATATTTTCAAATTCGGTTTTTTATACATGTTAGTACCCAGATAGACAGTCATGATCATCACACCGTGCATACAATTGATGAAGCAAATTCTACAGCATATTGACTACATATCGTGATGCGGAGCCGTGAACTCATTTAGTATCGTGAATGGACAAAACATTTTGATCTCAATGTGTCGTTTACAAATGCATCATACGTTTGGAGCACGTCGAACTCATATCGCTGTGCTCGAGTGTCTGCAATCGATATCTGCAAATTTTACGTCATATGGAAGTCATCCATAGTGATGTGTTGATGAATTCACTGCGTTAGCACTGGTAGTAGACATGATATGCAAGCAATATGACGGTGATATGCATGTTTGTCAGTGATACATTCAATGGGCGCAACATAGCGGCGATACGTGTGTTTCTCAGTGATACATCCTATGACGGCGATATGCATGTTTCTAAGTGATACATTCGATGAGCGCAATATGACGGCGATAAGTATATTTTGTCAGTGATACATCCCACGAGCACAATGCGATGGCGATATGCATGTTTCTCAGTGATACATTCCATGACGGCGATATGCATGTTTTCAGTGATACATTCGATGAGCGCAATATGACGGCGATGTAAATATTTCTCAGTGATACATTGCAAGAGCGCAATATGACGGCGACATGCGTGTTTCTGTGATACACCCTATGACGGCGATATGTATATTTGTCAGTGATACATCCCACGAGCACAATATGATAGCGATATACATGTTTCTCAGTGATACATTCCATGACGGTGATATGCATGTTTCTAAGTGATACATTCGATGAGCGCAATATGACGGCGATATGTGTTTTTGTCAGTGATACATTCCATGACGGCGATATGCATGTTTCTAAGTGATACATTCGATGAGCGCAGTATGACGGCGATATGTGTATTTATCAGTGATACATTCGATGAGCGCAATATAACGGCGATATGCATAAAAATCAAGAATGATACGAATAGGCAAAGACACAAAGAAAGTTTTCAAAAGTGTTAGAATGGCTAAGTAGGTAGCGCGCTGAGCTCTAGAATTGGAAGACGTAGGTTAAAACCGTAGGTAGGTAAATACTTTAAATATTGATTTAAAAAAATGGCGTTAACATGAAAAAAAAAAAAATCGGTCGAATATGGATCATAAAATTTTTTTATTTTAACTTATCGATAAAATTCTACGTACTGGACTAAAAAACGTTGTTAATAAGCAACAGTTAAAATTTCAAGCCAATCGATTGAAAACTCGAGGCGCTACGCATACGCCCGTGTCGAAAAACATAGTTTCGAGAAAAACACGTTTACAGTTTTAAGTGCTGTAAAATCATGAAAATTTCGTGTTTACCTTTAATCGGCGATGCCTGGACCATACAATTGTCCTTCTAATCCAAAATTCTCTTACTCTTTTTCTTTTCTGGAAGATGTAGGAAAAAATGCAAAAAAATGTATTAGGAGTTCAACTTTGCAGTGACCGTTTTACTTAGAGAGCCATTGCGGCCGAAGTAGTGGCCCTAGCTCAATAAAAAAAGTGGCATTTTAAACTAGAGGCTCTGCCAATGTAAATAATTTAAAAAAGCTAACGGATACGTGTATGCATTATAAAGTTATAGGCACTCAAACATGGCAACCTACGAACCGAATTCTCAGTATTTGCGGGAGGTTATGATTTACTTCTTCAACATCAAGAAATCTGCGGCTGAGGCCCACCGTTTGCTTATAGATGTTTACGGGGAGGATTCTATTAGTGAGAAAACGCGTCGGCGGTGGTTTCAACGCTTCAAAAGTGGAGATTTTGAGGTCGAGAACAAGCATGGTGGCGGAAGGCAGAAAGTTTTTGAAGACGGGCTGACAGCTGGGCGTTGTGTACTATGAGCTGCTCAAACCATCTGAAACCATCACAGGGGAACTCTACCGACGTCAGTTGATGCGCTTGAGTAAGGCACTCAAAGAGAAACGGCCACAATTCAACGGAAGACATGACAAGGTGATACTGCAGCATGACAATGCCCGACCCCATGTTGCAAATGTCGTGAAAAAGTACTTGGAAACGCTGAAATGGGAGGTTTTATCCCACCCGCCGTACTCTCCAGACATTGCCCCTTCCGACTATCACTTATTCCGGTCAATGGCACACGATTTGGCTGACCAGCACTTCGGTACTTACGAAGAAGTCAAAAATTGGGTCGATTCCTGGATTGCCTCCAAGGACCAAGACTTATCGACGCGGGATTCGAATGCTACCTAAAAGATGGGCCGAGGTCGTAGCTAGCGACGGGCAGTACTTTGATTAAAAAAATATGTAGCCACTTTTTTATAATAAAGCCTTAAACTTTTGAAAAAAACGGTCACTGCAAAGTTGTACTCCTTATACAAAGTATATTCCCCCTTAATTAAAAACGTTAGAGACTTGAAAGTGAAGGTGGAAGTTGAAGAAATAATAGTGTATAGCTAGCAAGGAAAGGTTGCGAGGTTGATCTCTCCGATTTCGATTAAATTCAGTATGCTCGAAGAATGGGCAAAAATAAAATAGGCGACATGTATTTTTTTGTATCTGCGGAACCCGATTTTTAAGGAGTGAAACGCACCCTCGAAGAAAGGGGCGTTTTTCGTTTTTCGTCGAAAACGTTATCGTTCTCATCTCCAATGTATAGTACACGAAAAAATAAACATTGTTGCAATTCGATTTTTTTCATATCTCGTACCGTTAAAATGTTATAGACGAAAAACGAAAAACACCCCAATTTTCGAGGGTGCGTTTCACCCCTTAAAAATCGGGTTCCGCAGATATAAAAAAAAACGTGTCGTCTATTTTCACCCATTCTACAAGCATGCCAAATTTCATCCGAAATCGGAGAGATCAACCTCGCAACCTTTCCTTGTAAGTGAAATCACAGTATGTAAAGGGTGCCTGAAAATGACCGTACATTTGCAATTGGCCGCCATTGTTTGTGGCGAACATAGAGTACTAATCTTTGACAACTGGCATCGGGAAGTATTGAAGTTTAGTCATGGAGAATTACAGGATCGAGCAACGCATAGAAATTGTTATTTGCTGCATTGTTACTGCATAGTTATTGCAAACGAAATTACATGATCCTGTTATCCCGCGTCGTAGCGATGTGAATTGGCCATCAAGATCGTGCGATTCGACGCCATTGGACTTCTTTCTTTGGGGTTTTCTGAAAGGAAAAGTACATGCCAATGATCCACAGACCATTCCGGAGCTCAAGGAAGCAATTGGACGCACCATTAATGAAATTAGTCCGCAATTGTGCCAAAATGTTATTGAAAATTTCGTCAAAAAAGTGAACGTTTGCAAACAGGGACGAGACGGCCATTGATCGGATATTGTGTTCCACACATAACCTCCATGTTTATACCTTATATTAACATAAAGATATTCGTACTTTTCAAACAAATAATACGTTTTGTTAATAAATTAAAATGTCAAGTCATTTTGAGACACCCTATATTTAAAATCACCGTCCTTTATGGAGATCTTCATTTATTATACATTTCTAAACACACGCTGCTATGTTCTTGAATATATCCAACCAACCATAAAATAAATAAATAAACAAAAAACAAATATAGGAAGTTTTATGCAAGTCAGCGTACTAGTAGCTACCAGAATGGAAACAAATGGCATATCTTGTGGCAGACATGATTGAGAATGTTGAAACAATGACTGCAAAAAACAGAGGGCATCTAGTGTTTCGTATTTCAGAGAATAGCTTAACGTATTGCAGGTGTAATAACTAATAACAATTATAATAACAATAACATATAATACAATAACAATAAATTATAACAATTATAATTGTATTTTTACTTTTACAACTCTGATATCGAAATATCGGTATTATTCGAGTCCAACATCGGATTTTTTGTTTGATATTCCGGTTTTTCGATGTTATCGAAAACCGGTGTTCATGCGGACTTTTACATTCGACTCTTCGTCTCTCGTACGCTCTCACGAGAGTCGAACGTAAAAAGAATAAATATTTACCCTTCGCACCCCGAATAAACAGAATAGTGTATGCAATATCCAAATACGAATGGCGTTATAAAACAAAGGCAACGGGGGTTTCCTCGAAGAGGAAGAAAAACGAAGAGAGAGAGAGGAAAAAATATTGAAATCGGGTGTGGATCCCCTCGCGATAGGCTTCGGCAAAAATACGTCAACCCCTGTTTGCCCGATCAAAGTGACCGAGAAACCTTCGACATCTTGGCCCTTCGACTCCTGGCGATATGGAACCACTACCCCTCTTCAAAGTCCTCCAGCAATAACGTTCTCACAGCTCCTCGCTTCAACCGATCCCTCATCACGTCTATGCCAAAATTGAGACAGGCATTCACTCACGTTGAGTTCGTTTCGCAAAACGTTGCCGAATCAATTCAAATATAATATACGGAGCTTCGTTATCCACCGAATGGATAAACAAAATCGAATGAGAAATATTGATCAGAAAAAGTTGAAACAATATGTGGGACATTCACGCCATTTCACCTAGCCCGTGACCACGACCATTTTTTTTGCCTGATTTTTTTTGTGAAATTCTACCCCATGTAAGAAATATCCACACCAATTTTTAGATTTTTATCTCTTCTCTTTTAGGAGTGATAATTGTCGAAAAAATGCCAATTTCGGAAGTTTGGAAAAGTTTAAACGCTGATAACTCCGAAACGAATTGAGATATCGACAAATGTTGATGTGTAACTTTTTTTCATTTTGAAGCGTACTTTCTTTAAAAAATACGGAAAAGTTATCAATTATCAATGACGTTTTTTTGGTTTTTAAAGTGAAAGCTATTTTTCTAAAGATCACTGCCTTTCTTAATTTTTTTCAAAAAATTCTCTAAAATAGCGTCAGCCATTCTATGATTTTTAAGACTAGTCTCATCGTGGGCCCATTTTTCCTTCTATTTTTTTCGGATTGATCATATTCTTGTGAGAAGATTTTTATCATTCCAATCTCCAATAATGCTATTAATGATTATGTGATTTCCAATTCGGCTTCGACAGGCATGAAACTATTTATTTTTTTTTATGCTGAATTTAATGAAAAAAAATCATTTTGAAATCATTAATAGCATTAAAGGAGATTAAAATGATAAGGATCTTCTCAAAAAAATATAACTAATTCGAAAAAAAATAGAAGGAAAAATGGGCCTACGATGAGACTAGTCTTAAAAATCATAGAATAAGTCACTCTATTTTACAGATTTTTTTTTAATTATAAAAGACACCATCTTTTTAAAAAATAGTTTTCATTTTAGGAGCAAAAGAAAGTTCACATTGATAATTTTTTCGTATTTTTTTGAGAAAGTATGCTCCAGAATGAAAAAAAGTTATATATCGACATTTGTGGATATCTCAATTAGTTCCGGAGTTATCAGCGTTTAAACGTTTCAAAAACTTCGGATATCGAAATTGAAAAAAAATTATAACTCCTGAAAGAGAAGAGATAAAAATCTAAAAATTGGTATGGATACTCCTTTCATGGGGTACAATTTTACAAAAAAAAATCAGGAAAATAAAAAATGGTCGGGGTCTCGGGCTAGGTGAAATGGCGTGGAATATCACATATGGAATAGTAAAAAAAATCAGTTACACGCAGTACCCGAGCTTTTTTTCTCGATTGCAAACAAACAGTTACTACACGCGTCATTTTTGCAATTTTTCAAGAAAAAATTCTCGATGCATTCGTGAAACTACGTACTACGAGAAAATGCAAACAAAATCGACTTTTGCATTCCTCACAGTCTCCCTCCCCTCTTGGAGGAAAATCGCCTCGTAGTAACAAATGGAATGCATTTGCATTCGTGCCCTATCTTGATGACTTGGGGCTACGGTATTGTTCCGCTAATTGAGTCGAAAAACAATTACAGCAAAAGCAGAAATTGCAAAGCCAGCAAAGGCTCGTGGAAGTTCAATATGCTTACGGACTTCTGTCTCAGCTGATTATGATGTGGCTTCCAACTGAACGACGTCATGCAGTCCATTTCCATTGTCTCCGACACGCGCGTAAGTTCACCAGCATTGAGATCGCCTTGCCTACACGGATACAACAGTATGATATATGCCTAGCTATCGGAATCTCAAGGAGAGCCTTATCACTTTCGAATGGAAACTCGGACTTGAGCCATGTTTCGAAGCTGGGGAGATTACATCCCGTTATTTGCAATAACACGTGCAGAAATTGTCGTAGGAATCCAATCGGAATCCAATCGGATACCTCCTTCCTGATAGGGATCCAACCGGTCATCACATTGGATCTCTACACTAAAACGTCACGTCCGCATATTGGATTCTAATCGGGATTTTCTATTGCAATCCAATGTACGAATCCAATTTGAATCGTAAAGGATTCCCACATTGTGGAACAGAATTCGATACGATTCTTGATGGACTCCATCGCGTTCTGTACACTGAATTCTCTGAACAATATATACAGATATACAAAATGAGTGGATCTTAAAAATTTATAAATCCTATCTTAAAAAAGGATAAATCGCTTGAGGGGCTATACCAATGTGACAGTTCAAAAAAATCGATTTTTTTTCCCTTTTTCGACAGTTTATACTTTCGAGAATATCCTGTAAAAATGTCAAGGCCTTATCTCTAATCATTTTATCTTGCAAAATTAATAGTTAAATCTTTAAACGCGTTTTTTTTCGAAATAAGATTTTTCAAATTTGCTGACATTGTAACTCAAAGAGCAATTATCCGATTGACTTGAAATTCGAACTGAGTACTCTTGAATATATTTACTCTACAATGACATAGGGTATTTTTCATTGGATGAAAATTGACGATTTGGCATTGAAAAAAACTACAATTTCATAGGCAAGAAAACAGATGTTTTTTTTCATAACTACGCCATTTTGTTGGATTTTGATATTTCTCGAAAATCCTACCTCATTGTACAGGAAATACCTTCCAGTTTAAGGGAGACTTTGTGCTTGAAATTTTCAAAAAATCAATTTGAGCTCATCATGAGCAGCTAGAAGAAGAGGACGGATGCCTCTATGGACCAGGCATTGCCGATTAGCGGTAATTATAAACATATTTGTGTAAGCACATTACAAAACTTTAAACGCGTTTTTCTCGAAAACACGTTTTTAAAAATGGCTGACATTCTCCTGACGGCTGTAATTAACATATCGACCTGAAATTTGGAGAGCATACTCAGAAAATATGTCTTCACGGAATGACGGATCGTTTTTTCGATAGATACATTATTGCATTTATTATTTATCTTTTTATGCGAAAAAAACGCGAAAATTCGATTTTTTTTTAAATTGCCGCCATTTTCCGAAATTTGTACTAAACGAAAAACCCATCCGTCATTCCATGACCAAAGGGTCACAGATTGATAATATGCTTTGAATTTGTGTTTCAGATCAACAAAGAGGGGGCAGTGATGTCAGCCGTTTACCTCCCGCGATTTGAGGACCTGTTTTCGCGGAGCTGCAACGGCCGCCATTTTGGTTTTTTTTTTTCAAAAACGTTTTTTTTAACGTTCTGTATATCATGAATAAAAGCAAGAAAAAAACCGCACTCAAAAAGCTTTACCCGTTTCCTTTAAAAAAATAAAATGTAAATACCTGAAATATGGCACTCCAAGGACAAAGTCTCCGTTAACAACATTTTTTCCTTTTTCGGTTTTAGTGACTCAATCGGCCGGAATCATGTCAGCAGTGAAAGAACTTTCTTTTACGCCTCCCGAGACAGCATATTTTTCTATGAGAAAATTATGTAATATAGGTCAAATATAGCTAAATATATTCTTAATTTTCCGAAACATTTAATTGAGTACTTGTCTTCCAAAAAATTCCCAATAATCACCCAAATTTTTAGCGTTCTCACTGCTAGAACCCCTTAACGAGGTCATCCCATGTGACAGCTATTTTTTTTTTCGTTTTTTTATGATCCATTAAAACAGACTATCGTTAAATTGTTACCACACAATTATTAACATTTTTACAGTCCCTCAGAATTTTATGAAACAAAAATAAAGAGTTTAATCGACTTTACACAGATCGGAAGACACTCATGTGCAAAAAAAGTTGGTTGACGGATGCCATGATGCTGGAGGTTTTGCTCATCTGAAATAAAAAAATCAAACGGCTATTCAATTTGTGGACTTGAGGCTATCGACGGAAATAGAGTAAAGTAAAAATATCGAAAATTGAATTTTTGGCACGGTTTAAAAAGTTAAGTTCGAAGTTTCGTCATTTTTTTCGACTTCATCGACTTAAAAAAAATATGGCAGATATCAGAAATATTCTAGTTCGGGTGAGAACTATAGATGTGCTGACTATTCCATGAAAATTTGAGCGAAATCCGTTTAATAGTTGTCGAGATATTACGGAAGCTAACTTGAAAAGTTCGAGTACGACCGACACAAAGAAAATGTTGAGTTGATATAACGCACTCACATTTTTTGCCACTCCTGCAGAATTTTTGTTCGATTTTTTGGACCTGTCACATGGGATGAACGCCTTAAGGGCTTACGTGGGATTGACAATTAAAAAAAAAAACATTTTTTTAAATTTACTATCTAATAGTACAATAAGTCTAGAATATTCTCCCATAGTTTTAAGTCAATCGGAGTAAAAGTCTCGGAGAGAGAGCCTTTGGGAATTCCGCCCGTTGGAAAAGAATGGCCGGGAGCGACGCAGGGATATCGCAATTTTTTCAAAACAATATTTTTCAAGTCGGTGGACACGATTTCTAAAAAAATAATGCACCGATCTTATAAAAATTTTGCACACTTCTTCAAAATAGCATTGAATAGTGTTTAAACGAAGGTTTTTTTTTCGATTACAACTAATTTTACAAGGCTATACGTAGTGTTACTTGTACCAAAAACTGAACTATTTTGCATACAATTCTGCCAAAAATTCAAATTTCAATTTTTTAAAATACCCTTCATTCACTCACGAGCTATACTTATCTACTAACAGAAAAAAAATGGTTTTTTAATTTCAGATAAAGCTATCATGAGTTATCCTGACCACCACGAGGACACTTTTTTTAGAGGTCTCCGGAAACCAGGTCCCACCGGCTGAATTTCCCAATTAAAAAAAATTTGAAAAGTTGCTTTGTTATGTGCTTGACATTTTGAATAAAATAATTTATATATTATATATATTTTTTTAATAGAGAAAAAAATGCTTTTTTGGCTTCGAAAGCGACGTAAAGAAGAACATCTTAAAAATCGATGTGAATCACATCACTGAAAATCCACTGTCATTATAGTTTGCTATTTATTTCACTCCACTTTGACATAATATCACGACACACCTACACGCTCTCGAAGCGTTCAGGTTATGTTTCAACACGCCGAGTTTTTTTTTCGTGACTTTTGATATATTTTCGATTCGAACGTGGTAAGAATTCTCAAACGGCATTGATCGGGGAACAGTGCAGAATCCATTTGAATTCCAATGAGGAGTCCATATGTACGGTATTCGTAAAAAATCGCTATAGAGATGTGGGTGCATCTTGGAACTTTCCAACAAATTCGTGCACGGAATCAGGAAAGGATATTGTTTTTTGGGAAATCCAACAAATTCCGGTTGAGAATTTCAAATGAAAGATTCTCGAACGACGTCAACCGAGAAATAATGCGGAATCCACTTGAATTTCAATGTGGACTCCCTACGTAGATAGGCATGACTATCAAATCCCTATAGGGTGGATGTGGTAGGGACTCCCTAACAAATTTCTGAACGGGAAACGAGCCGCGTGTGCGCATCACTTGAAGAAGCATGTGCGGAAGGAGCGACGAGCAAAATGCCAACAAATTCCGAAGCGCAAAGATCAAAGTGTCAAATAATTACAAAGAGCGACGAGGAAAATGAGAATAAATTCCAAACAGCGAAGAACAAAGTGCGAAAAAAATTTCACGAACGAAAAGCAAAATGCTGAAAAATCTCAAAGAGCAAAGAGCAAAACACCACAAAAATCCAAAGCGCAGGAGGAAAATGCCAAACATTTCAAATATTGAAGACAAGAACAAAAAAAGGGTAAAAAGTTCCGAAGAGCGAAGAGCACAATGCCTAAAAGTTCCAACGAGCAATGATCAAAATACCTAAAAATTTCAAAGATCGAAGAGCAAAATGCCAAAAAGTTCGAAAGAGCGAAAAGTAAAAACCAAACAAAAAAATTCAAAAAAGCAAAGAAGAAAATGCCAAACATTTCGAAGAGCGAAGATCAAAACCCAAACAACAAATGCTAAAAAATTCTAATGAACGAGGAGCAAAATGCCAAAAAGTTCGAAAGAGCGAAAAGTAAAACATAAACAAACCCAAACAAAAATTCCAAAAAGCAAAGAACAAAATGCCCAACATTTCGAAGAGCGAAGATCAAAACCGAAACAACAAATGCTAAAAAATTCTAATGAACGAGGAGCAAAATGCCAAAAAAATCCAAAGTACAAAGAGCAAAATGCCAAAAAATTCCAAAAAGGGAAGAGCAAAACCCAAACGAAAAAATTCAAAGAGGGACGATCAAAATGTCCAAAAAATACAAAGAGCGAAGAGCAAAACCCAGGCAAAAAATTTCAAAGGACGATTAAAACGTCCCAAAATTCCAAAGAGCGTTAAGACCGAAAAACCCTATAGAGAAATGATCAAAATGCCAACAGAAAAATCAGACAAGCGGAGATTAAAACGCCCAAATATCGATTTTTTCATTATTTATGTTGTCTTCCCTCTCAAACCAAAATCGCCTTGTAGTGTCGAGCGAAATGCATTTACAGAGTCGTGCCTTATCGTGGCATTAGACTTGGAGCTATCGTATTGTTTTGCTAATTGAGTTGAGAAACAATTAACAATGTTGAAGAACAGACTGAAAAATCGACAAAGGCTAGAATGTCTACATCTATACGTATGATAGAATCGTAGCAAATCCGTGTCTGTACATGAGATATTTTTTATAAGAGCAAGTGTTGTATTGCTTATCAACGACACAACGTCCGAGACAGCAGGTTTTGGACTTTCGTCTGCCTGCTGTATGTGTACGCATCGCGCGAAATGTGGGTGTCAGCCTTAACGATCTTCAACTTATTCGTCAATGTAACGGGCTAACATGTTACATTGGCAAACAAGTAAAAAATCGTCGATAATGAAACATTTGACCAAAAACATATGTTAGTCGATTGGAAGATTGGTGCCATCTGTTAGTACGAAGATTTGTCTAGCCGTTGAGGCGGGATATACATTTAGACAGGAGAAAAATAAGCAATATTGAGAAATTTTTTAAACTAAGAACTAATTATTCTAAAATTATCAAACTTTAGGTATACTTTAATAATATATTTAAGTATACGAAATAATTTTTTTAAATTAATTCATCATCATAATGCCGGAGCTGTGTTAGAAAGGTCGCCGCGGGGGTTCTGAATCGGCGTGCAGTCTAGATTCCCGTAGACTTTGATTTGCAAAAAAGTTCAAACATTTTTTCAGTTAGAACATGTATAGTTTCTACGTGACGGTAATTAAAATGAAGAAAATGCAAATTTAATAAAATGGCACGCATTTACAAATAAAAATCAACATTGCACGCAACATTTCTGTAAAATGTGGATTAAAAAAGTAGTTTTTTTTTTCAATTTTTCAAAAACTATTCTCGTCAAGTAGAAGCTACCAATATTATTAATATTTCTACCAAGTTTCAACTCAATCGGCTTGATAGTTTTTGAGTAATCCTGCACGCCAATTTCGATGATGCAGTTTTGAGGAAAACGCTTTTGAAGTTCACGCCCGCTCCGAATCCGAGCGGGGAGGCACAGCGTTGACGGGCTGTAACGCTTGAAGTTTTTCGAATTTCGCTTTGAAACTTGGGGAAAATATTCTACATATATAGTTCTATCGTTTAAAGAAAGAAAAAAAGAAATCGATTTTTTGATCGTTGTAAATGTATATCCCCCCTTAAAGAATCATCACAGTGTGACCGCCCAAAAAATAGCGGATTTTCGCGATTTGTTTTAGGTGGATAGAATAAGCTAATCGGTCTAATTTTTCTTTTACATTGAAGCACCAATAAAGAATACAAAATTATTTTTTTTTATGTTTATTTAGAATTTAAAAAAATTTATTTAGAAAAAAATGGTGTCCTATGGTGACCAGGATTGCGGCCGCAAATTTTATGTGAAACAATATTTTCAAAATGATTATTAATCTATAGGAAAGCCGCTATGTTCCTATGGAGGTTTTTTAGTGAAATTTTGAAAATAGCGGCGGTTTGAACAAAAAGTATCATATTTAGCCTTTTTCGAGTTTTTCGTAAAAAAAAATAGGAAGAATAAAAAAAGCTTCCATAGCAACATAAGGAATGATGTGAAGAATGTTCTGTTAAAATTTCAAACAGATAGCTTGA
>OX101783.1:9906883-10019775 GCA_944452715.1 Ophion slaviceki | reverse complement strand
AATTTTCGTGAAATTTCTCTTTCAAAACGGGTGCAGGCTTTTATTTTTTTTTACACTAAAGGGTATGGTTTTATAGAGGGAGATACCTGTAGGCGAGGAAAAAAATTGGTGATTTTCATGATTTTTTTTCAGAAAAGATTACGTCAACATTTTTGGGACTTGGGGTAGTATGATTTATTACTACTTTTGGCTGTTACATGGTATTTTTTTTTAATCTTTAAAAATGTTGGAAATCTTCTAAACTGCATTTTCACGACGTGTGGCGTGTAGCTAAAATACTAATCGACCGATTCTGACGAAATTTGGTATAAATCGTTGTAATCTTATTGCCTAAAATGTGATCCTAAATGTTTTTGAGAACTAAAAAAAGTATTTTTGATTGCAAAATGTAGCCGATTATTTCGAAAAATTCAATATTTTTCTTTCAAAGCGTACCATTTCATCGCTTTTCAACATTTCTCACTTTTTATTGGTTCATATTCTGCGTATGAGTGTTAATAAAATAAAAATCTTCGTTGGTTTTTTTTCAGATTAATCCCGCCGACGCTACGTGTCACGCCGTCTGACTAAATCCACCGCAACCCTTTTAGAAGACCGTGCCATACCTCTGCCATTTATAAAGAATAATAAAAAAATACCATTTAAGAAGCAAAAGTAATAAAACATACGCCAAGTCTCAAAAATAGTGAAGAAATATTTGCTTTGAAAAAATTAATTAAAATCAGCCATTTTTTCCATGCCTAAAGGTATCTTCTCCACCCTTAAGTGTTTTTACAATTTTTGTATTGAACAATGTTTAGAAATGTGGTATATACAATGGTTTGTGCGGACCGCTGTTTGAACACTTCCTTCGCAGTGACCACTGGTGCCCGGAAACAAAACGTCCGAAATAAAAAAATCAAACGCATTCAGTTTTTGCATGAAATTATGCAGCGCTCGGACGAAGTATTTAATAAAAGTCGATGAAAAAAAAATGGCCCCCGTCCAAAGTGAAATTATCGATTTTCAAAAAAAAAACGCTCTATTTTTGCTGATAAAAAAAAGATACATCGGAAAAAAATCCTTCCTCCAAGCACTGCTTTTTAATATGTCAAAGAGGCTTGTAAAATTTGAAGTTCATCGATGTGGCGATTTTTGAAACATCGTGGCCTCCGATTTTGAAAAAGTAAATAATTTCGGAAAAATCACCAGGGTCGGTGATAAGTTTAATTGTACTTTAAAATTATTGTTCACATTTTTAAACGCGTCAGCATTAAGCGAGACATCCAATCACCGAAAACTAGAATCAACTCGATTTTTAAAAAGTTTTTTCTCGACAAAGATAAACGATAAAGTTTGCTGAGGATTTCTAAATCTCACTTCTTTAATTCGTCTCTTATTTTACGCGTATTTTCATCTTTTCATTTTGGTACATGTCGACGTATACGTGTCACGATGTGATTAAAAAAAATGCCTGTCAACGCACCCCTCGGTTCGTTAGACTCGAGTTAATTAGCCTGCCGAGATATAGGAGAGGTAGGAATTTCAGAGGCACATCTCGGCTCCGTGTACGCGTCTTCACGGACGGACGACAAACAAAAAAACGACAGTAGCGAAGAGAGCAGGTGCTATTGGAACTGTAAATATGTATATATATATAAATATATATAAATATATATAAATATATATATATATATATATATATATATATATATATATATATATATATGTTGAAGAAGATACCGGCGCCGGGATAAGACGGAGAGAAGATGTTTCGGTCTGCACGTGGACGGAATTTTCGAAGTACAAAGATACGACGTCGTTTCTCCTTTTTCTGTCCATTTCTTCACTTTCTTTCATCTCTCTGTCTTTCTCTCTATTGCTCTCTTTCTCTCGCCCTCCAGCTCATGGCCCTCGCAGGCCATGGATTTCAAAGCCGCACCGCAATG
Organism: Ophion slaviceki; assembly: GCA_944452715.1. Classification (NCBI taxonomy): domain Eukaryota; kingdom Metazoa; phylum Arthropoda; class Insecta; order Hymenoptera; family Ichneumonidae; genus Ophion; species Ophion slaviceki. Next base: position 10,017,847 of record OX101783.1, on the reverse strand, counting down.
ATAGCCTGTCGATCTCTTACTGATATTATAAAGTAGCCGTATGGATTTGCCCATTCGTTTTTTCGGGCTGAAATTAAACTGGTAGGGTGAAAACATGATGTTGAGACGATATATATCCTTTTTTTCAATTCTGACTCTCTGAGCAAAGTAAATACTTAAGGCCTCAGGCCACAGTAACGGGTGTAAATTCATGTGCGAATTTAACAATTATTTTCGTGTGAAAAAGTGATTCACTCATAAAATTAATTACACATCTATTTAGTATGAATATCAAGCTGTTAGAAAATATATATATATTTTTTCGATGTACAAAATGGCCGACTACTCGAAACTTCTCGAAACAGCTTTTTTCCGATTGGCGTGACAAATAACTTCAACAATTTTCACTCGATTTACTTCAAATTTAAAAGTTATGTTCCTAATTGCATTTCGCAGAGAAGTACGTACGGAATTTCTGATCAATCGAAAACTTCTCATTTTATGAGCAGTTTACGAGCAGTTTTAACGAAATTTTTCACTCAAAATTAATTTCTTAAGTTCAAATACATACAACTTTTGAATAAAATGATATTTTTAAATTCCGTACGTACTTGTCTAGGTATTCTAATGTAGATTGACGAGAATTTTTGTTTTTTGTTCTAGGTAAAAAATTGTGGATGCTAAATGTCACGCCGCGGAGCGCCTAAAAAAGATAACAAATGAAAACATTAGTAGTCGGCCATTTAGTACATCGAAAAGGAATGCTAACAGCGTGACATTCGTACTAAACAGATGTGTAATTAATTTTGTGAGTGAATCACTTTTTCATACGAAAAAAAAAATTTTAAGGGACCAGTCCAGTTTGAAGATTTCAAAAAATCGAAAGCAAGCAAGACTTGAAGAAATCGACGATGATGAGCAATGAGAAGGGATTTTGTAATTTGTTTTCATAGTATAAACTTCAAACGCGTTTTCCTCGAAACAACGTTTTCAAAATTTAGCTCCTTCGTATCTCTAAAAGTAATAAACCGATTCTCTTGAAATTTTAACCACATATTGTAAATATGTTTCGCAACAAGATGACCCTCGATGGTTTTAAAATTTTTATTTTTACTCTTTTTTTGCGAAAAACTGCGAAAAAACGCGTTTTTTTTACTTTTTTAGTTTTTCATTTGCCATTTTTTATTTTTTTGATAAAACTTTATATCTGAGGGTCATTTTGTAGCTGGTGCATACTGAATCTAATGGACTTTGATTTCTTTGTTTCAGACAAGCCGTTGCCGAGTTGTGATGGAGTTACCTATCCCACCTATTTTTGAGGCGTTACGTTAAACTATGGTTTTTGTACTTAAAAATGAATAAAAACGAATTAAACAATTTTTTAAAATGTATTTCAAGACTTTATTTATCAAGCCCAACAACTTATATATTCACATCTTTTATAAAATCCTCAAAAAAAATCGCGAAAACATACTTTTTTTCGTGGCTCCAAAGTGGACGCCCCTTAAATTCGCACATGATTTTATACCCGTTACTGTGGCCTAAGGCCTTAATGTAAAACAGTTTAACCAGCTCTAATCATTATCTGAGTCTTTTTTTTCTAGCATTGTGATTATGACTACGTATGCAGGGTGTCCCAGAACTGAATGAGTTCCCTGAAATGGGGGGGTTGGGGGTGAAATTCTGAGTCGATTGATATAAGCATGTGTGGGTCTCAGATCAACCCCTGAATTATTATTCATTTTTAAAGGCGGGCCAATCAGGTGCGTCCGATGAGCTAGCGGTGCTCCCGCCCAGTCGCATATCGCTCACCGACGTACGCTGGCTCATCGGGCGCACCTAATTGGCCCACCTTTAAAAATTAATAATAATTCAGCGGTTGATCCAAGAGCCACACATGCTTATATCAATCGACTCAGAATTTCACCCCTAAACCCCCATTTTAGGGAACGCATTCAGTTCTGGGACACCCTGTAGACGAGTCTGCATAAGCTTAGGGTCCAAAAAACAAGTCGTATTTCAATATTTTTTTTCTGACCAGAGTATTTCCGTGACGAGGTCGAGATTTTGCACACAATCAATACATAGTCTTCCCAAGTTTGTGGTTTTCTTTTTCATTTGAAAAACATTGATAAGCAACGGATTTACCATTGTTTAAACGAAGTACCTAAGCACCGTTATCTGAAATGAAAAATCAAATATGTACTTTTAGTCTAATGACAAAACCTTCGTTTTGCAGTATACTTTCATGAAATTTTGAAAACTACGCAAATGGCAAGCTGTAGAAAACGAGTTGGATTTTCGACGAAAAAAAAAAACATTTTTTATCATTTGTTATTAACGAATGGATAAACGTATCAGATAATCATTCGGTCATACGACAGAAAGTGTTATAAGCTATACTCTGTCCGAATTTGAATTGAATCGGATGATTCAATTTGGAGATACGACACCGGTTCTCAAAACAGTTCCATCAGGAACCCAAAGGAAAAAAGAGTGAACCCCAACGGGGCGGTTCCCCGTACCGCAGTGGGTGATCCGACCATTCACAAAGCCCGTCATACGTTGCAAATCATAGTTAAGGCGTTACCCCCACTTGTAGCGCAAAAAAGGCCTTTTTCATGAATTTTTTTTAAAGAAAACTACAAAGCTTTTTTAATCGATCAATATACCATCTCAAAGAACACATCTTGAAGAACTTTCAGTAATTTTTTTATTGAAAAATATTACATTGTTTAGTGGCAAATGGCCGTCAATGAAATAATGTTTTTATATACACGGTTTGCGGTGACCAACATTGCGGCGAAGTGGATCATCTGAAAAAAAAAATGCGGATGGATTTAGTCAAATATAAGTATAAACTAGTCTTTAATCGAAGGATTTTAAAAAATATTCATTTTTCACAAAATGGCGGACAGTCAAAGTTAATGGTTCGATTTTAACGAAAAAAAAACAGCCGTTTTTTGGCTATAAAACGGCCATTTTTTTCGAAAAAAAAAAATTGAACGATTAAAGACTACATTTTTATGTATTAAATAAGCCTGAAAAATTTCAAGAAGATCGGTTCATTAGTGTTCGAGTAATCTTGGTCACCGACTTCAGAAATGCCATTTTGAGAAAAACGCGTTTAAAGTTTCAATTTCAGTTTACACGAAGAAAATATTTTTTTTTTGTAAACTTACATAGAGTCATCTATTCCGGGCATAAAAAAAACTGCACTTCAAATTGCACTTCAAAAAAATGCAATAAAAAAAATCGATTTTTTCAAAATCGCAAGTGGGGGTAACCCCTTAATAACCTAGGCTATAAAAGCATGCAAAAAAACTATTTTCGGAATTTCGTGCTTAGTCTTCATTGACGCACTTATTTCTGGCCCAGATTCTGACACACTGGGTCAATTTGAGCCTCCAATTTGAGTTCTTCATCCACCTGCCATTAACAACCTTTCGGTCGGTTTTTATTGAAATAAATCAGGGATACACTTTAAACATTTCTTAACATGTCTGGACACTTAAAATTACGACAATGACAGATTAAATCGTTACAAATAATTATTGAAAGTGTTCGATTTTGGAATAGTGAGTTCATTTTACTAAAAATTGATCAGGGTCAAAATTACTTAGTGCGTCAACGTAGGGTTATATAGACCCCTTAAATTATTCAGAAAACTGATTTTTATAACAATCTTGATAGAAAAGTCCTAGTGCAATATCACCCTAAAATGTGTTTTCGACATAAACGAAAGCGAAGCCGCGGACAAAAGAAACACATATACAAGTACTGACAGAAATTACTCTCCGTTGATAAGCATACTGTCCTATCAGTACGAAGCTCTTTCAATTTTGACATTCACCGCATATCCTTTGGTGGAATTTAAAAATCGTCCGTCCATATTCAACCTCATCTATTCTCTATTCATCGTTGCATTTCGCTTGCCAATGCGTCACACAAATATTCCGCGTGATAAGACCGTTAATTAATATTAAAATACATTTTATATATATATATATAAATCGATGAATAAACTGCGTGTATATTGTACGTATATTTTCGCTTTGTGCATCGATCGTATATAGACCCCAAGGTGGATCATCAAAGAAACCGGATGCATTGACTCGACGAAACGCAGCTTCGCTTTATTTACTTTTTAATGAAACGGTGAATTGGTAGAGGAAAAGAGCCCCCCCCTGGTAAAACCAGAGTTTTGATCAATGGATTTACGGAAAACGAGGTTTTTTTTCCCATCGACGAAGCTTCGTTAACGAGAATACACCCCCCCCCCCTTCCCTTATCGGCCCTTTTTCTCCAACGATTTCCGTGCCTGCGTTACTCCATTCGGAGTCGGAGCTTTGAGCCAAGTCTTTTAAGTCTCTCGCTCTCGTCATCCATGTTCCGGAACAAGCATTGGCGTAGCCAGGAGGGGGCACGCCCCCCCCCCCTCTTCTAGAAATCCCGGTGCCACCCGGATAAAAATCGATCCATTTTATTTTAGGGGTATGGTGCAGGTATTTTTTTGGCGTTTAAAAAAATGTTGTCATATGAATGCTTTATGGGTAAGATTCTGTGTAAGTATATGAAAAAAACACTCGTTTCTTGATGTTTAATTTTTTATTTTCTAGTGTAGAAATCTTTGAAACTTTTACATTTTCAAAGTCGGTGATCTCTCTAGCTCAAAATCTACTGCACCGATCTTTTTGAAATTTTACACACTCTTTATACACATAAATTACGAGGCAACACTCTCGAGTTTTTTTTTCAATTATTTTTTATCATTTTAATTTATTTCGCAATACCAAAAATTCCGATTTTTTAAACGAAAAACCGGTTTCTTGACTTCTGAGGGTAACCAAAAATTAAAAAATTAATGAAAAAAAAACTCGACAGCGTTGGCTTAAGGAACTTATCAAATAAGGAAATCTTTTTGGTTTTTTTTCTATTTCAGATGATCCAGTGATGAGTTATGCGGTTCACCGCAATGTAACTTTTTTTTAAGGCGTCTGCGAAGATTTGCTGTCAATGGCTCATTTCTGCATAATTATTAACGAAAATTTTACAGAATATTCTTCAAATGTCCTTTTATTATATACTAATTGCATAAATAAATATATATTAACTGTGTCGTCAAAAAAAATTATCGTAAATATGCTTCTTTTATAGCGGATTAACCTTACAGCCCCCTTAAGCTGCACCTAAGCAAGCATAAAGTCATAATTTAATTAAAGTTGGACGATTTCCTTCGTCGTAATTTCACAACTTGTATGAAAAATAGCTATTTTATTGGTCAATTAAATAGATATTCAGATTTTACAATTGAGTTAACTGTGGGCAAAAGAATCTTATTAGATTAGCCGGCAGATACACACCCAGAAGAATACTGGAAGATCAACATTTACCACCAAGTAATACATAATATGATCGTAAATCTAAAACACCGATTTTAGAATCTACCGTTAACTCATGCAGTTGACGCATTTTTCAAATCGAATATGAGGAGCGGTGAAGGTGCCTTGGACAATTATTTAAAAATCGAATTAATTGATACATCAGCCTTGGAAGCTGAACCCATGGTAATGAAAACACATACTTGCATTGAAAAATGATGACATAAATGCTGGAAATTTAAGGGGTTTTTGACCTAAGTAAACGGCGAGAAAAACAGGTAAACTTCGGGAAATTTTATCTCAAAAACTAATATTTCGATTGCATCAGGGTTTTTTTTTTATTGGAAAATATGCACATTGAGGTATGCTCAGGAATTTTTTAAAATAAATTCGTTGACTGGAAGCGATTCAAACGCGATTATCTCGAAACATAGTTTTCAAAGTCGGTGCCAGATGTATCTCGAAAACGGCTTGTTCGATTTTGTCCAAATTTGGATACAATATTCTTCGATCATTTTTCTCGTTCGCCACTTAGGATTTTTTCGAAATTTTCATTTTTGATGGAATTGCAACCGTTTTAATTTAACATTCGTTTTTCGTTCGCAATTTCCGACGATTTTGGATTGCATACACATTGCATAAAAAAGCAATGGTTCAATCAAATGAAAAACTCCTACGTGGCGAACGAGACAAACTATCGAAAAATATCGTATCCAAATTTGGACAAAATCGGACAAGCCGTTTTCGAGATACATCTGGCACCGACTTTGAAAACTATGTTTCGAGATAATCGCGTTTGAATCGCTTCCAGTCAAGGAATTTATTTTAAAAAATTCCTAAACATACCTCAATGTACATCTTTTCCAATAAAAAAATACCCGGATTCAATCGGAACATTAGTTGTTGAGATGAAAATTCCCGAAGTTTACCTGTTTTTCTCACCGTTTACTCAGGTACCTCCCCTTTAGAAAGTATATTAAAAAGGGGTACTGCCCTAACTTATACAAACTTTTCCAAGCAGCAATAGTGCTCTCACACGGAACATCCCTCAGGTGTCGTTCTTCGATTTTGTTGAAACTTATATATGTTATGAAGCATTGATGACTAAGCGACACGTATTTTTTTATCGGCGGAAAAACGGTTTTAAGGGGAGTTTCAGCCCTCGAACAGCGGTGATTCACCCCTTAATTGTTTTTGTTTGCGATAACTCTGTAGTGGATTTTTCATCGCTTCGGATTGGAAAAATTTGCGTTTTTGTTTCATTGCGATCGGTCGACTGCTTGTCGGTGAAACTGCAATATTACCCCTTGACACGCGCTTCTTCGAGGGCCGGTTTCACCCCTTAAAACCGTTTATCCGCCGATAAAAAAACTACGTGTCGCCTAGTTTTCAATGCTTCATACCATATATAAGTTTCAACAAAAACGAAGGACACCTGAGGGATGTTCCTTGCCAGTGAGCTCCGCCGGCTGTGAGAGGAGTTTTCCTGCCATGGAGCAGAAAGGCCAATGTTTCAGGAATTATTCTCTTATATATCACTGCTGAATATAGATAATGTCAGTCAACTTTGTCAAAAAAAAAATTCCAACAAGAAAAGTGTTTGGGCGATTTGAAAAAAAAAATAGAAAACTAAGACTTATTTAATTGACTACCTAATGAAAGTAAAGTTTAAAGACTGGTAACTGTAGTGAAGAATGATGAAAAATTAGTTGATTGTTTTTTAACTACTGCCAGAGTTTGATATTAATGTTATCACGAACGTGTGATCAAACCTTCATGTTTTATGTGTCGTACGTGATTATCGACGATTATGTGAACTTTATTTTAAAAAAACATCATTACGAACGAAACCATTTTTTGTGTCACCTCCTTCCAAAGTCCCCCCCTTCCAAAGTCCCCCCCTAGAAAAAATGCTGGCTACGCCAATGAGAACACGCATTTGCCTCTCGCGATTTCTCTGTACCTCGCTTTACAATCCCGCATCCCCTTGGTGCGCGGTACAACTTCGATAAACTTGCGGCTGTATATGTAAGAAAGAGGGAGAGAGAGAGAGAGAGAGAGAGAGAGAGAGAGAGAGAGAGAGAGAGAGAGGGTAGAAAAGAGGTTTTCCGTGCCTTGGACCAACATCGATAACTCGATAACTCACTCTCGATAGGAAACGTTGCAACATACGTATACGTATGTGTGGGTATATATGTGAGCGGAAGACGCTTTCGCGATACACTGCACTGTCGAATACACAGCTCAATTAGGTCCCGTAACTGGTAATTTGATTTCAAACTCAGCATCCCTGTGTATCCTACGATTCGCGGCAAATACATGTGTTTCGATGCGAAATTACTCGTGCCAGAGGCATAAACGGGCGCTGTACCCGTCTAGCGCTCGAGTTCCCCGCCTCGCCGACAGGTGGCGCCGAGCCGGGTCTTTCGCGCGAGTGGAGAGCATCGCTGCCACTGGTATAAAAGGCCTTGCGCTCGGGTTTTTTTTAGTGGTATTCGGGGTCAGCTGTTCCGTGCTTCTTCGGTGAACGAAAATGGGCCAAACACTATGATATCCAGCCGCAGCTCTTAAGAGCTCCGGCTGGATATCATAGTGTTTGTTTTAAGGGAGACTACTGGTCTGGAGCGCATAAAAAAAGTGAATTTCGACTTGTAGCGCAAAAAAGGCCTTTTTCATGAATTTTTTAAAAGAAAACTACAAAACTTTTTTAATCGATCAATATACCATCTTAAAGAACACATCTTAAAGAACTTTGAGTAATTTTTTTATTGAAAAATATTACATTGTTTAGTGGCAAATGGCCGTCAATGAAATAATGTTTTTATATACACGGTTTGCGGTGACCAACATTGCGGCGAAGTGGATCATCTGAAAAAAAAAATGCGGATGGATTTAGTCAAATATAAGTATAAACTAGTCTTTAATCGAAGGATTTTAAAAAATATTCATTTTTCAAAAAATGGCGGACAGTCAAAGTTAATGGTTCGATTTTAACGAAAAAAACGGCCGTTTTTTGGCTATAAAACGGCCATTTTTTTCGAAAAAAAAAATCGAACGATTAAAGACTACATTTTTATGTATTAAATAAGCCTGCAAAATTTCAAGAAGATCGGTTCATTAGTGTTCGAGTAATCTTGGTCACCGACTTCAGCAATGCCATTTTGAGAAAAACGCGTTTAAAGTTTCAATTTCAGTTTACACGAAGAAAATATTTTTTTTTTTTTTGTAAACTTACATAGAGTCATCTATTCCGGATACTTATACTTCAAAAAAATGCATTAAAAAAAATCGATTTTTTCAAAATCGCAAGTGAGGGTAACCCCTTAATAGAATAAAAATTTCGTTTAGTGAACTTTCGCCTCCGCGTCTTTGAGTATCTTTATACATTTTTTCACAACATTTTCTAACACAATCGTGCCGCTGAAGCTCTATGAACCGCGTCACTTTTGTCCGATTATGAGGAAATTCAAAACTAACGAAAACTCAAAATAATTGGCGTCCCAGATAAGATTTGCCATCGGAGTGCGTAGGAAAACCGAAAAAGATCAACTTGTCATCAAGTGCTGCATGTTTGCAAAAAAAATTGTTTTCGGCAAAAAAAAAATAGTTAAAAGTAATATTCCCGGAAAAAAGTGTTCAATATACTGGAAACGCCTTGCGTACTTCGATGCAAAATGTTACGCGGTTCAAAAAAATGTCAAGTCAGTGAAGAATCGGCGATGTGATGTTGCCAGTCGCAGGATACTCAGACAAAGTTGACTCCCTTGATCTAACTTTAGCGCCGGTGTTTTGTTGCAAAACCTTGTGAAAAAATTTGTAAAGATACTTGAAGATATGTAGAATAAAGACTACTAGGCGGAATTTTCATTCCACCGACTGGGTATCAAAAAAAAATTCTCGAAATTCAGCTTGCTTCTGGGCTCTAGATTGGTCGTCTCCCTCAAGTTTTGGGGGCTACTAGGCAAGCGTTACAAAATTTATTTTCAGCTGCCATCATCATCACGTATTCCTGTCGAGTGGCGTTGTTTTTTTAGGGCTCGCGGGATGAATCGTGTTGCTATTGGTACTTCTGCGGGATTTCTGCGAGGCTCGAGAATGCCGAAAGTCAAAAGAGTCTTGACGTTGCGAATTTATAGTGTGGCGGGAGGGGAAAGAGAGAGAGGGGGAGAGAGAGAGAGAGAGAGGGGAGGCGATTTTTAGTCGTCCGGTTGGTTGAGTGTTCTTTCCCTGGTGCTTTTTCTCTCAATAGAAAGCTCTCCCTCTCTCTCCTTTTTTTATTCTCTCTTGAGCCTCTCCAGACGCGCGACGTTGATGTTTCCTGGGCTTGCACTGTTTTCTTCCGGTCGTGCTTGCTCGCGGTTTATTTTCCCAGCAGGATCCCGCGAGCGGTATAAAACACGGGGAATAAGGCGACAGCAGCAGCAGCCGCGGTGGCGGTATACACTTGTATAGTATACTCGCGGCTTTTATTTTCTTCGGCGGTGCAACAACCGTGAGGAGCGCGGGTCCTCGAGTACGCGAGAAACGTTAGTCCGACTTTGGACCCGTTGCTTTCCTTTCATCCGTCATCTTCTTTGCCAGGTATTACGACAAAGGTATATAAACTTTACCATTTCCGCGCAGACTACCCCGTCCCCACCTCTCTCTCTCTCCCTCTCTCTCTCTCTCTCTCTCTCTCTCTCTCTCTCGCTCGCTCTCTCTCACTCTATCTCACCCTCGCAAACTTGCCTTTGGTGTTTGTATCCTTTGTCGAAGAAATTTGATTTTCATCCCGCCGCTTCTCGACCGTGGAAACAAATATTTGTCCGACTCAGCCGAAAGGGATTATGGGAATTTTAGTCTTACGGCCCTGTCTAACCGCCTCGACTCCATTTCCATTCGACTCGATTTGCGAATCGAATTACTGGTATTGACATTTTTTATTGTTTTTATTTTATTCGAATGGTTCATTAGATGTGATCGAGAAAAATGATATTGTACTGTATTTGGTACTTATTCAATCATATTGCATTATAACTATGAAATATTTAATCGTTGTTCTTATTTTATGCGAATATTTTATTTTATTTTATCGAAAAAAAATGTTTTATTGTATTTGGAGTTTTGTTAAATACTATCCAATTATTATTATCGAATATCATTCAATTCTTGTGGTATAATTATTATTATTATTATTATGGTTTGGTGTTTTCTTGAGTTTTATTATTAGTACTTAATATCATTCAAATTTATTATTTTTAAACGGAATTTTTATGCATTTGGTATTTTATTAAATACTATTCAATTATTGTTTCCAAATGTTCTACAAATAGTATATTGATATTATGCTTATTGTTTGGTTTTTTATCGAATTTTATTATAATTCATACCTAATATCATGAAGTTTTTATATTATTGTTTTCATTCATACTAATAACATATAATAATATTATTAATATTGTTGTTATTATTAATATTATTAGTCTCATGACATTTTATTATTATTAGTCCTCAATAAAATTAAATATTGTCCTATTTGTATATTAATAATATTTGATCTTTTATTCAAGTTCAATATTACTGATCATTAGTATTCAATTAAATTGTATTATTATAAATATTCAATACTCTTCAATGTTATGGAATTTTATTATAATTAATTAATGATAGTCAATTACATCAAATATTAAATATTCGCAAAGAACTCGAAATATTTGTCGTAGCTTATAAAAACATTTTATATTCGGTGAAAACGATTATTTGTTTATTTCACGTTGTAGAAATTTTTCGTTCCAGCGCTGCAATTTCATTTGCTGGGAGAGGCGATAAAATTGGTCGAGCTACCTGATCGACAGAACGTTGAATAAACTCGAAATCGAAAGATCCAACGATCGAGTCTATTTTGTTCCGGATTTATCGCTTCAAAATAGATTTTTTTTTGTCCACCTTTTATCTTTTCAACGACGAAACGACTCACAATTTCAGAGCCATTATAGATGTTTATCGATCGCGCACACGATTTTTCGTATTTATAATACATTATTTTCCTCACCGTCACCGGAGGCAAGCTGCGAGGAAACTTTGTTCGCGTCAAGTTGAGCGCGCGTTACGCCTTCGTATACACACAAGCATATAGCTCTCGTGATCGTTCGCTCGTGAATCTCCTTCCAATTCAGTGACGATCGTCGATCCTTGTACATCCTTGTGTACACGCGCACGTATTGTGAACCCACACGCCGGGGTGAATAAAAATTCTTCGCTCGCGTTTCTCTCTCTCTCTCTCTCTCTCTCTCTCTCTCTCTCTCTCTCTCTCTCTCTCTCTCTCTCTCTCTCTCTCTCTCTCTCTCTCTCTCTCTCTCTTTTTACCGTCTCGTAATTCATGTCCCGTCACACCTGGTCTTCGGCAAACACTCGCAAATCAAATAGCGTGATCTTCTCTCAACTCGGCCAGCATGAAATATATACGGGCACCACAACTTTCGTTGTACGTTTTTCACCGTCAGGGAGAGATTTTCCGATGACTGATATTTTGTAATTTCTCTTAAAAAAAACACGTGACGTGAAAATACACTTTTTTAAAATTAATATTCCAGTGAGGTAGACTTGCCTAATCAAATTTCGGTAAAAAATGATAAACTTGTGGACGAAAGAGTGATAGCAAATTTTTCGTAATTATCGCTTTTATTGTCATTATCGTAAATATATATTTATCGTAGATATTATATTAATGATATATATATTTGACTGGCCAAAAAAAAAATCAATTAAATTTTTTGTTGCAAATGTTGTTGAGAATGACAAAAAATGACTGACAAAAACATTGATTTATAGGAAATTGAAGTGTGAAGGAAATGAAGTGTGAAGGCTACAAACAAAGTTCGTAGCCTTCACACGATAAATTCACTCGTTCGAATTTTATTCAACGTCAAAGTTGAATCTATGATAAATTTCAAGATTTTGTGAGATTTTTGGACTTTTACAACGAAAATATTGATTTTTTTTTCTGATTCATCTTAGAAAGCATTATATCCTTTTCAAATTATTCCCTAGATAGTTCCTAAAATTCCTAATGGATTTAACCTTATTGTTATTTAAAAGTACATTAGTACAATAATCTATTCTTAAACCGAATTCAATTCCCAAAGCATGATAGATAAATATCTAGGGAATAATTTTAAAAGGATACAATACTTTTCAAGATGAATCAGAAAAAACAACAACAAAAAAATCAATAATTTTGTCGAAAATGTTTTATTGAATAAAATTTGAACGAGTGACTTTATCGCATGAAGGCCAAGGACCTAGGGAAGGATTTTTTTTGGGCCAATCTAATATATGTATATATATATATATATATATATATATATATATATATATATATATAACATAAATATATAAATATTTGTCATGAATATTATGAGAGTCTTTTTTCAAAATCGCTTTTATCATAAATATATTAATAATCGTAATTGCCGCTAAATCGTAATTATCGCGTAACTATTCAGCGGTTTTGCAAAATGTGATTGTGGTGCGATTCACACGCAGTTACTTTACGAGCTACCGGGGCCAGGTTGAAATTCCGAACTTTGATTACTCCGAAGGTTTAAAATTCCGAATTTTAATATTTCGAAATTGAAGATGGGGCCGGTTTGAAATTCCGAACTTTGAATAATCAGAACGCTCAACACTCCGAAAGAATTTTACACGGAAGACCAAAACTCCGAAAATCTGAACACCGTCAAAATAATTCGGATATGGAAGTATTAAAAGTTTCCAAATTTTCAATAAAACGATGAATTATTTAAAGATTTTTTTATTTATTAAGAAGTGATTTTGCGTCAATGGTGTAATTTGTCTAGACAATGTTATACGTTTTACATAATTTACGGTCAACTGCGTAGACTTTTGCTCGCATGATCTTGACATGGGGGCCGGGTTGAAATTCCGAACTTTGAATGCGCCGACGGTTTAAAATTCCAAATTTTAATGTTCCGAAATTACAAGGTTCGTCAAGATCATGCCAGCGAAAGTCTACACAGTTGACTGTAAATGATGCAGAACGTATCACATTTTCTAGACAAGTTTCAAAATTGACGTAAAATCACTTCTTATGGCCTATATATAAGGCCTTAAGGCTTAAGGTATTTTTCCGGCCACTCTAGAGGCCGAAAAAATAGGCTTTTTGGGGATTTTTTTAGAAAAACCACAAAATAAATCGAGATTACAAAAAAGGGTGTTTATCATACATATCAGTGACTGTATACAATAATTTTTTTGAAGCGATTAATTTCATAATGGCGGCTGTGCAGAGCTTATCTCAAAACTGCATTTTTTAAGTTGGCCGGAAACATAACTCAGACAATTTTCAACCGATTCACTTGAAATGTTGAATATATCTTGAAAAATACATTGTCTATGGCAGAGTTGGGCGTAATTCTATTTATAAATACGAATACGAATTTATTCACATCGTCATTTTCATGTGAACATGAATACAAATTAATTCATACTTCACTTATTTGTATTCACATGCATGCATACAAATACATTTGTATTCACAAATATTCTGAACATACTAATAAATTCACAAAAAATGTGAATATTTACAAAAAACCTGTGAATTAAAAAAAAATCACATAAAAATCTGTGAATGCAAATGTATTCACAAAAAATTGTAAATACGAAAAAACCCACAAAATAAGTTGTTAATTCTTTTCGTATTTAAGACAAATTAAAATCAAATTCACAATGACTAGATTCAAATTTACACCAAACTTACTTGTTTAGTTCAACACAATGTTTTCTCTCAAAATACGTAAGGACTCACTTGTGGTGTAAATTTTAATATAATTGTCGTGAATGCGATTTTAATTTTCTTCAACTTGCGGAAATTCACAACTCATTTTGTGAATTTTTTCATATTTATAATGGAATATTTGAAACTCACAACCTTTTTTGCAAAAATTCCTTTGCCTCGACACAATGTTTTCTCTCAAAATACGTAAGAACTCACTTTTGGTGTAAATTTTAATAAAATCATTATGAATTTGATTTTAATTTGTCTTAAATACGAAAAAAATCACAATTTATTTTGTGAATTTTTTTGTATTTACAATTTTTTGTGAATATTGACATTTTTGTCAGTAAATTTATTTGTATGTTCAGAATATTTGCGAATACAATTGTATTTGTATGCATGCATGTTAATACAAATAAGTGAAGTATGAATAAATTTGTGTTTTTATTCACATGAAAATCACGATGTGAATAAATTCGTATGCGTATTTATAAAAAGAATTACGCCCAACACTGGTCTATGGAAATTCGTAGGATTTTTTTTTATTGCATAGTTCATTTGATATTAACGATTTATTAGGCAAATTTTTGGGAAGTGAAAAATTTGCCCGAAAAATCGTCAGATATAAAAAAAATCCTACGTACTTCCATAGACAATGTATTTTTCAAGATATATTCAATATTTCAAGTGAATCAGTTGAAAATTGTCTGCGTTATGTTTCCGGCCAACTTAAAAAATGCAGTTTTGAGATAAACGCTGCACAGCCGCCATTTTGAAATTGATCGCTTCAAAAAAATTATTGTATACAGTCACTGATATGTATGATAAACACCCTTTTATGTAATGTCAATTTATTTTGTAGTTTTTCTGAAAAAAATCTCCAAAAAGCCTATTTTTTCTAGAGTGGCCTAACCCCTTAATAAATAAAAAATTCTTGAAATAATTCGTCGATTTATTTAAAATTTGAAAATTTTTAAAACTTCCAAAGCCTAATTACTTTGACGGTGTTCAGATTTTCGCAGTTTTGGTCTTTCGTGTAAAATCCTTTCGGGGTAGTATTCTTTCGGAGTTTTGAACGTTCTGACAATTCAAAGTTTGAAATTTCAACCCGGCGCCGAGCTACCCTCCACACTTTCTCCAATAATCTACCGCATTTCCGCTTTCGAAAAAGCGTCTACTCCTCATCGATTCATCGTGTCGAGATTGCAATGGCGAGCAGGGGGGAGGGGTGAAGCAGAAATGCGATACGCCAAACACGACAATTGCTTTATTCGACGGGAGAATAAGTGCGGCGGGAATGCGAGTTTATTATTCCTTTTTTGTTCCTTGCATTCTCCAAGCTCCGATATACACCGCTCAAACGAATCTACCACTTGTATCGAAAATCATACGACAAAAGAACACGATCATTATATGGGCCGCAAGAAATCAAGTGCGGTTTCGTGTTCAAGCTTTTTCCGAGCGACTACGAAGACAAAAAAACTCCACTAGCCGCCATGTACTGAACGTCACAATTGCCGTGCAGCACGGGTGAAGCCATTCGGAAATACGTTTATCGATATATGGTAAATGATAAAATATTTGACGAAACAATACTGCTACACTCCATCAGGGAAACAGTGCGACGCGATTTTCGAAATACTTTAAGGGGTTTGTACAGGCTTGGAATTTCGAAAGTATGATTTTTAATCATTTTGCAGCGTGCGGGCTTAAGGTATTCCTTTCACGAAACCGATTAATCAACAATTAACTGATTTTCGTCTACAATTGAGTAAGAATATATTCTGGTATACTGGTAAAATTTCAAGCCATGTTATCGAACTTTCAACGAGAAATTACGACTCTAAAAATCGTCTTATTTATACGGCGCTTTATGGAAATTACACGCTGGCCACATTTCTATGTAATAATTTATGCACTCAATAATTCTAGATGCCTGATATAAACTGCTTACACGCGTAAAAAAAATCTAAAGATTCTGTAACGACAACAAAAACAGGGGGCCAGCGAATTTTGAAAGAACATTTTTATCATAAAACTTTGAAAAATGTGACTAGCGGAAGAATTTCCGTAACCGCGACTTTTCAGAGAAAATGTGAAAATATCTGAATCTACTAAATGTGCGCGAAATTTTTTATTCCACTTTATCGTTGAATATGATAATCGATTGTGACTTATTTTTATTAGGCACCACTGTAATTCATCAATGATTCAGGGCCTTGCTTAAGCCCCCATAAAATACGGCCCTGCGCGAACGTAATAACTTAAGGGGCTATACCGGTGTGAACGCTGAAAGTTTGGGAGATTTTCGGGAATTTTTTGGAAGAAAAGTACTCGATTAAATGTTTCGGAAAATTAAGCATATATTTGGCTATATTTGACCAATATTACATAATTTTTTCATATAAAAATATTGGGATCCAAGGGACTAGTGCGCTGCCTTCGGAGGCGCCAAAAAAAATTTCTCCACTGCTGACATGATTCCGGCCGATTGAGAAGCTGAAACCGAAAAAGGAAAAAATGTCGTTAAACTGGAAGGTATTTCCTGTACAATGACGTAGGATTTTCGAAAAATATCAAAATCTAACGAAATGGCGTAGTTATGAAACAAAAGTCTGTTTGCTTGCCTATAAAATGGTCGCTTTTTTTCAATGCCAAATCGTCAATTTTCATCCAATCAAAAATATCCTACGTCATTGTAAAGTAAATATATTCAAGAGTACTCAGTTGAAATTTCAAGTCAATCGGATAATTGCTCTTTGAGTTACAATGTCAGCAAATTTGAAAAATCTCATTTCGAGAAAAACACGTTTAAAGATTTAACTATCGATTTTTGCAAGATAAAATGATATTTAACATAAAAACTGCTAATCAGCTATACCTGGCCCATACAATGGACCCTCCTCTTCCTCGAAGAGGCTGGTTGCCAGAATCATCTATACCGACAGGCCATGCAGCAACAACAGCATTTCGTTTAAACAATTATAACTTCATTGATTATCAACTTTTTTAAATGAAAAAAAACTCAAACTTAGCAAGACCATGTATAAATTATATGTAAAATCCCGACCACCTAATCCCGATACTCCCATCAGAAAAAAATATTGAAAATCGACCTGTTTCTCGGGCCCAAAGCTCATACAGACCCGTTCGATACACAATTACGAGAAAACTTCCAACTCGAAACAAAGAACAGACTTTTAGTGAAATGTCTTAAGATCGTCAAACGCACGGCGTCGATCAAACACTTTTCACCCTAATCCATAATTTATCTTCAAAGCCGACCAATCCGTCGAATCTTCACGAGAATTGCAGGTATCTGCGGGAGACGAAATTCCTCCTTGCCTTCAAACCTGCTCCGACCCTTTTCGTGCCCTCAACATTCGGCTGAAACTTTGTTCAAATTGTTTGCTCGCCGTAATTAGCACTCGGCGCTTCTGACGTTTCAAACGGATAAAGAGGCAAGCCTTGAAAAAGTCAAACCAACGAGATATTCCGGCAAGAACTTGTGTAAATATACGTGTGAAATAATGGATACAAAATTCAAGAAAAGGTACGAAAGCTGGGTGTATCTTTTTGGAAACGGGAGATGAGGGAGATTTTGAAATGGCCAAGGGGCCTGTGTGTATGAATATTATGAATGAGGGGTGAACCACCAGGGGTTGCGAGAAAACCATGTATATGTATATGTATATGTATATGTATATGTGTATGTATATATATATATATATATATATATATATATATATATATATATATATATATATATATATATATATATATATATATATATATATATATATATATAGGGTGGCCCAAAAAGTGTCGTCCAAATGGAAGATCCGGATGCCCCCATGTACGTTCTACGATTCGTTTTACATTTCGAAAAAAAAACATTTTGCAATTTCCACCGACCTGAATAAAAAAAAACCAAAATTCTCCTAATGCAAAGTGATGAAAAATCCACTATAGAAGTATTGCAAAAAATTAAATCGAGGAGTGACGCGCGTCTCATTAAGGGGTGGTATTGCCCCCTAACACTGCTTTTCCGTCGACAAAAAAAAATACGTGTCTAATAGTTTACAATGCTTTACCGCATACATGAGTTTCAACAAAATCGAAGGCGGACACTTAAGGCGGGAGCCTGAATGAGAAGGTCCAAAAAAGCTTTTTTCGGGAATTTTTAGAAGGAAAAAAAAGTAAACCCAGTAAACATTGCAGTATTTATTCGTGTATATTTGAAATATATCAAAAAAAATGTTTCAACGTGAAACAATGAATTACTGCAGATTTATTAGCCTATTCCATGTGCGTCTTGCCATTGCAGTCCCCAATCGGCGGAAAAGATGCAGCTCGCAATTCTTGACTTAAACAAAAGAAACAATAAAATTTTCAATTGTCATATACTTTTCTTCTGGTTGAATTAAGAAAAAGCTGAAAAAATGGTGAAATTATAACTTTTCTCAGGTTTTGAAAAAAAATGTGTTAAAAAAAACACTTTAATGTGCTATAAAAATTATTTAAAAATACTTTTTCAATAATTTTTAAATTCTCTTAGAAGGGATTTTCAAACTGAAAAAAATAAACTTTGGTTTGATTCAATAGGACGTTTAGTTTTTTTTTTGCTATCACGCCAGCCAATTTGGAAAAATCGTGAAAATGAAAACTGGTGAAAACGCGCTTCGAAGTTTTCAATAGGAGGAAATATCAATACCAAATATCAATCGCTTCTCTGCTTTCGGCCTTGTATCTTCGAAAATATTTATAATTGGCCTCTGTAACTTTGTAAATATATTCTTGGATAATTTATCTATCGATTCAAGCAACAAAAAAAAACGGTTTTTCAGACCTTCTAATTCAGGCTCCGGCCTTAAGTGATGTTCCTTGTTAGAAGTTCTTCATACCGAGTCATTTAGACTAGTATAAGTATTTTTTTATCATCTGAACTTTAGTGACTAATCCTCTCAACCCTATCTTTTAAACTTTTTATCAAAATCAAAGGTATCAACGCTAGTGTTCAGTTGGTCCTTTATTTAGTGATCAACAGGGCAATTCGTAACGATAACAGACAAAAAATCGCGAGGAATGTCCACGCAAAATAGAGAACAACAAATAATGCTTTTATCCCGAAAAGTAAAAAAGATCGCCGAACATAAATGGGGGTGAATCGGGTACGTATTGATATCAAATATTGGCATCAAGATTTTTCCTTTTGGACATCACTGTTTGGTCCTCCCTGTATCCATACAGGGTGTTAGGAAGGTCGATGTAAAGCCTTAAGGGGGTGATAGGTCACCTCGTTAGGAAAATATCTAGCCTAGGTTACCTTAGTCCAAAGTCGAAGACTTTCGAGTTATCATGGTAAGTATGATTTTTAAAAAATTTCCCATAATTAGGTACTGACTCGTTTACATCTTGTGTTAATGCTAATTAAAAAAAAATAATATTAACGTAAAAGGTATATTTATTTTTTGACAAGTTTTTAATTATCCAACTCGTCCCATTTAGTTAGTTGTGTGGAAACAGATGATTGTATTGGTGTTTGTCGATTGAATACACATTAAGGGTCTACCCCCACTTGCGATTTTGAAAAAATCGATTTTTTTAATGCATTTTTTTGAAGTGTAAGTATCCGGGCCCATACTTCAGTATGGGCCCGGAATAGATGACTCTATGTAAGTTTACAAAAAAAAATATTTTCTTCGTGTAAACTGAAATTGAAACTTTAAACGCGTTTTTCTCAAAATGGCATTTCTGAAGTCGGTGACCAAGATTACTCGAACACTAATGAACCGATCTTCTTGAAATTTTGCAGGCTTATTTAATACATAAAAATGTAGTCTTTAATCGTTCGATTTTTTTTTCGAAAAAAATGGCCGTTTTATAGCCAAAAAACGGCCGTTTTTTTTTCGTTAAAATCGAACCATTAACTTTGACTGTCCGCCATTTTGTGAAAAATGAATATTTTTTAAAATCCCTCGATTAAAGACTAGTTTATACTTATATTTGACTAAATCCATCCGCATTTTTTTTTTCAGATGATCCACTTCGCCGCAATGTTGGTCACCGCAAACCGTGTATATAAAAACATTATTTCATTGACGGCCATTTGCCACTAAACAATGTAATATTTTTCAATAAAAAAGTTACTGAAAGTTCTTCAAGATGTGTTCTTTAAGATGGTATATTGATCGATTAAAAAAGTTTTGTAGTTTTCTTTAAAAAAATTCATGAAAAAGGCCTTTTTTTGCGCTACAAGTGGGGGTAACGCCTTAAACCAAGACGCAAATAAGTTTTTAGTTACCAATTATTGTCTGTTTGAACATTATAAACGAGTTGGTACCTAATTTTGGGAAAGTTTTCCAAAAATCATACTTACCGTGATAACTCGAAATCCTAAACTTTGGACTAAAGTAACGTAGGTTAAATACGTTCCTAACGAGGTGACCTGTGCATCGACCTTCCTAACACCCTGTATATATAGGGAATAAACTCCGCCATCTTGGGCACTGCGAGAAGACAAGGCCGGTATTCTCCGCAATTTTGGTTATTTTCGAACGAGTGTATCGAAGGCACCCTCGAAAGGTCTCGAGAATGTTCGTCCATTTTTTTTACTTATATGCAGGCATATACATATATTGTAATGCGGAAGCGAAGGCCAGCTGGGCTTGAATGAAAACGCGGTCCAGGCTCTTCTGCGCATACAGTGCTCTCTTCCTCTTCATCCCTCTCTCGGACAACACCCTCGCTCGATCTTTCGTGTACTTTTCTTCTCATTTTCCTTCTCTTTCTTTCTCTCTTTTCCGCTCCCTCCCGACTAGTTCATCGTGGCAAAGGGTCTTCCAGGTCAGTTTTACACGGACGAAGAAAGCCACGAGGCGTGAGTGCTTGCACGATCTACTCACTTCGCTGGGGAGAATTTTACCTGTGTGAGCGTACGGGTGTGGTAGTGCAACACGCCAGGTGCAACGAAGCTATTCGCTCTTCATTCCTCTCTCTCTCTCTCTCTCTCTCTCTCTCTCTCTCTCTCTCTCTCTCTCTCTCTCTCTCTCTCTCTCTCTCTCTCTCTCTCTGGTTTTTCTGAAGCTCCGCGCGTCCATCATCATCGTCAATGCCAGGCTGCGAAGACCCTCGTGGGGCTTCCACACCCTCCTACACAAGCATACACATATACCATGTATAAGCAGAGACGAAGCGTTTTATGCACCTTGGCGATGTTGCACGCGCGCTTGCCCACTCCTACCTGTCCTTTCAGAAGGGCTCCTTACATTTTTCACAACGACCTACGGTCCATCCCTCTTTCTCTTTCTCTCTCGCTTCTCTCTCTCTCTCTCTCTCTCTCTCTCTCTCTCTCTCTCTCGCTCCTCCTCGTTCTTTTCTCTAATCGAAAATTATACCGCAGTTGCGGCCAGTACATGGGGCTACGTACAATCCACCGAATATTTCCGCTTTCGAAAACGCGTCTACTCGTCATCGATTCATCGTATCGAGATTGCAATGTGGGCCGGCGGAGGGCGGGGGTTGTGTAGCAGAAACGCGATACGCCAAACACGAGAATTGCTTTATTCGACGAGAGAATAAGTGTTCCGGGAATGCGAGTTCATTATTCCTTTTTTTTTCTTTCATTCTACATGCTCCGATATACAACGCTCAACGAATCTACCACTTGTATGGAAAATCATACGACAAAGGGACACGATCATTATATGGGCCGCGAGAAATCAAGTGCGGATTCGTGTTCAAGCTTTTCCGAGCGACTACGGATGAAACCGCACAAGCCGCTATATACCAGATGTCACAATTGGGGTGCAGTACGGGTAAAGCTATTCGGGAATACGCCTATATATATATATATATATATATATATATATATATATATATATATATATATATATATATATATATATATATATATATAAGAAGAACAAATAAGTCACCGCCGTTTTCTTTATCAAAAATTGGGCATTTAGTGTGAAAGAATAGTACTTTATGTTTTATTCAAAGTATTGTCCATCGCTGGCCACTGCTTTTTTCCATCTTTCTGGCGGCATATGCCAACCATTCTTTCGACATGACGTTTTATATCTGACAATTTCAACCATAACCTCCTGGTGGGGCCATATTTTGTCAATCATCGGAGACTTATTTGTACTTCCAATATATAATCATGATAGTGACTTTTCCATGGTGCTTGTCAATAACAATCTAATTTATATATCTATATATATATATATATATATATCGATAAGCGTAATATATATTGCATATTATATATAGATGCAGCAAAATAAACAAACAAATAATGTATACGTTCATATATATCGAGAATCATAACAAATCAGGATTTTCCATGATAGGTAAAACTTTCGCTACGATCGAAGCCCCCGGGCGTTCTACGCGCGCGATACTTTTCTCCGGTGGGAACACCATCCGGGAGAGTTCGCGCAGCAATACGCAGGTTGAACGATTTCCGATCCGCGCGAGACTGGTCCAGGGTAAATAGAAATACCGAAGTATAATGGATTGAGCCGAGAAAGGGAAAGGAAGAGAAGAGAGAGAGAGAGAGAGAGAGAGAGAGAGAGAGGTTTGGTGTATTCTCGTATCTTTCCCTCTCTCTCTCTTTCCCTCTCTCTCTCTCTCTCTCTCTCTCTCTCTCTCTCTCTCTCTCTCTCTCTCTCCCTCTCTCTCTTTCTGTCTTTCTCTCTCTCTCTCTCTCGTGACGTTCGCAGAGAACGTTGGACCTCGTTGAAACCTTGTCATTCCCCTGTTTCGACTGTGTGTACATCGGGCATGGGAATGAAGCTTGATCAAGTTCGATGCGCACTAAATATCCGTCCGTTCCTCTCGGATATAGCGCTGGTGTTACGCACTGGCCTTTATAGCTAAATCTCCTTTTGGCCCTTTTCCCTCCCGCGTTGTCTGCTGCCATACGTCTCGCGTATGCAAATACGTCGGCACGAGAAAAGCCGCGTGTAGCGCCGAGAGGAAACACACAATGGACTTCGATTGCAAACATATATATGTGTACAGGGTGATTCACAACTTCAAGGATTCCCTTGGTGAGCATACAGGGTCGGCCATTTCGAGCAAAACCCTTTTTAGCATTGAAAATGCTTTCAAAACCGTGTACGTTTGGTGAGGTAGACTGGGCATAGGGGTCTGAGTTAGCTGGATGTCACACGAAACTAACGCTACCCCCACTCCACTGCCACTGTGATGTAGTAGAGTGGGGGAAGCTGCGACATGCTGAATGCCTGTGATTCGTTGAAAAGTGCCCTCTTCCAACCCAATTATATTCTTGGTATTAATTATAAAATTATATTACAACTTATATTGCGAAAGATATATAACAATTATTATACAAAGAAACCCAAACAATCCCAAACAAATCGAAACAAATCCAATTACATACCTCAATGGATCAATATTCCTTGAACAATAATAAAAACCAACTAATATTATTTACATGTACCTGTTTTTTTATTTCTGTCTGATTCTGTCTGATAAAAGTCTGAGTCTGATAAAAATCTGATTTCACTTCTAATGCCATGAAATAGTTGCACTTTGTGTAATATCTGTAGATTTTTTAAAATACTGCCTGACGAAAATTCGCCGCGATATTCGCATACGACGCTGGGTTTACAATGGCACAAGTTGCTCACTCGCGATTTCTTTTTTTCACGTATCATGAGAGGACACCACTGTGACGAGCTAAAAAAAGATCGTTTTTCCGATGTTTTTTGTCTACTAGGTAATTTATTTGGGATTTGGAAAAAAGGTATGTTATCAAGCATGCAATGAAATGATTTTGTGGTCAATTTTATGTAAAAAAAAATTAACAAGGTTATTGAGGTATAATGGCACGTGAATGGGCTCTTATAGGTATGTATGGAGAACTCGAGAAAAAGTTTACTCAATGCTTCCGTACGCACAATCTTTTCTTAAGAATTGAACAAATTTGCCAGTGTGGCTGTGTGAGAAATGGCGAGGATATAAGTGTCTTTTTAATGGAGCCGAACTGCTTGTAGCCATTGAGGAGTTTTGTCGGTTGTAAGAGACTTTGAAATTAAGAAGGGGTTAGTGTGGTTATATAGTTGCTTCATTTATTTCTTGCTGTAGAACACGAAATCACAATTAACGACATCCATGGTGGATGCACATTTTATAATGGAATATAGAACAATTTTATGTATAAGTGAATAAATAAGAATTTAATTCATAAGCAACAATATAAAAAAATTAATTTATAATGAGTTATATAAAAATTTAATCTATAATCAAGGGCGGACACCAATGTGACGAGCCGAAAAAGGTAGTTTTTTGCCGATTTTTTCGCCCAACAGATTATTTATTTGGTATTTGGAAAAATTGTATGTTGTTGAGCATACATTGAACTGATTTTTTGTAAATTTTTGTGTAAAAAAAAAATAAAAGTTAACATCTTTATTGAGGTATAAT
Organism: Ophion slaviceki; assembly: GCA_944452715.1. Lineage (NCBI taxonomy): Eukaryota > Metazoa > Arthropoda > Insecta > Hymenoptera > Ichneumonidae > Ophion > Ophion slaviceki. Next base: position 9,993,253 of record OX101783.1, on the reverse strand, counting down.
AAAGCCTTTGTATAAAAAAATGTGGTCTCATGGCCGGATCGATAACTTTACAATGGTTGGCCTGAAGAATAAAAATAAAGACGTTTTATAATCTGTATAAATGTAGTTCTACCTGTACTTAGCCGTTTTTCGAAAGAAAAAAATTCACAAAATGGCGAGTGTTCTGAGAGAAAGTGTAATTTTAGGGAAATTTTTACTCATAATCGTGGGCTTAGAAGATACTGAATTAAGGCGTTACCCCCACTTGTAGCGCAAAAAAGGCCTTTTCCATGAATTTTTTTAAAGAAAACTACAAAACTTTTTTAATCGATCAATACACCTTCTTAAAGAACACATCTTGAAGAACTTTCAGTAATTTTTTTATTGAAAAATATTACATTGTTTAGTGGCAAATGGCCGTCAATGAAATAATGTTTTTATATACACGGTTTGCGGTGACCAACATTGCGGCGAAGTGGATCATCTGAAAAAAATGCGGATGGATTTAGTCAAATATAAGTATAAACTAGTCTTTAATCGAAGGATTTTAAAAAATATTCATTTTTCACAAAATGGCGGACAGTCAAAGTTAATGGTTCGATTTTAACGAAAAAAAAATCGAACGATTAAAGACTACATTTTTATGTATTAAATGAGCCTGCAAAATTTCAAGAAGATCGGTTCATTAGTGTTCGAGTAATCTGGGTCATCGACTTCAGAAATGCCATTTTGAGAAAAACGCGTTTAAAGTTTCAATTTCAGTTTACACGAAGAAAATATTTTTTTTTGTAAACTAATATAGAGTCATTTATTCCGGGTCCATACAGAAGTATGGGCCCGGATACTTATACTTCAAAAAAATGCAATAAAAAAAATCGATTTTTTCAAAATCGCAAGTGGGGGTAACCCCTTGAAAAAAAACTGCTACGTACAACAATAGCTACTGCCAATACGGAAATTTTGATTTTTTCGAATTGAAAATCGCCAAATTGTACCTAAAGTTATGCTTCGTTCAGGTCGAGAAAAGTCAATTTTCAATACGTTAACTTCAATTTTTTTCCACCCATTCTTAAATATGCATGCTTCGAGAAAACGCGATAAAAAAATTACAATTTCAGTAATGTACGTACAAAAAAATGTTAATGCCATTTTTCAATCATCCTCCTTATTCCTTCGAAATTAATTTTTTTAAACAACCCCGATTTTTGGGTCGTCACAGTAGCCTAACGCCTTAACCGTTTCACACCTGACGGAACAAATGCTGTCCCAGTCTGGACAATTTTTTAAATCACAGCTGGGACAACATATGTCCCAGTTACTGAAAAACATAGCCGCATTTCAGTGGTCAGGTATCCGCATCCTTATTGAGCAAGTTTCAGACAGAAAAGTTATTTCATCGAAATAATCATTTGGAGGAGACATAACTGTTCCCGGTAATGAGGCGCTCACGGACAAAACGGGAGCCTCGAAGTTTAGAATTAATACTATGCTTCTAAAAAAATATCATTAAATATCAAAAACTTTTGAATGGAAGATAAAAATTGTAATTATGGTATAGTAATAATGAAGAAATTTAAATTTCAACCTACGATATGGTACGTAAACTGATACAAATAATACACTCTATTCGGCATATTGTGATTTTTTGTAGTATTCAAAATATATTTTGCCCACGTGAATGGAACAATTAGTTTCCAGTATTCTACAAAAGTACGGTATAAAGAGTCACATTTTACTAATAACTTCGTAATATTTTTCGCCATACGCCGAACATTTATGCCATGCGTATAGTGAGATCCATATGAAAATATAACACGCGCCTATGCGAGAATAGTTTCAAATGTAATATGCACGTATCATTTTTACTATACGGTGTGAGAATCATTTTTACACTTCTATAACAACAAGTCTTAGAATTCCGAACTGGCAGTAAACTACTATACTTTTCTAGCACTGAATATTAGAATTCTGACAACCAGTGTTAGAATTTGAGGCCGTATTTTTCTCCGTGCACTAAACTGTTTTTTTTCGTCTTATTGAAAGGATTAATGCATTCCATCACTTATCCTTCATCTCCCCAATTCATTTCATCTGCAAATATTTTCACCGTATAGACTCAAACTTTACGGTTTTATTATATGTAGAGATATCGATTTGCAAAGCAAGTCTCCGTTTTTACTTTTCACCGAAAAAAAAAGTTTCGAGAAAAGAAAAATACATTAGTCTCAGGGTCCATTCGAAGCTGCGCTCGATCCAGCTTGCACGTTCCGCGCGTGAACAACTACTGTGCCATTGTTTACCACTTGGACTTTGAACGCGAAGATCTCCAACAATTTTTGTCGGACATCGTTAAAAAAAAAGCTTTTTGCTCGCAATGACACCCCAGGTAGGAATTGACGATGAAAAAAGGGCTCGCCAAGCTCTGAAGCAAGGCTCACATTTTTTAATTCAGGCTGAGCACCAGCCTGATTTCAGGCCTAGCTGAACCTCTGAATGATAACGCGGTTTCAGGCTCTTGCACACAGGCTTGACCAAAGGCTGGTAGAAAAGCCTGTACTGAGCCTGAAACGACGAAACAACAAGGCTCGAGCCTTAATGAAGCCTTCACGAGCATTTATGACCAGGCTTTTCCCAAACTCTTCCCGAGGCTATATGAGGCCTGTTTTTAGTTTTCTATATTCTACATTGGGGTAAATTTAATAAATCTTTAAAGAATTCATTTGATTTATTATATATATTTATTATTTGTAATATTATTTGTTACAAAATATATATAAAAAATATTTAAAAAAAACAATACTTTATTTTATTGCGTACTTTTATTTTCGTATACACTTTTTTGTGTACCTCATAAATATCGATAAGAGAATATGTTTAAATGTTCTGAGCTGCCTCCTTCGCTTTCGTTTTTCGTGCCTTCGCACCCGACAAATTTATTGCTAAATTTTTTTTTCATAAAAGTACAGAAAAAATATTATTTTAAACTTATTTTATTTTATCACAACCTGAAACAAGCCTGCATCCAGCCTTGATTTTTCAGCTTCAAAATTCACCGGCTGAATAAAGGTTGAAATAACCCTGAGTTTAGGCTAAGCAGCCAGGCTTGGTTCCAGGCTGCTCCAAACGATGCAATGAAACCTGGGCCAGGTCTGTCTCACTCAGGCTCGGTGAAACAAGGCTCGCACAAGCTTGTTTCCATCGTCAGCCTTTTAATTTCCTACCTGGGACACCCTATATCCTGTCAGAAAGAACGTTGTGAATCACCCTATATATATATATATATATATATATATATATATATATATGCGAATCACGCGCGACTGTATCGCGAAGCGTCGCGCAGTATGCGCGCCCTCATTGGAAAGTTCGTTGCGTGTAATGATCCGCTCGAAATCAATCGTCCGAGTCTCGTAAACAGAAGACGCGGTAGACCGGTTAAATCAATTGTAAATGCGTACTCCGAATGAAACACGGGGAAAGAGAGAGAGAGAGGGAGAGAGAAAGAGAGAGAGAGAGAGAGAGAGAGAGAGAGAGAGAGAGAAACGTATGTAGGGCCTTTTGTCTGTTCCTTCGTACGTATACGTACACGAAAATGTGTGTTGCGGGGGTGGTTAATGGGTGGGTGAATTTACGAGAGTAACTCGGTGAAATCGCGAGGCTTTGACTGCACTCTAAGCCTTTGGGCACAATTTGTTTCGCGACTCTGTCTATGCAGCGCAAATACAATGTATATGCGAATGTACGTGTCGTGCATGTGCATACACGTACTGAAATCGCGTAAGAACGGCGAGAGAGCAAAAAAAAATGCACTGAGTTTGCGTTTTAGCATTGAGAATGCTTTTAAAATTGTATATGTTTTTGTCATTGAGAATGTTAGCATTGAAAGGGATTTTACAACTGTATATGTTTATTGAGTTAGGCTGGGTATGGATAGATGGATATATATTTCAAAGTGCACTAGGACTGATCGTCCTTTGGCACAGAGTCTACAAAATATAGATCACAAATTACAATTGCAAAATAACAAATTAGCCTTCATTAATATCGAATACTGTGTAGGGGTCTGAGTTGTCTGGATGTCACACGAAACTAACGCTACCCCCACTCCACTGCCACTGAGTTAAAGTAGAGTGGGGGGAGCTGCGATGTGCTGAATGCCTGTGATGGGTTGAAAAATGCCCTTTCCCCATCCAATTCTAATCTTGTTTTTCATTTACAAATCATATTGTAATTTATATTACGAATATATTACAAAAGTTACATGATAATTATTATACAAACAAACAGTAACATACCCAAACGAACAAACAAAAACCCAAACAACTCTAAGGAAGCCAAGCAGCCCCAAACAAATCCAATTGGATACCTCAATGGGGGATGACTAGTGGAATGCGGTGGGGAATGTATTAGAGGGGAAGACCCCGTAAGCAGTGAGATCTGCGATTTATACCTCAATGTATCAATATTTTAGGAAAAATAATAAAAACCAACTCATTGTAGGATTAATCAGGGGAAAATAATTATAAACACACTCAGGATGTCGAATTTTATTTGTGTTGTTTATTATTAAGTTAATAGGAAAAGAACGTGAAATATAAAACATTGAGCGCCCAGAGGCGCGAGGCGTGCTCGCGCTCCAGAGTCTCTTCGCCGAGTACTGGAGCGCCACCCGCTCCCTTTGCTCTCGCCACGACCGTTACGCCGATTTGCAGAACTAACGACGTTTCGCTTCTTCATGGAAACCTAACCGTCGTACACTTCATGGAATTTCTCGGCTTATTGTGTCGGGCGATATGTCAACTTATATAAAAATATAAATGCCTACATCATATTATTTACATGTACCTGTTTTTTATTACCGAAAGAGTCTGATTACATTTTCAATGCCATGAAATAATTGCACTTTGTGTAATATCTGTAGATTTTTGTTTAAATATATATTTGTATTTGATTGAAGACAGAAAGATTCATGGAGGGGAGGAAAGGAACACATTTTTGCGGGCAAGGTAACTCGGAATATGGAACGTAATCTTTGTGGTGAGATTTCGTTGCCTGTTTGTCGATTTGTCCGTGTGTATGGCACAGCCTTGTCGCAGCCCAGGAACATCAGTGATGGTTCTCGATGGTTTCAGAAGCTCGTAATATTCGACACTATCTTTTTTGTCGCTTTACCGCGGTCCCTGTTGTCCATAGAGAAATGACCGCTTTGAAGGCGGCGAAAGCACTCTGCAGGTGGTACTTGATGGAGCTTCTTCGGCATACACTTCCTCTATCAAACGATGCCTTTCCGCGGCCGATTTCTTTGCCAGGAAATAATGGAGCATAAATTCCCGCAAGTGAGACTTTATTGCAACAAAGCTTGCCATTGTAAGTGCGATGAAAATGGACGATGTTAAGGCGTTAGGCCACAGGGTATAAAATCATGGGAGAATTTAACAATTGTTTTTCGTATGAAAAAGTGATTCACTCATAAAATTAATTACACATCTATTTAGTATGAATATCAAGCTGTTGGAAAAAATATATATTTTTTTTCGATGTACAAAATGGCCGGCTACTCGAAACTTCTCGAAACAGCTTTTTTCCAATTGGCGTGACAAATAACTTCAACAATTTTCACTCGATTTACTTCAAATTTGAAAGTTATGTTCCTAATCGCATTTCGCAGAGAAGTACGTACGGAATTTCTGATTAATCGAAAACTTTTCATTTTATGAGCAGTTTATGAGCAGTTATAACGAAAATTTTCACTGAAAATTCATTTCTTAAGTTCTTAAGTCAGCATCCACAAAGTAAATTGTGGATGCTGACAGTGAGACAAAAAAAAATTGAATAAAAAAAATATATTGCTTGGTCTAAATAAATGTGCTTCTGCGGAGTGCCACCGATATTTGAAATTGTTTCAATACTGTTTCTGTTCTTCACTTTGGATTTAGTTTAAGCTTACCTTTTAATTGTATTACTCATAAGTATTAATTTTTCTATTAGATTGTACACTGAGAAAGAAAACCAATTGAATGAAAAAATATATATTGGTTGATCCAAATAAATGTGCTGCCGCGGAGTGCCACCGATATTTGAGATTGTTACAATACTATAAAATATTGAAAAATGTGATTGATTTAAATAACATATTATTTCATTTGAAAAAGCTCTTCTGTTCTCTGAATATTTACATTATCCTTCAAATAAAATTATATTCTATTGAAATCATTCTATATACAATCTGTAGATGTATTGGATTAAATAATTAAGCGGTTGCTACAAACATTTTTCATTTCGTACAAAAATATAATCAATAGAATTAATTATTGCTTTACTACATCGAAACGAATGTGGCATGGGACGTAAGTTTTTCAATTTGTTTTAAATCTTAAATAAAAAGTAAGCATTCGAATGATCATCCACGACAATAGTAGAGAGAATATCAGATATCCAATGGAATATCCATGGAGAGAATATCAGATATTCAACTGATTAGAATAGATACTACACTTTGATCTTAGCCACAGGCCAAGAAGCGATACTTTCTAGAGTTTCTCCAGCGTTTAAGTACATTTTCGGTTCGCGCTACGCTTACGAGAAACGAGCGCGCGTGCGGCCTCTAACGGTTACTCCGAGAACTACGGGTTTCCTCACTCCTATAATTTCGGTGGCGCTCGGCCATTATTTGGTTGAATTTTTTCAACCAAATGTGCAAGAAACAAACTTTACTTTCCCATAATTTTTTAACCAATTCAGACATTTGCTCAATATTTTTCAATCAAAATAAAATATTAATATTTTAACATATAATGTTCTTAAAATCAATATTGGATATGGTGAAAACAATAAAATAACATATTTACTCAATAGAAATTTTATTTGAATCAAACGAGCGAAATTTAATTTTTCTTGTGTACGAATCAACAATATTCATGTTATGAATTGAAACACTTTTTTCGTCCGGTGCAGAAATTGCATTCAAAGCTATATAATTTGTTCGCGATGATTTTTTAGATAGTTTCAATAATATATTGTTCTTGGCTAACAATATATCTTTTGAATGAAAAAAAACTTTCAATTTTATTATGTTATTGAAGTCGATAGCGTTTTGTTTGGACTAATAAATCCGATTATTCACACCAACAATTTTACTGTTGAATCAACGTATTTTAATTCAATAACACCAATGATATTGGATCAATGATTTTTTTCTCAGTGTAGATGTGTAATTAATTTAATGAGTGAATCACTTTTTTCATACAAAAAAAATTGTCAAATTCGTACATGATTTTATACCCGTTACTGTGGCCTAAGGCCGTAATGCGTGGCACAAATGTCACCCCCTGCGCAGATCCTACCACATCCTCATAGGAATTTGATAGAGACGCCACACGTAGGGAGTCCACATTGGAATCCAAATGGATTCCGCGCTATTTCCCGATCGACGTCGTTTGAGAATTTTTTTTTTGAAATTATCAATCGGAATTTGTAGGATTTGCCAAAAAAGAGTATCCTGTCGTGATCCAGTGCACAGATTGGTTGGGGAGCTCCAAGATGCACCCACATCTCTATAGGGATTTGTTAGGAACACCGAACACAGAGAATCACAATTGAGAATCCAATTGAATTCTGCACTGTTCCACCGACGAACGCCGTTGGAGAATTCTTACCACGTTCGAATTGAAAATATGTAAAAAGTCACGAGGAAAAACTCGGCGTCTTGAAACACAACCTGCACGCATCGTGAGCGTGTATATACTTTGTAACACATTGTGTTAAATTGAAGTGAAATAAATAATGAATGGTAATGACAGTGGATGTCTAATGATTTGATTCAAATCGATTTTTGAGATTTACTTATTTAAGTGATCTATGTATTTTTAAGATCTGATTTATACTTTTTTTTTAAATCCACTTGTTTTGTATGTCTATATATTTTGTTAAGGGATACGCCACTCCAGCGGCAGAAAATGAGACCTAACTTTGACCACTTATTTTGGGAGTATGAAAAAAGGAATAGGATTTATTTTCAGAGGGTTTATTTAAGGATGTATGGTAACTAAGTTATTTACTACTGTTCGAATTGAAACTCACTGATATTGTAAAGGAAAATATCGAGAACTTTTTGAGATTAAAAAAACAAAATTTGCCAACGTGAATGCTGAGATAAACGAATTCAAAGTTGGGTCATTTAACACGGGGAACATAGAACTGTACGTCCAAAATTCCCTTTACATTGGCAAAAAAGGTATTTCCGGAGTACTCTTTTGTAAAAAAAAACTTTTGTGCGGTATCGCTGTAATATGCATGATACGTTAAAAAAAAATCGACATGTGCCCATATATTTTGCGAGATATTGCGAGTTAAGTGGGACCGTTTTCGTATTTCTTTAGCTCGTATGTCGTAACCACGACAACGTCAGGGAAAACGTACATCAAATCAGCAACTAAATTTGCAGTTAAAAATTGAAAATTCTTCTTTCTGTACCGCATGTTTTACTTTGAGCTGTGGTAAATCTCCTTTTTAGCTTCAATGAATACTACAATTATTTTATTTAGTCTTTAAATGCGATTTTTGCAAATTGCATAATTAGTTCTGTAACGACTCTGCAGTAGCTGCCATACATCCTTAACACATCTTAAAGTATAAAAAAAAATTATTATTATTTTCATACAAAATGGCGGTGTCAGAGCCCATCTTGAAAAACGTGTTTTTTACAAATAGCTTCACGGGAGGACGGTTTTCTCGTAAAGTATAAGACCTGGAACAAAATCCAAAAAATATAATCTATATATTATTAGCTATGGGACTAACGGGATTTTTTTATCGAATTTTAAATAAATCGATTTTTTGCCCAAAAATAAGCAGTACATTGTTTATTAAAAAAAGTTTTCATAATCAATCAAAAACGGCTACGTACTCCCATAGAGAATGTAATTGTGAGGCTACTATAAAAATTTCAGATCGATCCATGCAAAGGTGTGAGAGTAATCCGTCCTCCCAGTTTGAAAAAAGCTGTTTCGAGAAAAATGCGTTTAAAGTTGTACAAGGCGCCAGAAAGAAATGCGAGGCGAAGCGGCAAAATCGATAATTGAACCTTTAAAAGAAAAATCGCTACAGGACCAATTGCACATTGTTTTTATGATTCCCAAGTATTTTTTGAGCGAAAAAAAACTATTTTTCCAAAATCCTAGAATGGTGTTTCCCTTAAGGCCTTATATACGCGAAAAATTTGAATTTTTTTTATTATTTTTGATTCCATTAGCCTGAACGGTTAGGAATATTTTAAGCTTCGCAGAATTTAAAAATTCCAAAGATGCTATTAAATAAGGTAAGATTGCATTTATAGATATGCAAGGTAAGATTGCATTTATAGATATGCAAGGTAAGATTGCATTTATAAGATACCGCGCGGCGCGCCCGACCGCCAACTTCAAAGCCGTTTTTCCAAGATTCACTTTTTTGAACCTTGTGAAAGTTTAAACTCTTGAACGAAGGTTCAGATCGCTTTAAAATGTTTACAACATATTCTTAGTATCATCACCTATCGTGTGAACCACAGAAATAAAAATTTCAATGACATAAAAAAATATTTTTAAAAACACCGACAGAAAATTGAGTAAAAAAATGTTAAGTTTCGAATATTTATTATAATCATTTTTAAAAAATAATATTGTTGATTCACACTGAAGATACATTTATTATGCAATTATAAATATGTTCATTTTTTTCAGACACCCACATAGATGCCGAGAACTTTCACCATCAACCCGCGCACAAAAAAAATACATTGCTCTATTGTGTTATATCTCCGCCATTTGTTAATATTTCTGATTTTTTTATATATACTCAACCATGTGCAATAAATGATCTGTAAAAAAAATGTTGTCAATATATGCGTCATTCCTTTAAGGGGTTACCCCCACTTGCGATTTTGAAAAAATCGATTTTTTTATTGCATTTTTTTGAAGTGCAATTTGAAGTGCAGTTTTTTTTTTGATGCCCGGAATAGATGACTCTATGTAAGTTTACAAAAAAAAATATTTTCTTCGTGTAAACTGAAATTGAAACTTTAAACGCGTTTTTCTCAAAATGGCATTTCTGAAGTCGGTGACCAAGATTACTCGAACACTAATGAACCGATCTTCTTGAAATTTTGCAGGCTTATTTAATACATAAAAATGTAGTCTTTAATCGTTCGATTTTTTTTTCGAAAAAAATGGCCGTTTTATAGCCAAAAAACGGCCGTTTTTTTTCGTTAAAATCGAACCATTAACTTTGACTGTCCGCCATTTTGTGAAAAATGAATATTTTTTAAAATCCTTCGATTAAAGACTAGTTTATACTTATATTTGACTAAATCCATCCGCATTTTTTTTCAGATGATCCGCTTCGCCGCAATGTTGGTCACCGCAAACCGTGTATATAAAAACATTATTTCATTGACGGCCATTTACCACTAAACAATGTAATATTTTTCAATAAAAAAATTACTGAAAGTTCTTCAAGATGTGTTCTTTAAGATGGTATATTGATCGATTAAAAAAGTTTTGTAGTTTTCTTTAAAAAAATTCATGAAAAAGGCCTTTTTTTGCGCTACAAGTGGGGGTAACGCCTTAACCGCGTCTAGAAAAGTACCTTCGCAAATCGGCGACATCGCGTGTTTAAGGCCTTAAGAAAATTGAACGTAGAGAATGCGAAGGGATCCATCAAGAATCGTAACGGATCCTGTTGGATGATATGAATCCTTAGGATTCTAATTGCCTTGTACATTGGGTTCCATCGGGGAATCCCGATTAGAATCCTATTAGATCCCTGTTAGGAAGATAGTTATCCCTATTAGGTGTACAAATAAGTTCTCGGCCGTTTTTTCATGAAAATAGTGATTTATTTACTTAAGGGGAGATATACACCTAGGAGCTGGAAAAAGGTCATTTTTGTGAATTTTTTCAAGGAAAACTATTTTAAATTTCGGATTAGGGTTTTAATTATCTAAAAGTATATACATTCAAAAATAAGTTTAATTTTCTTTATTTAAAATTATCAAAAATATACGAGGATATTGTATGATCTTTGGAGCGTCGTAAAAAAAATCTGCGTATACGGTACCCACCGGCGTTTCTTCAAAAATCATTTGAAAAAAAACCAAAAAGATTATTAAATTAGATACTATAATCTAGTACTTGGCATAGCCGATTTTGAAAATATCAATTTATGACAAAATGGCGGTCGTTTGAACATGAATAGTGATTGTTGGGCCAAAAATTAGTTATTATTTTGCCTATAAATCAAAAACTAAGTAACGGAAAAAAAATCCTATGACAAGTACTAGATAATGGTGTATAGAATAACCACAAAAAACCTCAAGGCAATCGGTTCATTGGTTTTCGAGAAATTTTGGGTACCGATTTGAAAAACGTGGTTTTGAGAAAAACGCGTTTGAAAATTTGGGAACGAATAAATCATGAAATTTGTCAACTGACATGGAATCATCGATACCAGGTCCATGGTGTAGGTCTTCTACGCTCGACGGAATGTTCATCGCTTCTAAATCCTCGACTTCGACCATCTAGGTGTACATCTCTCCTTAAAATCAAGATGCATTTAAATCGGGAAAGTAATTTCCGTTTGCTTTTACACATTTCCCTTACCTATCAGGCAGATTGCGAATTCCTAGGCGGTAAAAAGATGGTGGTTTTGAGTTGATGAAGTCGGTAATGGAATATTCGACCTCATCAAACGTTTTGAGGTGGCTATCAGCCAAATGATGTTGGAACGATCGGAACAAGTGAAAATCCGATGGAGCCAAGTCTGTTGAATACGCCGGGTGTGGCAAAACTTCCCAGCCCGACGAATCTAAAGGGTCTCTGGTCCTTTTTGCCGTGTGTCTGGCATTGTCATGCAGCTGTATGACCAGCCGAGGTCCTGCACCTGTGTAAAGCCGTTTTGAATCTTGCCGGGCTTTTTTAAACGACTGAGAATGTCTTGTTTGTTATCTCCTAACGCAGTAGCAAGCTCCGATTGCGTTTGCCAAGTATCTTTATTCAGCAACTGCTACAAATCCTCGTCTTCAATTTTCGGGTCGCCCTGCTCTCTTGAAGGTCGTAATTTCCACTTCGGAATTTAAACGACTTCTTTACGAAACTGCTGGATACGGCATCTTCCCCCAACACCTGACAAATCATCTCCTCAGCTTCGGAAGTATTTTTTTTTTCAATTCGAACGCGATAACCATACAGTGCCTAATATGCGCGTCATTGCAACTCATTTTGCTCACTGTGCTCACAATGTTTATTTTGAGGTTATGTTAAGTTGTTGATCCGGAAAAATAGTCTACTAGGTTGGTATTATATGACACCCAACCAGGAGGGACAATTTTTTCCTTTCAAATATTCAATACAGCTGTTTTCATTCTCAGGCCGAGAATTTATTTGTCCACCAAGATAAAATTGTATCTCTACGACAATTTCTTCACGAGCTATGGCCTTTTAGCGGGACTGTACGCACCGACCATCATGTGGATTTCCCACTTCTAACCCGAAAAAATAGTGTACCGAGCGCCATCTATTGGCAGCCGGTGGTTCTATATGCACCCACCCAATGCACACAGACATAGTTCGAAGACCACTGATTCGCAGTTTCGATTCGTATGCGCAAATAAAATCACGGATATCCCGAAGTTTCTCGATTTTTACAAAGTATGTAATTGAAACGTAGGAAACGGTAAAGGATACCGCACGATCGTTTGATCGAAAAGGAGAAGGGAATACGCTCAGGAAAGTTTTTGTTAGCTTCCTCACGTCCGCAAGACTACGTCTACGTACACACATATATATATACATACATACATACATACATACATATATATATGTATGTATGTATGTATGTATGTATGTATATATATAGGCACACATACATGCATTCATACACCTGCGTGTGGCTGTGTACCTTTGGTGAAGTGGGCATGGAAGTTTGTTCGCGGGAAAGCGGGCTGGCTTATATCCATTGCCGCAAGGGCCTCGAATCTATATTGCGGAATTGCGCCGTTGGACTTTGGCAAAGAGGCGCAGAGAGCCCGCCGTATAGTATACGGGTGGGTCTCAAGGAGGGCACTTTTGCGGAGAAAGACGGATGGAGAACAGGATCCAAGCGCGGCGGTCCGCACAACACTCGACCTCTCGTATCGCAGCCGCAAAAGAAAAAGCCTCACGTTAGACGATAAAACTCACGTTTTCTCGTAAGTCAAGCTGGGACGAAACTATAGGCGGTGGTAACGGCAGCAGAAGGACTGGCACTGGCGATGCACAGCTCCGTCAGGACTTCTTCATACACACACACACACACAACACACACACACACACACACACACACACACACACACACACACACACACACACACACACACACACACACACACACACACACACACACACACACACACACACACACACACACACACACACACACACACACACACACACACACACACACACACACACACACACACACACACACACACACACACACACACACACACATGTACAGGGTGTCCCTCTTATCTCTGCTACCCGAAATAACTCGGTAATTATCGACGTCACAAAAAAATGTTCCAGACAAAAGTTGTACGGTGTGAAGGGAGCCATCAAATGCGACCATTTTTTTTATTCCGGTGGAGGCGCTGATGCTCAGTGAAGGTCACCTCCACTTGGCCGGGCCGAAGCCGAAATTCTAGCGATCTCTCTTCAAAGAATAAATGTTTGTTGGTCCAAAATTCAAAATCACGACGTTAAGATGGCCGATATGTTTTTTTTAAGCGGGATCCGTAAATTTGTCTTTCATCAAAAAATTTGTCGGGTCAAAACTTACAACTTTTGTGGGAAAAGTTTTTTTATCCCGTTCATATTTTTTAGGCTAGAATACCGTTTTTTACTATTTTAGCGCTCTCCAGAATATAATACGAGGAGGTCAAGTTTTCAACATCCCTAGTGTGAGTGTGCGTATGTATGTGGGTGTGAGTTTGTTTGGGTTTTTTGAGATTGTTCGACAATCCAAAGGAACCCAAACAAGGATTCGGTCTCTGCGGCTCGTCACTTTCGGTATGGAAGAAACCCAAGTATTAGTGTGCGTGTGAGTTTGTTTGGGTTATCGAATAAACCCAAAACAAACTCACACCCGCACACACGCCCACTCACACTAGGGATGTTGAAGACTAGCCTCCTCGTAGTACATCCGGATAGCGCGAAAATAGTGAAAAATTGCATTCTAACCTAAAAATTATGAACATTGTAGAAAAAACTTCTACAAAAGTAGTTAGTTTTGGCCTGATAAATGTTTTGTGAAAAAAATGCACGATCCCAGCAAAAAAAAACATGTTGGCCATCTTAACATCGCCATTTTGAATTTTGGACCAAAACACGTTTTTCGAGATAAATCAGGTGGAAGATTAAAATGGGTCACCCGGTATATATATATATATATATATATATATATATATATATATATCACGAAGTAAGAAAAGGCCGGAATAGCTGCTGGAGATCTTTCGAGCACTCCCTGCATCCGGTGCATTTCGGAGGAGTATGCGCACACACTCTTCGTAAACACATATGAGATTCGCGTGGTATCGCAAACCCAACCGAGAGACATACACACACTCGCGGGTGGCGAGAAACGACGAAGCTAAGCTCCAGGGTTTACTTTGCTCCGCTGTCCGCCTACTAATTTCCGAGCGCGCGCCCGACAGCCTCCTTCGGTAAATCCTCTAATTGCTCCTGGTATCGCGCGCGCGATGCTCGAATGGTCCAGTTTCTGCGGGGTCGCTCACCGATCCCCGTGGACCAATGAATATATAGATATATACAAGGTATGCCACTTAAAAGAAAGCATCAAAGTAAATCGAAAAAATGAGGTACGGAAAGTGTTTCGTAAAAAGGTTTTTAGCTTCTAAGGGAAACGACCGATGGTAATAGAATTTTTTTTCAACACGTCTACGACATACCGCGGCAACTTGCAATTTTTTAAAGGGAAGGTGAGGTTTTTATTTTTTAGAAAAATTGCTGATTTCGACACGAATCCAAGGGGAAAAAAATGCTCTACCTCTTAAGAATTATAGCGGTTTGAAGTTTTTGAAATATTCGATGCTATCCTTAGCTATGGGATGATATTGCACCCCTCAAAGAAAGGCGTTTCAAGGGGTGATTTTGCAGTTTAGCCCACAAACAGTCCACCCATCTGAATTATACAAAAACCAAAACTCTTCTAATGCAAATCGATGAAAAATCGACTATAGAAGCATCGAAAAATAATTATATTAAGGGGTTACACCCTTTTCTTTGAGAGGTGGTTTTACCCCGTTTATAGAAGTGCCTAATACTTTCGGCCAAGGCTGTATGTTCCTTTTCTCCTCATGATATCCTTTCGTTTATACATATTTGTTTCAAAATAACGGCAATAAATTAATGAGACAAATCGTCGACTATCAACCAAAAAGAGCGATACAAAGAAATTTTGGAAAACATCTTTTAAAAATGTAGTGACTCCAAAATAATAGAATACAACTTTTTACTTCCCAGACTAAATATTCCAAACCTCATAGTTTTCAAGTTACGCCACACGATGCCGGCTTTTCGGAAACCTGCCGGTTTTTCAAGAAAAAAACTATATAACTATGCGAAAGAAAAAATGGGTTTTGTTTGTTGTTGTTGTTGACGTACAGGGTATTAAAAAAATCGCAAAAATAAAAAAGGGAAATGAAGCTGGCTTTGTTCGCTTCGAAACCCCGTTTGGTAAATTGGTTTACGATTGTTTTTCGCCGAGATATTCGATTTTTTGTCCCGATGGAAAATGAACAGGGTGCCTAATACTTTTGGCCAAGGCTGTATGAGTATCAACATAAGTGAGTTTCAACAAAATCGATGGCGTACACTTAAGTGATGTTCCCGGTAAGTTGCCCAGCTGGATTATTTTTTCCTCGTTTAACGCGCTACATCTACATGGGTGAGTTAAAAAATTGCATTTTCCAAAAATATTTTTATTCGATAGTATCACCTTTTTTTAGTTATATCCTCTGAAACTTTCATTGAAACATTCATAAAATTGAAAAACTACAGGTTCTAATAGTGGGCTGGGCGAGCGGTGGCAGCACCATGCTTCAAACTTTGAACGCGCCTTTCCTGAAACACTGTTTTCAATGTCGGTGGACATGATGTCTGGAGAACGACTTGATGGATTGTTTCCAAACTTACAGAAGATACGATGAGAAACATTTACAGGTCGTTGACGATCTCAGTTTTTAAAAATCTATCTTCATTTTTTTATAGTTACCTAAAAATGACGCCTACTTTCATCGATTTTGTATGCCCGAGGTTCAATTCGACGCCACGTTGTTAAAAAAAATTATTTTAAAAATCGACGATCGTCCAGGACTCGTATTTATTGTTAACGCGAATAGCCCATTTGGTTTTTAGATTTCAGGTGGACTGTTTAAGGGATCATCACAGTTGTAACGGGTCGAAGAATAGCTGATGATCGCGATTTTTTTTTTCGATGCTTAAAATACGCCAATCAATCTGATCTTTTTCGGTCATATCAAAGCACTCATAAAGAAAAGAAAATAATTTTTTAAATGTTTATTTTGATTTTTTTACATTTTTTCAACGGTTGACAATGTCTTCGAAAAAAAGGAGTCCTCAGGGTGTACACGGTTGTGGCCGTAAAAATAATCTGAAACAAAAGTTGTAAAAAGATTATTAATCAGTATGAAAGCCGCTATCTTGCTATGGAGGTTTTTTAAAAATAAAAATTGACAAAATGGCGGCTATTTTCCAAAATGCGGTTGAAAATTCCTGGACTCCTTACAGCTCCAAAAAGCTTCTCCCACCATAACCTCGATCCCATTATTTTTCCTCAATCTACACCTACATGAAAAACGCCTTTTTTCTAAATGTTCGCCCCAAATAGATGCATTTTTCAAACGGCTCTATTTTTTTCGAAAAAACGTCGAGGGCCATCGAGTTTTTCGGAATACCGAGATTCGATATAACGGTGGCAAATCATCAATCCAGGAGCTTTTCTTCAAGATCCACGCGCGATCACCCGCGGAGCTGTCGACTAGTCGAGAAGACGTGCGCGCGGCTGAACAATGTGAAAACCGAGAGTCGACCGAGACGAGAAGTCAATGAAGGTGGATGAACGAGCGAGTCGGAGACTCGGAATTAAATTGGAATTGTTATATAATGAGAGACCCGAATTAGTACCGGTTCTTCGTCGGCGAAGGGATCTTCCATCTTCCATCTCTTGGCAGCAGCAACAGCAGAAGTACTCCTCTCTTTCTCCACGCCTTTTGAATAAGAGTCCGAGTAAGCCACAGCGTGCGCGCCTCTTCGAACGTTTCATCCATAAAACGTGAGAAATCCCGCTGGCTTTGGCACCCAGAGGACCTTTTCACGAGGCCGCAGAGCATTGTGTACGCGTCAACTATGGCGTGACAGACTAAAGGACGTATCTCAACCTACCTGACCCGTCAAACTTGCCTTGGTCAGGACGTTTATGTTTTTTTTTTTTCGACGGTCGTCGATATACGACCTCGCTGATATATGTATTCTTCGTCGTGTTACGTATTGTCCAGATGTATATGTACGGAAACTGGTGTCTAGTGGAGTGTGACGAGAAGTAACAATAGCCGGACGATTTTCAGCTCGAGCGTTTCCCAATACACGCGAAGTATATATATATGTATATATGTATATATGTGTGTATATATATATATATATATATATATATATATATATATATATATATATATATATATATATATATATATATATATATATACATATACATATATATACATACATACATACATACATACACATATATATATACAGGGTGTTAGGAAGGTCGATGCAAAGCCTTAAAGGGGTGATAGGTAATCTCGTTAGGAACACATCTAACCTGGGTTACCTTAGTCCAAAGTCTAAGGATTTCGAGTTATCATGGTAAGTATGATTTTTGGAAAATTTCCCAAAATTAGGTAGTACCTCGATTACCTCTCATGTTAATGATATTTTTAAAAAAATAGCATTAACATAAGAGGTATTTTTATTTTTTGACAAGTTTTTAATTATTCAACACGTCCCATTAATTTAGTTGTGTGGATAAAGATAATTGCATTGGTGTTTGTCGATTGAATACACATTAAGCTAAGACGCAAATAAGTGTTCAGTTAGCAATCATTGTCAGTTTGAACATTATGAACGAGTTGGTACCTAATTTTGGGAAATTTTTCAAAAATCATACTCACCGTAATAACTCGAAATCTTCAGACTTTGGACTACGGTGACCTACGAAATATGTTCCTAGCGAGGTGGCCTATCACCGCCTTAAGGCCCTGCATCGACCTTCCCAACACCCGGTATATATAATTATATACACACATATATATCCCTCTTATCTCTGCCACCCGAAATAACTCCGTAATTATCGACGTCACAAAAAAATGTTCCAGACAAAAGTGGTACGGTGTGACGAGGGCCATCAAATGCGACCAATTTTTTTTATTTCGGTGGAGGCGCAGACGCACAGTGAAGGTCACCTCCACTTTTTTAAATGCAATGGTACATTTTTCTCCACCCATCTTGTGGAGCACCTCGAGCCGCATAAATACGATTAGGGGGTTGAGTCGTTCAAGGC
The DNA here is from genome assembly GCA_944452715.1 of Ophion slaviceki. Taxonomy (NCBI): domain Eukaryota; kingdom Metazoa; phylum Arthropoda; class Insecta; order Hymenoptera; family Ichneumonidae; genus Ophion; species Ophion slaviceki. Next base: position 9,974,599 of record OX101783.1, on the reverse strand, counting down.
CATTCAAGGTCAGTAACGATGATACGAATCTAAATATCCCTGATGACTACCAAATATTTGGTAGTGATCCGACATATTTAGATTTATATTTCATTTTAATAGGTGACCTTGAATGACTGAATGAATTTAACCCCCTAATGTTATTTTATGCGGTTTGAGGTGCTCTGCAAGATGGTTGAAAAAAATGTACCATTCCATTTGTAAGAAGTGGAGGTGACCTTCACTGTGCGTCAGCGCCGCCACCAAAATAAAGAAAATTGGTCGCATTCGATGACCCCCGACACACCGTACAACTTTTGTCTGGAACATTTTTTTTTTTGACGTCGATAGTTATCGAGTTATTTCGGGTGGCAGAGATAAGAGGGACACCCTGTATTCATATATATGGGGATGTTGAATAAGTTCTCGCTGTTTTTTTTTGTGAAAATCAATGCATTATTTTAAAAAACCATTCCTAATGCTTTCAAACGTTTCGAAACTGTTGTGTGATCAACTCCTAATGATTATGCAAGTTCAGTTAGCGTCTGACTTCGTGAAGGAATTCCTCCAATTCAACTCATCAAAATCATTATTTTTGAAGCGTGTGAACCACTCTCTGCATGTTGTTTCCGACAGAGCATGGCTGCCGTAAGTCCCAATAAGAATGCTGTGTGCTTCAGATGCACATTTTTAAAAAAATTAAGGAGTTCACGTTTTTTGGCACGTAATTTGGGATGTTTAACAATATGAAAAAAAGTGTTTACACTTCAACGAAATGACATACTATGAATTTCAAGCTTGTTTATTGTACTTCTTTATAGATGCGTTACCATCTTAAGCTACACGCACGCAGTTCTGGTAACGCCATCTGTTGGAAAACTGCGAGAACTTATTCACTGAGAAAAGAAAATCGTTGAATGTGCAAAACGCATTTTGTTGTTTTAACAGTTGCTCAGGCATGCTAAATAAACTACAGTTCACACCACTAAAACTATCAGTTAGATTGACAAAACATGTTTTATGCCAACCAAAAATCAAGTTGAACGTATTTAAAGATACATTTTGTTGAACCAACTGAATTTTGGATGGATGAACGAATTTTTTTTTCAGTTTTCGACGTCCCAATGTATACAGGGTGTTCTGTAATTATTGGATAATCCTGCAACTGTCGATAGGTCAGATCATGCTCTACTATGTGCCGGAACTCCAGTTTAGTAAGAGTCCGACGGTTTGCGAGATGTTGGGCTTTATGTCAATTGTTGAAAAAAATCATCTCCCTCTGGTTTTTTGCATCTGCCATTTCTACAAATGATATGAATCGACAATAACTAAGTACTTTTCAAAGTAACTGGCACGATATGCGTAGTACATATCTTACACCGCAGGCTATCAAAGTCAGATGTTCAAATTGGTGTGTATGAAAATTCTGCATAAGATCTTTCTTTATAAAGTTTCCGAAATATTTAACGTAAAAAAGAAGACTTTTCTAGATGAACCGAATAACCAAGAATATTTTAAAAAATCCGGGCCAAAGAAAGTTATCATTTGTAGAAATGGAATGCCAAAAAGCAAAGCAGATGATTTTTTTCAAAAATAACATAAAGCCCAAAAACTCGATCTACATTGTAGCCAATATAAATCTAACATAAATTTAAAAAAACGCAACTGAGAGTTCTACCTCGATGATTTCTTATTATCGTTTGTCATTCCCCGACCTCGTAAAATGATTTATTTCGACAAAACATTTCGCCTGTAGATGAAATCGAACCTACAACCCATCGCATATCTCCCGCCTATACCACGTATGCCACTACTAAAGTAATTTCTAAAGTAATTTCGAGTGTACTTCCGAATAGCTATTACCTCCGGTTTAGGTGAAATTTTGCACAGATCTTCTTTTGATAAGATAATTCACTGCTTAAATAGATTTTTGGCGCATCGCAATGGTTATGTACCATTTGTGATTTGTAGCAAATTATATGATACGACCTGCTATATGCATAGTAATTCCACAAGAGCAGAAGGTGAACTACAAGAAGAAGTGTTTAACTGATATCTTTTTTTTTTACAATGCAACAAACATACTATGGAACGGTTTGTGAGACACGCGTGGTTCCTAAAACTACTAAGAACTAGAAGTTGCTAGAACAGAAAATAATTTACGGTTTCCCTATAAGTATACATTACCATAATTTGTTTCGCAGTCACTTTTCATAAGGCCTTTTGACAAATTATACTCCACAAACGTTGATGTTAACCATACGAATTGTGCAAACTTGAATAGAATAGTAGAAGTTTGACTGAACAAAACCTAGCATACAATATTAGTATTCGTCTGCCGATTTTGTGATAACACTGAATTAACCATATCCATATTGTCAAGTCTTATGCAGTAGTTAATCATTATTTCGTGGATAATAGATAGTCAAACACGTCACCCAAATCACTTGTTTGGATATACTTTTCGCTTATAGTTGTGTTAACCATATTATGATTGCAGTGTCAATAATCTATAGCGCAGTCCTGGATTTGCCAACAGGCCGTATAGGCAGCTGCCTAGGGGCGGCAGACTTTAGGGGGTGGCGGATTTTCGAAGCACCTAACAAGGCCTAGAGATACAAGTGATTTAGATAAAAGAGGCGGCACAAAGTCAAGTGGCCTACACTTCAGAAAAGTATAAATCCGGTACTGCTATAGCGAATTTCACTATCCCCTATTATACCATGTACGTTTGTTGTAAATACCATGGATTTTTCTCTTAATGTATAAAACCTCTCAATGTTGGGTGATAGAAAATATAGTGGTTCGGTAGAAAATCTACGAACTGGTTTTGTAACAGTACTGTTTATCGGAAGAGACAACCTCGGTTCATCTTTCGGCCAACAATCGGATTCTACGCAGAATTCGTGATCTTCAGGGCAATCCAGTCATCTCGCCTTTTTCTGACTCCTTTGTACGAGGTGAAGTGCCGAGCCGTAAACGCTGATTGCATCGATCGGCACAAATGGTAATCGGAAGGAGCGATGTCTGGGGAATATGGCCGGTGGGGTAGGATTTCCCAGTACACTCCTTCTAACAAGGAGCATCCCTCAGGTGACACCCTTCGATTTTGTTGAAATTTGGATATGTTTTAAAGCACCGAAAAGTAAGCGATACGTATTTTCTTTATCGGCGGAAAAACGGGTTTAAGGGGTGAAACAACCCCTTAATATAGGTGTGGTTCACCCCTTACTTTTTTTTTGCGATGTCACTATAGTGGATTTTTCATTGCTTCGGATTAGAAGAATTTTCGTTTTTGTTTCATTAAAATGGGTGGACTCCTTGTGTGTGAAACTGCTATATTACCCCTAGAGATGCCTTTTTTCGAGGGGTGGTTTCATCCTTTAAAACCGTTTTTCCGCCGATAAAAAAATACGCATCGCTTACTTTTCGGTGCTTTATGACGTATCCAAATTTCAACAATATCGAAGGGTGTCACCTGAGGGATGTTCTTTGTAAGTGTTCCTTGAGGGGAGAGATACCTTCGAGTGAGGAAAAAGGTTGCTGATTTTCACGATTTTTTTTCAAGGGAAGGATTCCTTCACCATTTTTGAGACTTGGGGAATGTTTTATTACTACTTTTGGCTGTTACATGGTATTTTTTAAAATTAATCTCTAAAATGGCGGATGTGTGGCACGGTTTTCTAAACTGCATTTTCCAAACTGGCGTGACGTATAGCTAGAAACTTAATTGACCGATACTGATGAAATTTGGTATAAATCTTTTTACACTTATTGCCTAAAACATGACTCTACATATTGTTGAAAATTAAAAAAGTATGTTTTTATTGCGAAATGTAGCCATTTTTTTTTGAAAACTCAATTTTTTTGTGTCAACGCGCACCATTTTATCAATTTTCAACATTTCACAATTTTTCTTAGTTCATATTCTGCGTATGAATGTTAATGAAAGAAAAATCTTTGTTGGTTATTTTCAGACTAATCCCGCCGACGCTACGTGTCACGCCGTCTGACAACAATCGCCGCAACTAGCTTAGAAGACCGTGCTATAACTCCGCCATTTTTAAAGATTAATAAAAAATACCACGTACCAAGCAAAAGTAGTAACATATTCTAAATCTCAAAAATGGTGGAGGAATCTTTCCTTTAAAAAATCATGAAAATCAGCATTATTTTCCTCGTCTAAAAGTATCGCCCCCTTAACCGGTTGAGCGACATGCGGCTTGGGCTTGTCGCGCTGCAAAATCAACTTGTCATAGCGGTTCCCCCTTTCCGGCCTCTCCTCGTGCAGTGCTCGCTTCAAACGCATCAGTTGCAGTCGATTACGATCCCCAGTGATAAGCTTCGACGGTTACAGCAGCTCGTAATACACGGCACCCCTCTTCAGGTTGGTTTTCCGTGGTCCTTGTCGTTCACAGAGAAATCACCACTTTCGAAGCGGCGAAACCACCCTTCGATAAGAGTATTTCAAATATATTATTAATTTGATTTAAATAAAAATAAAATAACTTTCAAATTGCATTAAGTGTATGGTTAATAATTCAATATTGATAGATCATTTATCATTTTTTATACATTATTGAGTACCTACACTATACTATTATACATGTATGCAGGGTGACAATTGTAAGGTAGTCGTGTGTTTTTAAGGGTATTGCGCGGAAAATTGGCGACTGAGAGGAATATAATTTTCAATGGTTTTTCAAGTCTTGTTAGAAACATGATATAGCGTATTTTCCTAATGATTAGTATTTGTCAGATAAAATGGAGCAATCTCGAGAAAAATCAAAATTCCATTTTGAGTACAGCGGAATAAAGATAATTCAATTCCGAATAAGAAACACTTCTGAAAAATGGTTGTTTGTGCATCCTACCGACAGAAGGATGCATAAATTTAGACCTAGAGGTCTAAATTTTGGGCGTTTTTTTTTGGGGCCTGGTAAAAAAAATCAAAAAATATTTTCACCATCAATTTTTTTACTCTTTTTATTGATGTTTCAAGAACTTGAAAAAAAACTTCGTCCCAAAAAAAACTTTAATGTAAAAAGTTATGGACCTTTAAATATAGTCGTGAAAAAAGGTTGAGGCGGTTGACATGATTTCAATGCTTCATCTGAAACAGAAATAAAACTTATTTTCTTGATCAATAGAAATGTCACTATGGCACGTACCAAAGAGAACAATTTTAAGTCTGAAAAAAGTTAACCCATCGCCCTATTTTTTCCAAAGGTTAACTTTTTTTTTAAATGGCTATGTTAATAATTTCGTAATCCCCGAGGTAGGGACGATAGAGGGATATATACCGAAGGTCTATACCAAATTTGAAGTAAATCGTTTGAATAGAACTCGAGATTTTATATAAACCAGGTTGCGAAAAGTAGTTTCGAGAAAAACGCGTTCAAAGTTTTGAGTACAATTTCAGACAACGCCAACTATCTAAGTGGTGTAATGGCATGTGATACTTCCATCATATCAATCGACCATTCTTGGCTCGTAAAGTGTACCTTCCTCGGCTTCGAAATGATGATTTTCTGAAGCTTGCTCTTCCCTGCGAGCAGCTCCAGCTTCCTCAGAAGCTTCTAAAGTTCGTAGCTCCCCATGTAGGAATTGCCAAGACAACAGGCTCAAGGCTTGGCCAATATGAGTTTATTGATAATTGACCGAGCGTAACTCGCCTATATCTGGGCTGTTATTGGATTAGTATTGGGCGCCATCGTTACTGATTTTCAATATCTGCCGTTATCCAGCTAACACTCGGCCGATGTGCCATCGATTGCCAAAATATAGACTACCAGCTATAGGCCATCATTGGCTGCCAATTATTGGCCACCATGATTTATTTTGTGGTATTTGCCATTGTTCATCCAACGTATGCCCGATGTAGGATTGCCAATCATTGGCCCAGTAACGGCGTACAATTCTGGGCCGTGATTAGTTACCAATGATTTACCATCATTGTTATTTGTCTATGCTTGCCAACATATGGGCAATGTAAGATTGGCAATCATTGGCCCCGTAACGTCTCACACTTTTGGGCCACCGACGAGTGCCCATTCCTTACCGTTGTTAGTCAATTTTCTCTGTTGAACGGAAATTGAAGAATCGTCTCCTATCAGCGAATTTTTTTTTCCCACTATGCTGCCGCTTCCTTGGCGAGCGAGAGAGACAGCATTCAAACTTGATCCCGTGACCTACAGGCGGTTTTTTCCTCCGCCGAGTCGCTGCTCCCTTGACGAGCGAGAAAGACAACACTCACACCTGATCCAATGACCACAGGCGGGTCGTTTTGTGTGTTCCCTCCAATATAAGCCGAACGGTGAGAGAACGATACTCTCGCTAGTCAAACTACAATGTGTGTCGCGTTCCTACATTTTATTCCCGCCAATTTTTCTGTACTGTTTTGTGTCGTCTACGTTCGTTGAAGTTTATAAAGCCCAGAAAAAATAAATATTATCGTCTCAAGAGGCATCGAGAATTGAAAAAGAACAGTTAATTCTGCAAGAAAAACGTGATAATAATGATGACAGGTCAGTCGTTGATGAAGTGGTTTCGGAAGAAAGGGAGATTGTATGTGAGTGTATTCCAGTGAGTGTAGGTATTCCAAAATAATCATCCAAAAAATACTGCGCAATTAAACGATGGAACAATTTTCCAAATCGCGAAAATATTTGCGACATCTAGACGAGGAGAAAAAAAATGTCGAATTGAACGATTTGCATTTGCTGGGTTACGAAGCGGAACAGTGGGTCAATGTATTTTCTTACCCAACTGCATCATCAACTCTCGGCATTGTTACAATTCATAATTTTTCTCCTTCGGAAAAATGTATTTCTGCAACCCGGATAAAACAAAAATGTGTTTTTTTTTCGCGACAAACACCAGTGTTACGCCATTGCCTTACAACATATGTGAGTGGTTAGAAAATGTATGAACCCGAGAAAAAAAGATAATGCATATTGGGGGAATTAAAAAAAAAATAATTGAACGTATATTGAACAGCGTATCAGGCTTCAATCACACATATGTCTTCAAAGTCTTTCGTGTTTTATTTGTTCATCTAGCGGCGCTATAAAGTGGTAAAAACAGGCAATTTCGCTTTGTTGATGTTTTTTGGGCAAGCATTGTGTGCGAAGTTGTCAGCGTGCTCGAACGTGTCCCCTCCCCCTCTTCTGGCCGTTACGCCGTTACAGTTCAGGCAGTACGACTTCGAAGCACAATTCGAGACACTGTGTGTTGGACGCTACGACTCAACCACCAGCTTTCTTTTTTCGCATCGTTTTCTTTGTCCTGCCAGTGCGTGTTACCACGTGGTAAATATTGGATTGCTACGGCGTTTAGGCCGCAAAAAATACGCGGTATAAAATACACTTTGCGTCGAGACGCTGCCGTGTCTCTTGGAAACAATTGTGTCGTGTAACATTTCAAGTTTTTTCGCCCGCGTGACGCTTTATGTTGTGCGATCGAACCATCGAAAATGTCCGATTCCGAGCCCCAATCCACGGCCAATAAAAAATACCGGTACGCAGTTGTGTGGTTTAAAACGGAAAAAACGACCGAACTTGTGCCGTACTCATGAGTGTACAACGCAGAAGGACAAGACTTTTGTTACTATTCACCGAAAAAATATTATAAATATGTGGATGCGTGGTTAATATCGTGTGCCGATCCTGAGCCACATAGGAAATCGTTCACCGCGGAAGTACTTTCACGAAATAGTATGATCTTTTCAACACTCTTTTATATCGCGTATTATCAATGCAAATATTTAAAAAATGCTTTAAATAATCCAACGCTTTTTATCGCAAGAAAAATCTATTTCTCGTGTGGGCTCCGTTCAATAAAATGGGTTTAAAATTTGTATCGTTACAACGCAACTTCTCTTCTTATATTTTTATCTTTTCAATTTTAGTATTTTACAAAAACATATTTTTCCAGACTCGAATTCTAGATTTCTTAATGAGACTCAACAAATTGTTGCGGGGTTTTCGTAAAGTTTTTTTGTGAAACAAATCATAAATTGAACTGTAATAATTTTCGTTACGTTCCAACGTTGCAAACTTCAATCTTGCCCAATAAAATATATTAAATTACGATAGAGGAAGTATGTATTTCACTACATTTTATCTGATTATCAGATTCAGACAATAAGACACATTGAAAGCATCGATGGGGAAAGTTTTGCGCAAAAGACGCCAGATGTCCTCTTTGAAAAGTCAATCAAAAAAATGCTGAGAGATGTGCCATCGACGTTTTTTTCGAGGTCTGCCGTACATTCTACTCTCCAGAAAGGCACTTTTTCGGAAATGGTGACGTTACCGAGGAAAATAATAATTCCGACGATTCGTTTGCCACGAACCAAATTACGTGCCAACACTTAAACGAGATCACCGCTTCACATGGTAAGTTAAATATTTTCTACCATACAGGGGGTCGCGTAATTAATGGATAACCTGCGGATAGGTAAAATCACAAGAATATAATCACAAAAATCACAAGAAAGAATAAAAATGTGTGTTTAGTAAAAGTCCCCGGGTCTTCGAGTTATTGGCCATTTTCAAAAATAAAAAATAAAAATTAAACCCGTCCTGACTTTTTTCGATGTCATGATCACAAACCGAAAAATTTTCTGAATTTTTTTGTAAATATTGTTCTTGAACAGATGTACTATCAAATGTGCCATGCCCTTTTTATGCTGTTTTTTTTTTTTTTTTAAGAATCACATCCAATTTTGTGTTTTGACTATATTTATCCCTTAAGTTAGGCCCGTTGGGGTATTAAAAAAACGTATGGGGATCTGATTGACCAACTAACAGATAATTTGCCAATTTCATTGGGATTCTAAAATGGTTGAACACATGGTATTCTTTCCTTTGGATAAAAAGAATGTTCCCAATTAGTATTAAGAATATTTTTGTTTATTTATAAATAAATTATTTATATATTTGTAACAAAAATATTCATTAGAAAAATGGTAAATAAATAAAAAATATTTCATCGTAAATAATGATAAATAAAAAAAATCAAAATATTCCTAATATCAATTAGGTATAAATTTTCAATCCAAGAGAAAGAATACCATGTGTTATACCATTTTAGAATCCCAATGAAATTGGCAAATTACCTGTTATTTAGCCATCCAGGTCCCTGTACGTTTTTTTTATGCCACAAGGGGCCGAACTCGAGAAACAAAAATAGTCAAAACAAATTTCGATTTGATACTTTAGAAATAAAAATCTAAGCAGCATCAGCTTTTTCCATTTCCAATCTCCAAAGTGATCTGCTAATTCGATTATATTTCTGTAAACCTTCTAATTTTTGTTGCAGATACGCTTGTAGGAAAATTTGGGGACAGTAATGATGTCAAAAAGTTGAAGGAAAAAGTGTGCCGATGGTTATCCGGGGCGATCGAAATGGCGGTCGAGCCAACCAATACAAAAACGATGCTGACAATGGAAATGCCGCGAACACCAGTAATGCTACCATCGAAAAGTGCACTTCGGGCGAATAGTTGTCTTGTGAAATTCGTTTTTTTTTGTTTCTTATTCACTTCGCGCAAGCAAAGAATTTATGTTTAGTTTTTTTTATTTCAAGTGAGTTCGATTTTTTTCAAGATGTTTATTTAAGTTTATTCGAGTTAATTCAAGTTAATTCACGATGCTTTAGATTTTACTGAAATTTCAATATTGTAACATAATAATTTATTGTCACCATAAAACTGATCAATAAACTGAATACAAGGTAACCTGTCCATTTTGAAATTATTTATCTAGCTAAAGGGTGAATTTGGCATTGACAGATGAAGGATAGGAGGGCTTTTGTACCTATACCATTTTTATATGGGCCAATATAGCATTGATTAGTGGGCCAGTCTTGCAATCATTAATGGGCCAATAATATACTGCAGCAATGGGCCAACCTAGGTGTTCTTCAATGGGCCAACACTGGCAACCAGTGCTGGGCCCAAGTTATCATTCGACATTTGTCCGTGTTCGGGCCAGTCGTGGCTGCGGTTGACGACCATTACTGGGTTCATATCCGCCAATGCTCTCCCAACAATGGGCCTTTTGTCCTTTCCTACATGGGTCCGCCTGGTCGATCCTATTCTGGTCTCGTTTGTTGGCGTAAATATTGGGAATTTCGAAATTTCCTTTGAGGACATATTTTCAAGAGTCTATACTTTTAAAAAAAGCCGAAAAAATTCGTTTTTTTTATTCGTAGGATAGAATACTGCCTCAATTCGATAGGAAAAAGTTTTTTTTTAGTGCTTCGTATTCATAATTTGATTATCTTTTCTCCGCTGCACTCAAAATGGAATTTTGATTTCTTTTCACAACGCTTAATTGTTTCTGGTACGTACTACTAATAATAATAATACGCTTATATTATGCTGTGGACAACAAAATTACTTGGAAAATTCTAATATATTACGCTGTGAAAAAAATGTTAATATATTACGTGGTGAAAAAAAATTACTCAGAGAACTTGAATATATTATGCTGTGAAAAAAATACTAAGAAAATTTCAATATAGTACGCGGTGAAAAAAATTACTTGGAAAACTTTAATATATTATGCCGTGAGCAGAAAATAACTTAGGACATTTTGATATATTATGCTGTGAAAAAATGACGTCGAATATGTTAATATAGTACGCGGTGAAAAAAATTACTCAGAAAACTTTAATATATCATGCTGCAAAACAAATACTTAGAAAATTTTAATGTATTACGCGGTGAAAAAAATGACTTAGAAAACTTGAATATATTATGCTGTGAGAAAAAATGACTTCGAAAATGTTAATACATTCTGCGGTGAAAAAAAACTTAGATTACAAATACCACTCATCATAAAAATACGGTCATATTTTTTTCCATCACAAAATCTCTTTCCTTTTTCACCACTCCGCGGTTCTCTCACCCCAAGGCAAAGATAATAAAAAAAGCGGCTCCCGAGTTCTTTAATTTCTACTTTCTCGGATTCCTCGCAAGAACCGTGGCTCTCGCGGGGCGCGCGATAGAAATGGAGAGAAAAGGGGCGCTCTCAAGTGTTCGCGCCGGGCACGCGGATATACTTTCTTTGGGGGTATGAACACTCGCGAGCGAATGGTGAGGGAATATAGCCCTGCAGGGCGGACGTATACATCTCGTCTCGTTTTGGTTTCGAGTATACACGTACGGCCGAGCGTCGAAGAAAAGCCCACGGGCGGCCGCAGGGGGAGGAAAAGAGGCGAAGGAAAGGATCTGTTAGGGGATGAAAGACCACTCTGCGGTTATCCATACGCGCGCGCGTATGCCGAAACTTCTCGGGAGGAAGACTATCCCCCGCCTGCCCCCACGCCCCTCGCGTGCATTCGGAGGGTCTTTTGCCACTCTCGCGGACCCTTCTGCTCGCACAGCTTCCTTCGAAAGGGGAGCGAGAGAAGAGATTCGCATCCCCCATTGAAAAGGTATATGGGAGAAACGATTTACTACTCTCCGGGTTGCCCTTTGCTGGATCTCTCTTCCTCTTCTTCTCCTTACTTGGTGCTCTTTCTACTCCCATAGCCCTAGCTCTTCTTCGACTCCCAGTCCTCTTTCTCTCTCTCTCTTTCTCTCTCTCTCTCTCTCTCTCTCTCTCTCTCTCTCTCTCTCGCTCTCTCCAAGTGCATAAATCAGATTGAGCGCTCTAAAGAAATGCCGTTTCTCGTTCTAGCCGATCCTCACCCGCGCCATCTTTCTTCTCGGGCTACCCCATGCACACACGGACAGCGGAATAAATTCAAATCGACGGAGAGATATAAAATAACGTCTCGCGTCCGCACTCTCCGAGAGCCACCTTTCAGGGCTGCTCGCTTCCATGCGAAAATTACTGCTTTTTTAGCGATTTTGAATGAACATCTATGGAAAATTTTGCGGCCCCTCAATAGGGGGCTGTACAAGCTGGAAATTTGGAAACTACGACGTTTTGCTTAGGTTGGTGGCGTAGGTTTTTCACTTTGAATTGCAAGGAGGATTTTGTAAAAATTCGGAAGAATGATCGAGTTACGACGATTTTTGTGAAAGTTAATATAACGATAAAATGAAAATTGTATTATTACATTATTTATTTGATAACTTATATTATGTTATAATATTAAGGGGCACTACTGTGGCGGGCAATAAATAGATTTTTTAAAATGTTTTTCGAAGTATACATATTTAAGAATATGTGAAAGAAAGTTCAAGTAAAAATATTGATAATTAAGCAAGTTAGAGGCGATTTAGTGAGAGCAGGTAGAGCAACGATTTACGTATACTAAAACTTTCAATCGCGTTTGTCTCGAAACGACTTCTCTCGACCTGATTGGAATCGGAAATCTAGCTATAATTAGCCGATTATTAATTTTCAAAAACAACATTTCCGTAATTGCGGTAGCTATCGTTGTACGTAGCGGTTTTTTTTTAATTTAATTTTTTTAAGCACCAGTAAAAACGTAAAATTTTTGCAAAAATTACACTTTTTTTAAATGCCCTCCATTTCGTGATTTTTTTCTTTCCAAAAACGGCTTCATACAACGAGGACTACATTAATATAGATTTCGAAACTTTGTTCATTTTATTTTTCAGACCAACCATTGTCAAGTTGTCGATGTGGTCGTTGGACCACATTTTTTATACAGATGCTTCATTATAACGTTGTTAAATTTTTTTAAATATATATAACATACCTTTTTTCCAAATACCAAATAAATAATCAAGTAGACAAAGAAAATTCGGAAAGAACGACCTTTTTTCGGCCCGGCGCAGTGGTGTCCTCCCTTAAAATTTATAATTTTCATGGAATAAACATATTTTACTATCGTATTATTAATTTATTATGTAGAGTACATTTTTAAGTGTTTCAATCTGACGACCCTAGTTGCCAGCACCTATACCGAGTGATCATGCAGCAGCGGCGCTTTGTATAAATAACACATACACATTTTATTGCTTGTCAACACGTTTGAATGGAAAAAAACCTAAACTTGCGCAGACTCCATATATGGCTTATATGTAAACTTCCGGTCTCGTCATCCCAATACCTCATCAGAAACTAATATCGAAAATCGTCGAACTGAAGATTCTGGAAGTTACAGGTTTGTTAAAAAAAAGTTTTGTAAAAACATCTATCATGCTTTGTCGTCATATTATGGCTATGTTAAATCTGCGTGCAGACTATCGAAAATAAAAGAAATAAAAAAAATCTCAAAGTTGTCACAGCTGGCTATGAAAATCTTCAATCGGATTTGAGAAATATTAATTTCTTGTCAAGCTATTCAATTTTGAACGCAAAGGGCGAATTTTCGGTGTCAATAGATCTGGCAAAACAATTATTCGGCGTTATAATTTGACATGCATTTTTATTATACCTGATAATATTGTTTGAACGGGTAAGGAATGAAGTATTACTAATATTAACACACACACACACACGCGTGTGTGTGTGTATATATGTATATATATATATATATATATTGGAGTGTGTCGAAAATTCCTTTTGTAATATTTCATTCCTTACCTTTTCTACCCATATTATCAGGTATAATAAGAATGCATGCCAAATTGGTCCCCCTTGACTCCAGTACAAATTATAGCGCCCAATAATTGTTTATATATATATTGGCTGTTCCTCACCAAATCCCATAAAAAAGGTAGCCTCATCCTTTACAATTTTATCTCAATTGAATATTATATCTATATGTTGTATATTATAACTTATGTGCATCGTAAAAATTCCAAATAAATATGGACACACGAAATAAAAGTGAGACTGCGTATCATTCATGCATATATTCCCCCACCCCCATCGTAATGTATTTCGCACTTAAATGCATTTTACGCCGCAATGGGACGTATATGTATAAGATTCTGGCAAAATCATAACTATATATAGATATGTGGTGGGGCCACGATAAATTATTCTCGATGAGAGTATAAAAGGTTGGCAAGGGCCAACCGAGACTCCTTCACATTTCCGTATTATCTTCCTCTCTCTCGCGTACATTAAATCGAGAACATATATATATATATATATATATACGTACTACATACCTAGAAGACTCTATATGCTTATTTGATGGCGTACTCGAAGTCTTCGAAGTTCCTCAGAGACTAAGAGAGAGTAACTGTGCCAAGCTAGTTTTACCCTCCCTCTCGCTGCGATGTATTCCGATATGGATTTTCACGCTTTCTGTTTCAATGGAGAACACTCTCCACCTTGCTCTCTCTCTCTCTCTCTCTCTCTCTCTCTCTCTCTCTCTCTCTCTCTCTTTCGCTGTCTTCACTTTTATTCTTGTAGCGTGTGTCACTCGGGAACGACAATTCACATTTATATACATGGTGGTTCACAACCAATAGGGTTCCCTTGGGTGAATCATATAGAAGCTGGAGCATATAGAGCGTGACATTGCAAGCAAAACTTTTTTTTTAACGTAGTGCGACAAAAATCGGCCGAGATGTTCGCGTCCGATTTTTTTTTCATCGGGCTTTAAGGGGGAAGATACCTTTCGGCGAGGAAAACATTGCTGATTTTCATTGTTTTTTTTTGTTTTAAGGGAAAGATATCTTCACTATTTTTGAGACTTAATTTATGTTTCATTACTGCTTATGGCTGTTACATGGTATTTTGTTTTAATAATTAATCTTCAAAAATGGCGGAGGTATGGCACAGTCTTCTAAACGGATTGCGGCGGGTATTGTCAGATGGCGTGACACGTAGCGTCGGTGGGATTGATCTGAAAGAAACCAACGAAGATTTTTCTTTCATAAGCTCTCATACGCAGAATGTGAACCAAGAAAAAGTGAGAAATGTTGAAAATCGATGAAATGCCACGCTTTGAAACAAAAAGATTGAAGTTCCCGAAAAAAATGGTACATTTTGCAATCAAAATAATTTTTTTTAACTTTCAAATAAACTTAAGGTCATGTTTTAAATAATGAGGTTAGATAGATTTATACAAAATTTCATCTGAACCGGTCGATTGGTTTTTCAGTTATACGTCACGCCAATTTGGAAAGTGCAGTTTAGAAACCGTGCCGTACCTTCGCCCCTTTCAAAGATGAATAAGATAAAAAATATGATGTCACTGCCAAAAGTAGTAATAAAACATACCCTAAGTCTAAAAACGGTGAAGAAATCTTTCCTTTAGAAAAAATCATGAAAGTCAGCCATTTTTTCCTCGCCTAAAGGTCCCCCGTTAAACAATAATGGGAAATAATTTATGAATATTATCGATTCGCGAGGCGAGTCTCTATGTTCACTATTTCTTAGCGAAAAAAAATCGAAGAAAAAAAATGCCCTTGTCCGACGATGAATTCGATAGATGTGAATCGCCCTGTATATATATTGTGTGACAAGAAATCGCTCGTGACGATTTCGATCACTCTCTTTACTTGTGCACTTTTTTTGCTATCCCTTAACCCCAGGCGGTGTGGCAAAATTCGAGATCAACGTATCGATCGCGCATTACACTAGATCTCGCTTGTTGTAGCAACGGAGAGCCGATCTCACCGCGAGATACGCGTGAATGCATCAGCTGGTATTACGGAGAAAGCCGTGCAAGGGCGCAAAGAGAGCGAGGGACTTTTCATTCATTCGTTCGTGCAAGCATCTTCGTCGAGCCCTTACAAACAAGGCTTTTGGGTATGTATACAGGGTGTCCCTCTCATCTCTGCCACCCGAAATAACTCGGAAATTATCGACGTCAGAAAAAAATGTTCAAAACGAAAGTTGTACGGTGCGAAGGGGGCCATCAAATGCGACCATTTTTTTTTTATTTCGGTGGCGGCGCTGACGCACATCGAAGGTCACCGCCACTTTTTAAAATGGAATGGTACATTTTTTTTCAACCATCTTGGGGAGCACCTCAAGCCGCAAAAAAACATTGGGGGGTCAAAGTCGTTCAAGGTCGTTCAAGGTTAGTATCAATGATACAAATCTAAATATCTCAGATCACTACCAAATATTTGGTAGTGATCCAAGATATTTAGATTTGTATTTCATTTTAATAGGTGTTCGAAATTGCCTTGAACGACTTTGACCCCCTAATGTTTTTTATGGGCCTTGAGATGCTCCACAAGAGGGGTAAAAACATTGTACCATTCCATTTTAAAAAGTGGAGGTGACCTTCACTGTGCGAAAAGAGGGACACCCTGTATACAGTCGAACCTCGATATAACGAAGATTTGTCCATTCCCTTCCGATAGACACCCCTTACCTTGATACGA
Source organism: Ophion slaviceki (assembly GCA_944452715.1). Taxonomy (NCBI): domain Eukaryota; kingdom Metazoa; phylum Arthropoda; class Insecta; order Hymenoptera; family Ichneumonidae; genus Ophion; species Ophion slaviceki. The sequence continues at coordinate 9,958,398 of OX101783.1, read as the reverse complement.
CGACATAATGATGTACATTATGCTCTAATTGCTAATAAATTGCAAAAATTACTCTAAATTAAACCATTTTTTCTTTAAAAAATATCCCTATATTTATAATACTAATATATTTTTTTAAAGAACATTTTGAGGAACATTATTTCGATATAAGAAAACCTCAATATAACGAAAACTCGATATACCGAACTTCCTTAGAGATTCGTTATATCGAGGTTTGACTGTGTCAGGGCAAGACACATAAAGTGTTACAGAGCAATAGCACTCAAACTATTGATCATATTCAAAAATGTTTCAGACAAAAGTTTCGGTGTTCGAGGAGGCCGTCATGGACCACCCTATTTTTAATCGGCGGAGGCGCTGAAGCTACGTCAAGGTCAGTTCCACTTTTTAAAATGGAATGGTACATTTTTTTTCAACGATCTTGTGGAGCACCTCAAGCCGGATAAAAAATATTAGGGGGTTAAAGCCGTTCAAGGTCATTCATTGCGACCTGCCGATCCACTGCCCAGCACGCTAACGACTAGACAAACGGACCGGGTTCGACTTTTGGGTATACGGTCGCCATTCAACGATCCAGCGATTTTTAGAAGGGTTTGGGTGGCAGAGGGAGGCGGGGCGATCGATCGGAACGAGTGTTTTTTAGGAATGGAGAAAAAGCGATCGCATGCGGTTTTGGAGAAAAAACACCTGTGACGCAAAAATAACAGAAAGTAAAGTGTGGTATCCGGTGGCGAGAATCCTCGTTCTCTGCGGTCGCTCAGCTGATTTGGTGCTACAGTTTTCTAATTCTTTCTGAAGGTAATTCTTTCTAATCTTTCTAGAGGTAGTTGTGCTCAAATCGTACCTGCGCTAAAATCGCACCACGGTCATATGTGGCGTGGATGTTGGGTAGCGAGAATTACAAAAATTGGCTGCTGCTGCTTGAAGATGAAGCTTGAGGCCCGAAAACCTGGGGAGTTTTCTATATTTTTTTCTATGAGAGTATTGAGATGGCGAGGTCGGCATTTTACACACAATTGATACATAGTCTTGCCAGGTTGACGTTTTTTTTTTAATTTAACAATGTTAATAAACAATGAAGTGATTATTATTTAAGCAAAGTGCCGTCGTTGCTGCATGGCCAATCGGTATGAGCGGTTCTCGCAACTAGAGTCATCTGAAAAGAAAAAAAGAAAAATTAATTTTAGTATCAGAATAGAACTTTCGTATGACGCGATACTTTTTTGAAAATTTAAATTGTACAAAAATGGCAAGTTGTATAAAAAAGTTCGATTTGAGACAAACCGGAACAACTTTAATTATTTGTCATTAACAAATGGATAAACATATTGAAAAATCATACGGTCATATTTGAGACACGGCTTGCACCAATTTACAAAAAATAACTTCGAGAAAAACGAAAAACGGAATTTTCATGAATATTTTTTGGGAAAACGAGTGCGGTTTTTCAGTTTTTTTTTAAATACTTTAAATGATTAAATGATATCTTTTACAGTTTTTACATTGAAAAATAATTACAGATGTGGAAGATACAACAGAAAAGGAAAATACAATAGACGTCCTTCGCGATTACCACTGCTGCTCGGAAGCAAATCATACGAAACAAAAAGATCAAACGCATTTAGTTTTTGTATGAAATTATCTAGTGCTTGGTATTTAATAAAATATTGATTTTCCATAACAGAGCCGCGGTCCAAAGTCAAAATATTGATTTTCGGTAAAAAGAACGTTTAATTTTTTTTTATAAAAAAAATATGCTTAGAAAAAAAATCGTTCGCTCAAGCACTGCTTTTGACATATAAAAGGAGCTTGTAAAATTTGAAGTTCATCGGCGGTTCACTAACCCTTCCTTGACACACTTATAATTGGCCATGATTTTGACACATTTGATCAATTTGACCTTGATAGTACTTCATCCACCTGCCCTTAACAACCCGACGATCGGTTTTTATTGAAAAAAATCTGGGATACACATTGAACATTTCTTAATATGTCTGCATAATTAAAATTCGGAAAGTGTAAAAGTGAATTGTTGTAAAAAAATTGAAAACTTCCAATTTTGGGAAGCTGAGCATTTTATTTCCAATTGGTCAGGGTCAAAATGACCCAATGTGTCAACGTAGGGTTCAAGTTTGCCGGTTCTCAATTTTGAACGGATCAAGTTGAAATATTCACAGAATGTTTTTGAAATGTTACATTATGAGAATCGCTAAAAAATTTATGTTTTCAAAAATTTGATCTAGGTGTAAGCCCTCAATTGCAGCGGGTAACGCAGTGGGCGAACCGACCCTTCCCAAATATCGTCCTAACTTGGTCAATTATTAGATATGTTACAACATTTTTATTGCAAGTCAAAGTTGAGACCCCAGGCTAGGAAACTATGCAATAGAAACTTTTCATTTTCAAAACTTCACAGTATACAGCCCTTGTAATCGTACGCCTAACGATCGAAGAATAATTGTACGCTTATTTTAGGTAGACCTAATTATCAACAATTAGTTTATTCCGAGTTCACCTTAAGAACGAAAAATATACACAATCATTAATAACGTCTAACGCATTTCTCTCTGAAAAAAAAAGTTAAAAAAACAAATAAAAAAAGTCCTCAGAGGGTAGGATTTAGGCAGGACTATCCTAAATCTAGTGGCGATTGGCACGGCGCTACTGAAATTGCACATAAATCACTTCGTTAGCGACTGCGACGATGGAGTTGCGTGTTTTATTTGAGAAATAAAAATATATTCAGCATCGACACTAGGCGCATGTGGAGCTCCGAGCATCGTTTTCGCCCACATACGGAATAAAGTGGAAAAAAGTCATTTACCAAAAAAAAAAAAAAAGATATACAGGACAGTTCGGAAAAAGTGGAGCGCTTTCATTATCTCCCACTCTTTTACTTTTTCACTCTCTAGTCCTCCCCCTCACTCTCTCTCTTCCTCTTTTCGTTCTAACTGCGAGAAAAACACGATTGAAAACGAGCACAGCTAGCCTCGAGGTTTTTCAACTGGGCTTCCCTTTCTGCCTCTTCTCTCTCTCTCTTTCTCTCTCTCTCTCTCTCTCTCTCTCTCTCTCTCTCTCTCTCTCTCTCTTTCTCTCTCTCTCTCTCTCCCTCACACTTGTGTCCGTTCTGTGGTAACGCGATTCGTATCTTTGATCCTGTGCGCGTTGCATCGGTCTCTCGTGGTTTGCACCGATGCATCAAACGCGTCGAAGCGAGAGAGAGAGAGAGAGAGAGAGAGAGAGGGGGGGAGAGTATACAAAGAGAATTTCCGCGAGATGGAGCGACCGAGGGAGATAAATTTCAATATTGATCCTATCGATCACGAGCTCGCAGCGAAGATCGATGGAAATCACGCGGAGCGAGAAAGAGACGAAGCTATACACGCGCGGCGAAGGGCGCCTAACGCTGAAAATTTTCGCTTTACACCTAACGAGAATAGTTTTTCCACGTTTGTGGGCGAACAAAAAAAATACCAAACCAAAAAAAAATCGGGAAACATACGGGTATACACGGCAATTATGGGGCGCGTTATACACGGGAATATCGGTACGAACGATCCGGGGGTGTGAGAAGAAATGTACGTACATAGCAGGGATATAGTGAGTTAGGGATGAAAGGAGAACAATAAACGAGAAAAAAATAATATCCCCGACACATCGTGTGTTTTCGAATGTAACCAAAAGTGTTCAGGTTTAAAAATCCTCGGTTCACGTTTCTCTCGGGGGTTATTTTTTTTGATACGTTGGAAAAATAAACGGCCACACATACACATGGAGGGGTGTGGTGACACTTTGAGAGGCGACCAGGTCAATGCGCGTGAGGGTGACCGTGTGGTCGGGGGCGCGCGCCCTTATACCAACACGAGCCACGCCTGCCTCATAAAAAATAATGCATCGTGGCAGATGCCTCCGCGAACGGTCGCAAATGGCCCGCAAGAAGGTTTTCAAGGGCTGGTAGGTATTACAGATGCAGTCGTATGGGTATGCGGTCTTTCGTGAAGACGCATGTATGTTTTATTTATCATCTCTCTCTCTCTCTCTCTCTCTCTCTCTCTCTCTCTCTCTCTCTCTCTCTCTCTCTCTCTCTCTCTCTCTCTCTCTCTCTCTCTCTCTCTCTCTCTCTCTCTCTCTCTCTCTCTCTCTCTTCTTTTTTTTCTTTCATTATGTTCGGCTATAATTCGATATGGGACATCTCAGGCGCGTTAGTGAAGGTCCATACTCAACTTCCGAGAGTAAGCTCATCTCTATATGGAGCTATGTCGGTTGTGAGTAGTTCGAACCGGCCCGAAAGCGAATATCTTATCGATCGTTTTTATACTGTAATTGTACACAGTAATTCTTTGGTTTTCTCACTAACTTCTGTATCTGCTACCGTTAGTCTTATATTTATCATTCTTATCTTAATTGTTATTACCACGATCATTATTATTTTTTTTTCCGAGGGGGAAAAAGCGTTAGGCACCATAGGAGAGACACACGTTCTCTCCCGTGTGTCGGACTCTCCTCGTGGCCTACCGACCGAAAACTTCCTCCGTCCTGTCTTTGCGGGGTGGCAACATGTAAGTATAACTTCACCCCCGCGGGACCTGCCCATCGTCCGTTTCGTGCCGTCTGTCAGTCCCACGGATCCCGTTTATATATCATCACCTTTTATTCCTTTGCGATTCATTCTCATTCACTGTCCAGGCATTCTGGAGAGGTCCTCTTTCTTCTGCTGTCTTCGTCCTGTAGCATCGATCCGACTATGTTATCAGGTGTGACAACACCTGTCCTCCGTTCCAGTTATTGTCTTAGTGTCGTCCATCTGGCGCACGTGAAGAACGTATGTTCCACGTCGTGTATGTGTCCGCAGTACTTACAGTCTGGCGTCCGTACCCGTTTCGTGTCGTGTAAGTACTTGCAGAAGTATCCCTGTCCGGCACGGAATTGAGTTATATAGAAATTTACCTCCCCGAAACCCCGCTCCGTCCACCGTCTTAGGTCCCTTATAAGTCGTCTGGTCCACCTTCCTCCCTCCTCGGTTATCCAGCGTACGTGCCAGTTCGTCAGGGTCCGTTCCCTTCCACGTGTTGCCGCGTCAACCCTTTCGGCCCGGTCGTCGCATTCGTAAATTCGATTGCGTTCTGTGGTTAGTAGGCCTATAGGAATCACGCCCGTCACCACCAGAACCGCCTTGGCTGAGACGGTCATGTAGGCGCACGCTATCCTTAGTGCCCCCTGTCTTTGTACGTACGTCATTGATTTTCTGTACTTTTTTACGGCGAGCGCGTCCGTCCAAAGCTCTGCCCCATACGTGAGGATCGAGTGAGTCGTCGTCATCAATAGTCTGCGTATCGATGGTTTCGGTCCGTGCGTGTTAACCGTCAGGCGGCTAAGCGAAGTAGTTTTCACCACCGCCCTGTCGGCTGTCCGTTTTATGTGTGGCAAGAAAGTTAGCTTCGTATCCAGGATCACCCCCAGATACTTGGCCTCCCCCCCAGTTGCCGTTGGTTTCGTCCGGACTGTCATCGGTATAGCCGTCGGTATCCGTCGTCTGGTCAACATGAGGATCTCTGTCTTGTCTAGTGCAAGGGTCAGCGCGTGAGCCGTCATCCATCTGTCGATGCGCCTCATAATCTGGGTAAGTGTCAGCTGGGCCAGATCTGCGTTGCACTTCACGATCAGCGGCGCCACGTCATCGGCGTAAGCGACGAGCGATGCGTTTCGCGGCATTTCCAGCCTCAGCAGGCTGTCGTATGCCATGTTCCACAAGTCCGGTCCGAGTATGGATTCTTGCGCGACCCCCGCGGTAATGTTACGGGTCACCGGTCCTTCCTTCGTCTCGTACGTAATATGTATATTATTGAGGTAGTCCTTCAATACCCGAAGAAGGTAGGGAGGGATCCGGAAAGTACCTTTCGCGCCCCCAAGATATCCCCCCACCTAGCTGAGTTGAAGGCGTTCCTCACTTCCAGTGTCACCAGTATAACTAGGGGCCTTGCCGCGTGGCAAGCTTCGTCCGTCTCCCTGACGGTTTCAGCTACGTCGCGGATCGCCCTTTGCGGAATCCGTACTGGCTGTCTGCCAGGCGGCTGCTCTTATCACGTCCATCAGTCTCGGTCTAAGAAGACGTTCGAAAACTTTGCCCGTCGTATCAAGAAGGCTCAGGGAACTCTAGGACGACGGCATATGGATTTCCCATTTTCCTATACTAAGGAGGACCAATCTAGCCTTCTTCCAGCGCGTGCTGAACGTTCCTGTTGTAAGGCATTCGTCATATATATCGAAGAGGATCCCGGGCCTTAGGCGAGTCATCAGCCGCAATATCTCCCAGGGTATGCCGTTCGGTCCCGGTGCTTTCCACGTCTTCAGAGAGGTTGTAGGGTTGGAAAGCTCCCCCTCGGTAAAAACGGGGATGTCAAGTTTGTCGTCCGTTTCCGTCGACTCTTCCCTCGTCGCGTGAGTCGGGAAGAGTCCATCAACGATCCGTCCCATGGTCGTCGCGTCTTTGAGTTCCGATAGGCCTCGGGCCCCCAGCTTCTGAGTCACAATCTTATAACCCAGGCCCCAGGGGTCCCGGTCCATAGCTCCTCGCATAGCTGTCTCCAGCAGCAGTATGGTTTGTCCCTGTCCCGGGCCCGGCACATTCGGCGTTTCGCCGGTATGCAAAGTCTCCGCAGCTGGGCGATCTCGTCCGTCCACCAGTACGTCGCTCGTCTGTTTTGTCGTGTGCTTTTGCGCGGCATTGAATCTTTGCATGAGCGTTCCGTCAGTTTCGTTGTCTCGTCCACGAGTCGTTCGGTCCTTCGCCGTCCTGCCAGTTCATGCAAAACTGCTTCTGAGAGTGGGATTGCTTCCAGTAGCACCCTCGAGAACTTGTCGCTGTCCAGTTAGGGTACATTCCACCGCGGGGGCCATTCCGGCCCGTTCCGTCGCGTCGCTGTAGATCGCGCGACCTCGAAGACGATGTATTGGTGGTCGCTGGCCGTGCAGCCATCGATCACCGATCATCGCCCGATTAGTGACAGGATACCGTCCGAGATTATTGTCACGTCCGGTATCGAGGTGTCCATCCTCGGTCTTATGTATGTCGGTACTCGTCCCGTGTTGGCGACTGGCAAGTTCAGTCCTGCTGCCATTTCCAGCAGCAGCCGTCCGCGTCTGTCCGTCTTGGTCATGCCCCACTCCATCGCTGTGGCATTAAGGTCACCTTCGACTATCAAGTTCCCGAACAGCTCCCTCAATTTGTCTCCCAGCGTGCCTATTTTTGTTTCAAACTGTCCAGCGGAGCACTCCGGGGTCAGGTAGACGCTGACGTACGTCAGAGCACCCACTCTCACCCAGACGAAATCGTCCCCCGCTTCGCTGTCGAGAACGCGCATCCCGTGGGTTTTTACCCATATGGCCGATGAGCCCGTCGCGTTTCGGAACCACGTCGGGTTCGTTGTGTACCTGTACTGTTCGTTTAATATGAGCACGTCAGCGTTATGTTCCATCGCGATTTGAGGAAGCAGGAGGTGTGCTTCCTCGCATCTGTGCACATTGCCTTGTAACCCCGTCACGTCTTCGTCTTTTTCCTTCACTCTTCCAGCGTCACTCTGAAGACAGCACACGCCCTGGAGCCTGGTGCATGCGCGGTACTCCCGTGCTCCGCCTCAATGCACAGGAAGCATATCGGTTCCAGTCCTTCCAGCAGCTTTGCCTTCTTACCGGTCCATTGCATTGCGTCCTAGTATGTCCGTACCCAAGGCTACGATAGCACCTCGTTACTTCCGCCCTAGGCTGAAGATGGTACACCCACCCTATCTTCAGCCGTCCTTTCTTGAGTAAGTCATTTGCGGCGCCCTCCTCAAGCTCGCACACAGCCACACACTGTCCCTGTTTATTGGGCCCAAAGATCTCTGATCTCTGCTTCATATGCACCTTTGGGTCCCTCGTGTCTTTTGTCTCTAGTCGAGTGCCTCCGTCCCTTCCTCTTTGTCAGTACCACAGTTCAGGTTCTGTATGTCTAGTTTAACGCTGGAAGTCATGTCCCGTACCTGTGCGTCCGCTCCCTGGGCTTGCCGAAGCTTGTCCTGGAAGTTTTGTCGGTCTCCCACCCCGCTTTTAACGCGAAGCAAAACACTTTCGTCCTTTGTCATGCGATAGCAGTTGACCTGCACCTTTTCGGTACTAGGGTCAATAGGTTTCATGCGTCGCAGTGTTTCAGCGTACGTCTTGCCCCCGCTGGGTCTGATGAGGACCGCCCCAGAACTGGTTTTCCGGGTTGGGTGGCTCCCATACCGTCTCTTCACCTTCGGCGTTGCAGTCGCTGCTGTCGACTGTGCGGGCTTGAGCCGGTGGTCTCGCACTTCCGTTTCATTTGTGGCGTCACTTGTTCATTCGCGCCACGCTGTCTCTTAGCGGTCCCGAGTACATGCATTCTGTCGCATTCATGCCACGCCTCGTTCGCCACTTCCCTGATCCTTGCCATATTCGTCGTAGTTTCGGTGCTATTATTTCGTTGCATACACGTGTTCCTTTCCATTTTCACGAGGCATTCCCTGGTAAATTGTAGCTGGGCCCTAATTTTTGCTTCAGCCGTCACCGCTACGGACGCCATCGGTACTGTGTTTTGTCCCTTTCGTCCGTCCGTTAGTTTTTCTGTCTGTGTCTGTCTTTGTCGTTGTTGTCGAGATTGGGGGCCCCATTTCCCTAGATGCGTTTATCATGTTTTCTTTTTGTTGCACTGCTATGTTTTTTCCGTTTCTCCCTTTTGTTTGTGTGTGTGTGACTGTACACACGGGTAGAGACGCCGCAGACCGTCCCCGCCGACATATCCCCACTATCGGCCGCCCCAGAGCGGATACCAGTGGCCTCATCGAGCCCCCCCCCCCCCCCGCTAATGCTGCAAGGTCCGATCTAGGCGCCACCCGGCACTACCACAGTATGGGTATTATGCGTTGGCTGATGGGGCAGCCAGGTCTATGGCTAAGAGGACCTGGGCCTCTGTACTATCCAGGAGCCCATAAGCATCGAGCTCGGTTTTCTCGGGGTACTCTCTGGCAGTCCGCGCCCAGGCCGCCTGCCGTGGCGGACGGTGGGGGAGTCCCAGTGCTGTCCCCCGATGTTAAGTGTACGTGCTAGTGAGTGTCCACCTTTGTGACGTTTACCGGTTCATTTACTCGCATTCATCCAATGGCCATACAGGAGCTGCTCAAAATTTGAGCCCTCCGACATTAATACGGGCACTCACTCTCATTCGCTTTTCAGGGGAGCCCGTTTATAGGGGTCTCGAGCATTCGCTTTTCGGTGGATCCCATTTATAGAGGGCCCCAAGAATTCGCTTTCTCAGGATGACCCGTTTATGGGGTCCTTGATCATTCGCATCACCGGTATGTCCCTCGGACGTGTTTACGCTTTGTATGTTTGTGCGTGTTCGCGACATGTCGGGTGGTTAGCCCTGCACACCGGTGGCTATTTCGAGAGCGCTCAGCGAACTCCCGGGTGGTGGGCTCGCCAAGATCCCTACGCTATAACTATGATCATGTTATGGCGTCGGGATAATGCTGGTAATGATTTATTCATGATCAGAAATAATTTTATAATTTTTAGGGTGATATTCATCGTAGAAACGTTTGAAACATACATATTTTTTACACCAGGCACATTTTATAAAAGCATTGTTTGAGCAGTTACATTTTTTCGAAACATGCTTCATTGGAAAGCATACTTCATTGAAGTTTTTAACTGCTTGCATATATTTAAATTCTACAATAAATAGTTGGACATTGCAAGAAATTGAAAAAAAAAAAACAAAATTAAGAAAAACGGTAGCAGCGAGAATCTAACCCAAGCCAGCGGAGTGACATGACAATGCGCTTGACCACTGCGCTACGCCACTGACTTGGAAATGGTTGAAAAAATATCCCTCAAGATCTACTCGGAAATCTTTAGAGAGCGTTCTACCGTTCCCTATGACCCACTCACGCGAAATATTTTCGGAACGTTAAGGGGTGTTCTGACTTTAGACGCTAAAAAAAGGCCATTTTCGTTATTTTTTTTATAGGTTTATATTATAGATATTGATATAAAAGTTGTTACTCTTGATAAAAACACTTTGCAAATAAATTTTAAAAAAATATTTATTCAAGTCACTATTTATGGACGAAAGTGATAATTAAAATAATGTTTAAAAAAAAATGTAGGTCTGCGCTCTTGATGAAATCTCGGAGATGGATCATCTGAAACAAAAAATCGAACGGTTTTAGATTCAGTATGTTAATAGCTATAGCGCATATCATTTTTTAAATATATTTCGCAAGTGTATTTATTAAGTGTAGCAACTTTTATATCTATATATATATATGTAAAATAAACATATTTAAAAAAATCATGAAAATATCCTTTTTTCGCGTTTAAAGTGAGAAGACCCCTTAAGTGGGGACCCACCTCCGTCTCCCCACGCAGTTTGAGTGGAATCGATGGGTCCCGATTGGCGCCCTCCCCTTTCAGGATTATGATTTTATTTCCGTTTACATCGAATCCTCACTCGTTCTTCGAGAGATGACAGTAAAACCATCGATTCTTTTCTACGCTGAAGGTGCGTGACCCTTTAACATTCTCTCCACCTTTGAAATCTCTCATTTTTCAATTCGTTCGATCGTTATACGTACCGTGACGACGAGACATTCTCGCGACGAACAATTTTCCTCCTTTTACTTTTTGATCCGATGAATCGCGAGACTCGAGCTGATGGGCTCGTGCGCGCCGGAAAGTAATGAAGTTATCGCGCGCGCTCGACGGGACGAGGCCTCGCGCCTCCATTATACCCGGCGACGTAATCTCACAAAGGGCAATTTCCATCTGAAGATCAAGAAAAAAAGAAGGAAAAAGAGCCACGTGAAAGAAAAAGGTAAGAGTTAAATAGTGCAGCGACATCGTCGCGTATTCTTCGCTAAAGTTCGTCAAGCTTCCACTGTCTTTTCCGCTCTTCCTCGCCTTTCCGCCCATACTCTTTTTGTACATCTTCGATCGACTGCTCGAATAATTACGCATGATTCAATCGTCTCTCTTTCCTGCAATGCTAACTCGATTTTTTTCTTTTTTCCTTTCTTTTTTTTTATTACAACTGCTCGAGTGAATTCGTCTACACAAACCGAACAAGCTCCGAGTTCTCATCGTTACATCGTGGCGTTTCTCGTCGCCGTTTCTCTCTCTCTCTCTCTCTCTCTCTCTCTCTCTCTCTCTCTCTCTCTCTCTCCCTCTTTCCCGCGCCTTTGGAAAACAGGCAGTTTCGCAAATGCGAAACAGCTGCACCTTGAACGAAATAAAAGTCCACTTACTTACGACACCTCTCTCGCTCTTCTTATCGCTCCCTGCCCTCCTGCCCTCCCCTCGCTCTCTTTCTCTCTATCTCTTCCTTTCTTGCATCGGGAAAGCAACTGCAGCATCCGGGACACAAGTTCTATACAAGTAATGTTGCACCCTCATCTCTCCTCCCTCTCTTCCCTCTCCCTCCTGCCCTTACCCAGCCCTTCTTACTGTCCCGTTTTCGCAGCTTTTCTTCCGACGCCTTCCAGCGAGTATCACCTTTTGTGAGATGAAAAAAAAAACAAGAAAACGCATACTCCGGACGCCTCTCTTACTCCCTCTCGTTTCTTTGGGGACTCGCGCTGATGTCCTTGCTCATCTTCGCGCGGTGCTTCTTTTTTCGCCCACTCTCTCTTTCTCTCCCCTCTATCTCCGTATTCCACGAGCTCCTCTTCTCACGTCCTTTCTATCCGGTTTTGTATATATACACACACACACATATATATACTTACCTCCAGGAACCTCTTCCTGCGAGAATGCAAATTCCTGGAGAGAATCTTTGCCCCGCCATCACCCGCGAGATGACAGCCTTGGTGTGCAAGAACCGCGTCAAATACTTTCGGGGCTTTGCGTCTTCTCCGGAAGCTAAAGAAAAATCGGTCTGGTATAAATATTCAGGCTGGCCCGGGAAGTGACGTTCAAAAGTGTGATGTCTGAGATTACAATTCTCTACCGTACCGACGTAGATCAGGATAGTCATATCACGGCGAGGCAGTTCCGCTCGGTCCGGCGAACCACACGCACCGCATAGATATAGGATACACGATTATGTATTACTGATTATTAATAAACTTCACATCAACCAAATTATCACAAAAAGGAAATTTTGATGCCTCGTATGTATCTAGAAATCTCAATGTCTCGTACCTATCAGAATCACCCCCATGCATGTTCAACGATATTTTGTAATTTGCGAGAAAAAAGCATTACATTTTTTTTCGATTTTGTGCGAAAAATGTGCGGGACGAAAAGAGCCGATGTTGTGGCCGATCCGAACGTGGGGAAAGATTTTCTCGTTTCGGAGATTCAGAGGAGAACATTTCGACGTTAAAGAGAGAACAAATAAAATCCCAAACGTTCGGACAGCAAAAATCACTGTAACTTCCATAATTTTTTCGATCTTCCAAAACGACTCGAGGATTTTTTGCATCATTTGTTGTTTCCAAAAAATTAATTGAAAAAATCGATTTTTTCACTATTTGTTTACCAATTTTTATCAATTTTACACGTTTTTTACCATTTTTAGTTTTTCACCAACAAGTCGCCGGAAATGCACGAGAGACGATTCCTCCAGCCATCGAAGAAACCAACGAAGATCATAGATCAAAACAGTGCACACATAATCCTGAAAACTCATTATCGAATTAGGGGCCATCCAAAAATTACGTCATTTCAGAATAGGGGCGGGGGTCTAGTCGTTGGATGACGGTAACGATAATTGGATTATGGCAATAGGACGGATACGATTATTTGGGGGGGGGGGGGGGGGGTCAGCAAAAATCGATGACGTAATATATGGACGGCCCCTTACCACCTAGTAAATTTTTGAATGACTGAAAAACAAACAAAAATAAATTGATAGTTCGTGTTTCTCAAGATATCGCGAGAATTCGAAACGGCGCATTAAAATGCTGACACTTGAGAAAAATCTATCCACAGCGGACGCCATTCCGCTTAACCGCCATTTCCGCAGAGTTTTCTTTTCCCAAATGGAACAACTTTGACGATAGTTATCTCACTGGAAAACGATGCGAATCTGATACGACCCGTGAAGTGGTCGCGTTCTGTAGAACAATCGCCAAGTTTTCTGCGATCTACGAAATAATACCTCTATAAGAGAGAATGCACATTTTTATCGCTCCTGGATTCGTCCCTGCATGACCGTTTCTTCGGAAGCGAACGAGCCCCCCGGGGGTTAATGCGAATCCAAGTGGTATTTAGCACTTCTTCATGCCTGTGATATATATATATATATATATATATATATATATATATGTGTGTGTGTGTGTGTGTGTGTGTGTGTGTGTGTGTGTGTGTGTGTGTGTGTGTGTGTGTGTGTGTGTGTGTGTGTGTGTATGTGTGTGTGTGTGTGTGTGTGTGTGTGTGTGTGTGTGTGTGTGTGTGTGTGTGTATCCATTACAGGAAGTCGATGTAGAGGGCATAACCCAAACACGTTCACGAATGGTGGTGGTCGTTGCACAAACGTTCTTTCGTTCATACAGGGTGACAATTATACGGTGGCCTTGCATTTGTTCAGGGTCTTGCACGAAGATTTTGCGACCGGGAAAAATATGATTTTCAATCGTTTTTCGAATCCTCTTCGAATAAAAATATAGCGTATTTTTGTGACTAGCATTATTTGTCAGGAGTAAAACTAAAAATTCCCTTTTTAGTACAGCAGAATGAAGATAATTAAATTTCGAATACGAAACACTTTTTTGTGTACCCCGTCGGCGAGAACAAAAATGATCAAAGATGCATTTTCAAGCAAATGAATGGAATTTAATTCCATTTAAAGGTGTTCTTCAGGAGTGATTTATATTTGGAATGTTTGGTTTTCGTTCTGCTGAACTCAAAACGGAATTTTGATTTGTTTTCCAGAACTCTTAATTTTTTTTGCGAAAACTACTCATTATGAAAACACGCTGTATTTTTTTTTGAAGAGAACTCGACGTATTTTTGTTGGTCGCGAAATCTCCACTCCAGACTCTTACAGAAGAGATCCTTTTAGGCATTCAAGTATAAGCGAATTTTCGAGTTTTTTTGTTTCAAAATTATTTATCCTACATGATGAAAATGTTATGTAGATATTATTACATGTTTTAATGTTCCAAGAATTTTTTTTCCTAGTATGTAAGAACGTCGGAATTATTCGACGGCGTACTACATAGGGTCTGGTGCAATGATCTGCAGCATCAGAGCCAACAATTTTAGATCTCCACGACCTGCACGCTCTATGTGAACCTAGAAAATCCAAGGAAAAGTGAAACTTCGAAAAATGGTACGTGTTTGAAAGAATTTTCTATTGTTCATGAAAATGGTGATTATAGTATTTGTTAATAAAAAGTAGTTTTCAGAAATAATGTTCAAGGAACTTCGAGTTTACATAGAGCCTGTGGGTCTTAGAAATCTAAAACGGGTCTTAGAAATCTAAAAATTGGCTCTGATGTTTCAGATCAATGCAGCAGACGCAAGGTTGTGGAATAACTTAGGCGGAAGCCGTCTCTGAAGCGTCGTACAGTCGCCATTTTTTAATATTAAGGCGGTCATCCCATGTGACTGGTCCGAAAAATCGAAACATTTTTTTTTTCACCAATTGCCAAAACGTGTACGTGTTATATGGACCTGGCATAAGCAGACAGAATGGTGAGTCAACATTTTCTTTGTGTAAATCGTACTTGCACTTTTAAAAGCGTTTTTCTCAAAACTATTTTGTAAATTGGCTTGCATTTGTAAAAAGAAACTCTTGAACAATTTCGCTCAAATTTGTTCGGGATAGTCAGCACATCTTACCCGAACTATAATATTTCTGATATCTGCAATAGTTCATTTTAAGCTTGAAAAGTCGAAAAAAATGACGAATCTTGGAACTTAACTTTTTCAATAGTGCCAAAAATTCAATTTTCGATATTTTTACTTTACTCTAGTTCCGGCGATAGGCTCAGGTCTACAAATTAAAATGCCGTTAGATTTTTTTTATTTCAGATGAGCATAACCTCCGGAATCTTTCTGAGTGTTTTGTTTTTTGAGTGTCTTTCGAACCGTGTAAAGTCGATGCTACTCGTTATTTTTGTTCGACGAAATTCTGAGGGACTGCAAAAATGTTAATAAACGTGTGGTACAAATCCAAAGATAGTCTGTTTTAATGGTTCATAAAAAAAATCCCCAAAAAAGCGAAAAAATAGCAGTCACATGGGATGACCCCCCTTAAAAAATCTTTTAATGTGGTATATTCAAAAACGTAATAATATCTACACAAAATTCTTATAATGTACAATAATTAGTTCCGACACAAAAAACTTTTGAAAAATCGCTTATTTTCGTCTGCCTAAAGGGGTCTTCCACCTTAAAAATACATTATAATCGTCACCCTGTATACATATCCACGTACGACAACCACGGGTGATCCTTCTCCGATACACAACACCGGCAAAACCGGCGAGGCCAGCGGCGAGGGACATTTTCCTCGTTTCCCGGGGCGGCAAAAAAAAAGCTTTTCCCGTTTATATCGGAGAGCCGGAGCGTTGTTCCTCAAGTGTTGGTGACAAAAAACAAACTTGACGCTGGCTCCCGAGATTTCGCAAATGGAATGGCCAAGAGGATTTTACACGACGAAGAGAATCCGGGAGAGAGAGAAAGAGAGAGAGAGAGAGAGAGAGAGAGAGAGAGAGAGAGAGAGAGAGAGATGTGATCGAAAACCTTTCTAGAATTAAGCGACGAGGAAAAACGGAATTGGAAGGAGCGACGGAAGAACGATGACGATGATGAAGAAGAAGACGAACAAGAGGAGCGAAAGAAGCGACGCAGGCGAAAGATTGATCTCCCTGTTGGAATCTCGTTCCCTCCACTTTTACTGTTTATGGCTGACTTTATCAGGATGAGAGAATCTCCTCTTGATGGGATGAAGACGGAGAACGGAATAGAGATATGAAAGCAACAGCGGGGCTGAAGTACAAAAGTTATCTCCTTCCTTCGCTATATATCTTTATCTTCCTCTCTCTCTCTCTCTCTCTCTTCTCTCTCTCTCTCTCTCTCTCTCTCTCTCTCTCTCTCTCTCTCTCTCTCTCTCGCTCTCCCCCCTTATAATCGAAGAGCTTTTGATTCATTCACCGTATTAGTCATCCGGTTTATTCGGCTTATCTGATATCTATCCAACGTTCCAGTCTAACTCATCCAACTGGGACGCACATATACATATATGCAGACACAGGCTTCGTACTCTCTCTCTCTCTCTCTCTCTCTCTCCGCGCGAGGGTACAAAATTAGGAAAACGCGATCCAAGACATGGGACTCCGAGGACGGCTAATTCTAGCGTGAAATCCTGCGATTAGGGAGAGAGATAGAGCGAGCGAGAGAGAGAGAGAGAGAGAGAGAGAGAGAGAGAGAACGAAAAAGCGGCAGAGAGCAGGACAGAAAAAACGATGGGGCCTGGCTGGCCGTAAAAATTCATCGGTTTCTTTTACGGTTTGCAATCAAGCTTCGAGCCTTGGAGCCCGTTTACTTCGTATCGTTGCGTAAAACCGTTTTTTATGTTTTGTTCAACATTTGAGCTCGGCATTTTATATGCGACCTGCGTATGGGCTGTGAATCAAAAGCTCGAACGCACACATAGCCGCGAAGTCTCCCCAAATTTAAGCGCGCCCTACGCGAGAACGTCTTTCACACTGTTGTAGGACGGGAAACACGTTAGGGGGCAGGTACTACTCGTCTAAAGGATGGAGAAGAACGGTTTTGTTGTTGGCTTCGGGTCATATTTACTTTGGGGTCTCACGAAAGGTGTGTCTTATCTGATACCGATAAGTTACTATTTTGAATCGTGAATTTTTTGCTGGCGGAGAATTATGGCAGGCGAAACTTTGGAGACATTTTTTATGGACGGGTTATTTTCTTCTTTTTCTTTTATTGAGGATACAAGTAAGTTTCAAGGGGCTATACTAGTGTGACACTTTAAAAAAAAATTGATTTTTTCTGCCTTTTCCGACAGTTCATACTTTCAAAAATATCCTGTAAAAAATTCAAGACCGTATCTCTAATGCTCCCCGAATGTTCGATCGATAGTTAAATCTTTAAACGCGTTTTTCTCGAAATGAGATGTTTCAAATTTGCTGACATTGTAACTCAAAGAGCAATTATCCGATTGACTTGAAATTTGAACTGAGTACTCTTGAATATATTCACTCTACAATGACGTAGCATATTGTTGATTGGATGAGAATTGACGATTTGGCGTTTTAAAAAACGACCATTTTATAGGCAAGAAAACAGACTTTTTCCATAACTACGCCATTTTGTTAGATTTTGATATTTTTCGAAAATCCTACGTCATTGTACAGGAAATACCTTCCAGTTCAACGACATTTTTTCCTTTTTCGGTTTCAGCTACTCAATCGGCCGGAATCGTGTCAGCAGTGGAGGAACTTGTTTGTTTGGCGCCTCCGAAGGCAGCGCATAAGTCGCTTGGATTTCAATGTTTTTATATGAAAAAATTATGTAATATAGGTTAAATATAGCCAAACATATTCTTAATTTTCCGAAACATTTGAGTAATTGAGTAATTTTCTTCGAAAAAATTCCCGACAATCACCCAAATTTTCAGCGTTCACACTGATATAGCCCCTTTAAGGATTTACAAGAGAGGGCGTTACTAGTATTAACGCGGTCCTCTAGTTTCTCGGCTGTTTTTTTACGGCTTTTTCAATAATTTTTTACGGGCAAAGCATCGAAATAATCAATCTCATTGTTTTTGCATAATCTTTATTAACATTTAAATAAGCTTTACAAATTTGTTGAAGCCAAAATATATAATAGAATGAACATTATAGTGGCCGACAGGAAGACATCAAGTAAAAGAGGTGCTTGACGGTGACCAAGATTGCGGCTGTTCTGCTTATCTGAAATCAAAAAACCGAACGGCATTTTAATCTTCATATTTAAGACTAGGCGATTGAACTAGAGTGAATTCTAAATTACAAAAATTAACTTTTTCATACACTTTTGAAAATTACATTCTATTTTTTACTCATTTTCTTTTAAGTTTTTCGCTCGTACAAAAAAAAAATTATCGAAGCAATCATGATAATCCTAGTTCAATCGCTGGCTTATAACATATTAAAGATGCTGTATAAATTTGAACAAGATCGGTGCAGTAGTTTCTGAAATATCGTGGTCACCGTTTCGAAAAATGGTGTTTTGAGAAAAACGCGTTTGAAAGTATACCTGCTCCGTATACCTGCTCCGTATACCTGCTCCGTTCCAGGGCCGTAACTTGTGAACCACTTCGAATATCGAAAAATCCTTTAGCACACATTTTCTACACATGTTGCAGATGTGATTTATGAAAAAAAAAACGATTTTTTCGACCCGAGAAACTAGAGGACCGCCTTAAATCGCATCGAGCTATAACCCGACCACCTTTATGTTAAAGCGTCATCATTAGGCTTTAGTTGTCAGTACGTCTCACTTCGTCGAAGTGTAAATAACGTAGTATTTTTGAACTCATTCATGAAGATTTACTCATCTGCTTCCATTTGAAAAAAAAGTAGCTGAAGGTCATCGATTGCTGTGTGAAGCTTACGAGATTGACAGAGTATGGCCCCAGATTGGCTCATAACGGAAGTCGAAAAAATTTGATCCGATGATTTGGGAGTGAACCGTATTTTAGTCAACTGAATTTTCCAGCGAAATACGTGGAAGTTTCGTCGAAAACTTGTTTCGTTATCGAGAATTTTTCAGAATTGTTTGTGAAAATGAAACGTATTTTCCTTAAATTCTTGAACTTCAAAAACTGTATAAAAAATTTCGCATTCTCTTGTTATTCTCATATGGATTATGGAAACTGGTTTTTTAAAACCCGATCACAGTTCCTGTAGGGATTGTTTAATTATTAATATACGTTGAGGTACGTACAATAATGTTGTTTGAATAGATTTGGGGTTTCTTTTTTTTTACACGAAACATTGTTAGAGTTACAGAAATATCTTGAGCCTCTGTCGTAGGGTTAGGTCCCTTGAGGTGTTACATCCGAGTAGACGAAAATTGTTGATCGTTTTTTTTCTCATTGGTTTAAATTATGTATAAACGTCACCAGAATCCTATGCAAAAGGAATAAGCGACATTTTAAATATTTTAGAGCGTAGATAGTGAAAGTCGCAATTTCGAGCCATTTAGTTCATTCGTTGTACAAACAATATACATCGATCCAACGACTGAAAACCTACGATCAAAATACCTCGGCGGGGACACGCAGAATTTAAATGAGAGCTTCAACTCCATCGTTTCGACGAAAGCTCTTGAATCAGTTTTAAAACTTTAAACACCTTTTACGCAAAACCACTGTTTCAAAAACTCTCGTTTTTATAAACAAATTAAGACCAATTTTTTAGTGGAAAAGAACAAATTAATTCGAAATGTTGCTATTGTGTAAATAAAACACTGTTTTTCATAATCGTCTGTACTTCTCTAGAAAAACTAATACAAATAACGAAGTTTCTAATTTTTTCTTTTTACCTACTGATCCATAAAAGTTCTCCGTCCTCTCGCGGAGCGCGAAAAAAACGATCTTAGATGAGTTACTACGACTTAGCCGCTAAATTGTATTGCTGTTATAATGTTTTATGTATAAGTCTACACCTATAGAATAAACCATTTAAATCTTATTTTGACAGCATTTTTAGTATTCTCAAAAAAAAATCTCGAAAAATCTCCTTTTTCGGTGAACCACATAAATGAAACCCCTTAAGGATACCACTGTGACGGGTCAACGAAATCGATTTTTTTGTCCATTTTCTCAAAGTATAATATACATATTCAAGAATATGCCAAAAAATGTTAAAGCAAAAATATTAAAACTTGACCAAGTTACAGACAAAATTGTCTGTAACTTGGTAGCGCAACGATTAACGTATACTAAAATTTTAAATCGGGTTTTTCTCGAAGGGACTTTTTCGACCTGGCCGGAATCATAACGCTACCTATAATTATCGTTTTCATTTGTAAAAATTTAGAATTCTTTAAGCTCCCGAACATGAGTAAAAATATAAAAAATACGTTTTTTTGAACACCCGCCATTTAATTAAAAAATCTTCTTTCGACAAACGGCTACGTACAATGAGAACTACATTGACATAGATTATTAAACTCTTAATTTCCTTTTTCCCACCAACCATTGTCGACTTATCGATCGGGACGTTGGTCGAGATTTTTTTGACAGAGGCT
This sequence comes from Ophion slaviceki, assembly GCA_944452715.1. Taxonomy (NCBI): domain Eukaryota; kingdom Metazoa; phylum Arthropoda; class Insecta; order Hymenoptera; family Ichneumonidae; genus Ophion; species Ophion slaviceki. The sequence continues at coordinate 9,938,133 of OX101783.1, read as the reverse complement.
CTATTATACCTCAATAAGGTTGTTCATTTTTTTAAATAAAAATTTACCCGAAATAAGTTCAGTGTATGTTTAATAGCACACCTTTTTTCCAAATCCCAAAGAAATAATCTAGCAGACAATAAGAATCGGAAAAATGAGCGTTTTTCGGCACGTCATGGTGGTTACCTCAAGGGATGAGTTATATTGAGCAGAACGTTTCCTTCGGGCATCTGGTATTGTTCTCTTTCTCCTCCCCCCCCCCCCCCCTCTATCTCATTTCTCCTCTCACCCGCTTTTTCCCTCTCAGTAGCAAAATCCACTGTCGGAGACGACTCGGTGCTCACTTTTCCGTAAAATCCCTCTTTCCTCGCTCTTTTCCTCTCTTCTCGCCTCTCGCTCTCATTTACCCTCTCCATAAGCCCAGACCCGGATCCACCGGTTAATTGTCGGTTAAAAAGAAAGTTTCTCAGTCCGCGCAGTTTGCCGGGCACAAAAGCTCCCCGGAAGGAACAACATCGGCCCATATTCCTCGACCTCGCTCCCATCCCGGCACCGGCTTCCTTGTTTCCGCAGTCCAGTTCGAAGTGTTGCTCGCCGTTTCGACCAAACTTTTCAACTACTCTCGCCTCGCCCCTCACCGCCCTCCTCGCTCGAGCCCGTCTCGCGCCTCTATGGGTTCCACTCGACGCTCGATAAAAAATTCCTCCGCACTGATAAAAGACTTTATTCGCTACAGAGAGAGCCGGCAAGTTTGGTTGAACCTTAAGGGGGGGGGGGTGGGGGGGGGGGGGTGGGGGTGGAATAAACCGACGATCGTCTCGAAGAACCCAAACGAGGGATTCCGAAATTATTTTTGAAATAGTTTAAAAAAATGAAAAATGTTCGAAGATTGGGCGTTTTTTAGAAGAACAAAACAGGGTTGGAATAATTACGGGGTCTGCATAATCTTGAAATTGGAAAAAAACGATTTTTTAGTGTAGTTTTATAGCCTAGAGTCTTAATTTTAATTTGCGACAAAGATTTTGTGAATATTCTAAAAATGGACTGAGTTACGATGATTTTTGGGGAGGGTCCAGTTGCCCACTGGGTAAGGACAATGTCCATGCTTAGAAAAATGTGTAAGTCGTATCTCAAAATCCAATCGTTCGATTCACATCAAATTCGGATAGAGCATTGTTTATAACATTTTCTATTGCACGACCGAAAAAATTTTTGATATGTTTATCCATTTGTTGATAATAAATGATCAAAGTTGTTTTTTTTCGATCCAAAATCAAACTTTTTTTTCGACAGCTTGCCGTTTTGGTATTTTAAAAAATTTCAAAACATTATCCGGATATGCGAAAGTTCTATTATTATACGGGAAGTACATTTTTATTATTGTTTATTTCGGATAACCCTAGTAGCCAAAACCACCTTCACCGGTCGGCCATGCAGCAGCAACCCTTCGTTTAAATAATAATAACTTCATTATTTATCACTAATTTGCAATAAAAAAATACCTCAAGCTTGGCAAGACTATGTATTAATTATGTGTAAAACCCCAACCTTGTCATCCCAATACTCTCAACAGAAAAAAAATATTGAACATCAACCTGTTTTTTGGGGACACCAGCTTATGCGACCCGTTGAGAAAATCTCTAGATCGTTGCTTTTAAATATATTTTGATATATAGTCGTATATTTAAGGGAGAACATCAGTGTAATGGGTAAAAGGAATCCATTTTTTTGCATTTTCTGAATGTTCACATATTCAACAATATGTGAAATAATGTTAATGTTAAAATATTGGTAATTGACCAAGCCACAGGCGATTTAGTGAGAGCAAGTAGCGCAACCAGTTACGTATACTAAAACTTTCTGAACCTGACCGGAATCATAACTCTAGCTATAACTGTCCGATTCAGTTTTAAAAAATTAAGATTTCCGTAAGTGCAGTAGCTATTGTAAATAGTCGGTTTTTTTAACTATTTTTTAAGCCCCTGAACATAGGAAAAAATTTCGCCAAAATTACACTTTCTTTTGTAACACTCATTATTTTCAGAATTTTTTTTCCCCGAAGAACACCTTCTTACAACGAGAACGACATTTATATAGATTATAAAACTTTTTATTTTTCAGACTAAACATTATCAAGTTATCGATCTGGCAGTTGGACCACATTTTTTATACGGAGTCTCAATTGTACCTGAATTACGTTATTACTTATTCATTTGTGTCCATAAAAATGTACACGAAATAAGTTTAACGTATGCTCAATAACATGCTTCCTTCCCAAATCCCAAATAAATAATCTAGTATACGAAAAAAAAATCGGAAAAACGACCCTTTTGTGTGTCCTCCCTTGATTATACACTTAATTTGCACATAATTCATTATAAATAAAAATTGTATACTTTTAATTACAAATTAAATTCTTACATACTCAATTGTACATTAAGGGGGTCGTCTAGTGTGTCGGATAAAAAAAATCAGAAACGGCCTTGCATGACTTCTTTGAAGAAGAGGAAGGTGTACTCTATGGTCCAGGCATAGCAGATTGATAATGACACCATTTTTTTTATTTTGAATTATATACAACAACTTTGACACGCGTTTTTCTCAAAACACGATTTTTTCAAACTGCTGCCATGATATCTCAAAAACTATTTGATTGATTCTGCTCAAATTTATGCAGCATCTTTAATATATAACTACACGTTGAACTAAAATAATTAAGATTGCTTCGTTAGTTTTCTTTTCATCAGCTATATAGACCTAAAAAATACGAAAAATTGATTTTTTTTTCTAGACTGTAAAAAATTGATTTTTTGAAATTCTAACTTTATTTCAGTTCCATGCAGAGCCTCAAGTCTCACGATTAAAATTGCGTTTGGTTTTTTGATCTCAGATAAGCAGAGCGGCCGGAATCATGGCAGCAGTGGAGCACCTCTTTTTGCATATGTGTTCCTGTTGGGCGGTGTATCTCGAACTATATTCTAAATGACTTCAAAAAATTCACAAAGTCTATTTGAATGTTAATAAAAATGATATACAATTTATAAATTATTTTATTTTAATGGTTTGCCAAAAAAAAATTCCCCAAAAAAGCGTTAAAAAACATTATTTCATTATAAATTGAAATATTGAAAATATTCGGTAATAAAATGTGCATACACCATGGATGACGTTAATTTTGAGTTCATGTACAGGAATAAATCAATTAACTACCCTAATCCCTTGTTTATTTCTAGCAAAGCTCCTGCAAGCGCCAAAAGCCCCCACTGGCTGCAAGCAGATCTATCTGCCCCAATTCAGAAGACACTTATTTCCTTGCCATTTCTCACACAGCCACACTGGAACATTTGTTCAATTGTGAAGAAAAGATTTTGCCCTCGCAAGCATTGAGTGAACTTTTTCTCGAGTACTCCGCATATATATGAGTGTACATTTACGTAGTGCTTGTCGTCATTTGATAAATACACAGGGTTGAGGAGGGCGAGAAGCCGCGCTGTAATATATTCCAAGCTCTGGGGAACGATTTCGAAAATTTACGTATCGCAAATAGTGCATAATATATTGAGGATGGTCGGGCGGCAACGCCCTCAAGGTAGCGAGGATCCTTCTCCATTTCCTCTTTCACTCTTCGCCCATATCTCTCTCTCTCTCTCTCTCTCTCTCTCTCTCTCTCTCTCTCTCTCTCTCTCTCTCTCTCTCTCTCTCTCCCTCTCTCTCTGTCACCCCCGCAGGCCGAAAGTATTTACTATCGATTCGCCGGGAGCCGTGACCTCCCTCACTCACTGTCGAAACTCACGTACAACGTTCATGGTTTTCCTCCCACACACACACACGTCCTTCCGTACGTGTCAAATTTCGTGCCCGATTTTTCGTCATAGCTCCACCGTACGACCGAGCCATTCGACTTTTTTTTTCGCCGTCTCGCCGAACCTTCGTCTTTTTCGGATGATCCGAATTTTCCTATTTTTCCTCAATGAACGCTTTTATATTCACGAAAAACTCCGAGGTTCCTATTATTCCGCATTCTATATTTTTCCTCCCAGGGAAACTCCTCGCCCCCGATTCCATTTTTACCAACCCTCGTCCTGGGTGTACACGCTCGAGAAAAAAAAAACGAAGTCATCCCACGGGCGGAAAATTCGAAATCGCTGGAATTGACTTCGTAAAATGGTCAATATTGAAATTATACTTCGACAGGAGAAAGAAAAATAAGGGGATTACGCGGTTCTATCTCATTCCTTGCGGATATGAATATTAACGACGATGAGAATCGGCGGGGATTATAAATTCGATGAGCAGCGTTCATAAATATTGCTAGACACGGAGCGAGGGAGAGAGAGAGAAAGAGAGAGAGAGAGAGAGAGAGAGAGAGAGAGAGAGAGAGAGAGATGCCAAAAGAAGAGCGAAAGGAAAAATATTGTAACGTGATAGAAAATAGTAGCGCGGTGCACGAAGAAAAACGTAATTTTTTCAACTAACAAGAGTGGAAGTAGACAAGAATAGGAGGAAAGAAGCAGAATTGTACGATACCGCAAGTAAAGCATTAGCGATAAAATAATTATAATTAAAAACACGTCATACTTAATGCTTTTATGCACTGGAAAAGGAATATCTCTCTCTCTCTCTCTCTCTCTCTCTCTCTCTCTCTCTCTTATTTTATACACTTTGGCTACTTTGGCTTATGTACAATCACCTCATTTGTTCCTGTATGATAGTTCTGCGGGTTCCGATAGTCTTAGCCCATTCTTACTTCATCATGCACTCCCTGCCATATTCAGCATGCTGACTACTATCGTCAATACTTTCTTGAGGTTAGCACATTTTCCTCTAGTCTGGAAACGTGCTCTGATACGTCCACAACTTAAAGTGAACCCAACTAGATCGATTTCTGAATCACGGCCGATCGCAAATCTACCCGAGCTTTCCAAGATCTTTGAACGGATTATTCATCAACCAAGCCTCAAATTTGTCTCTGATAATAAAATCCTTGATGCAAGACAGTCTGGTTATAGGCATGGTTATAGCACTCAAGCTGTTCTACTCTGCTCAGAAAATTAATGCAAATTGGCTTCTCCGATGACGCTTTAAAATGGATTTTTGCGTACCCAACATCTAGATCGCAAGCAGTCATTGATATCGAAGGCTCTGACTGGCGTAACACTCATGCTGGCGTTCCCCAGGGTTCGGCCTTAGGGCCCCTACTTTTTTCATTATACATCAACGACATTGGACTTCAACCTTCAAAACTCCCAGCACATGGTTTTCGCCGATGATACCGAGATCTATCTAAGCTGCCTACTTTCCGATTTCTCTATTGGAATCAACCGAATTGCTGTTGATGTTCAAGCGGTTGCGAGTTACGCTGATCCAGATGGGCTCAAACTAAACCTTCGGAAATCACTGGTTCTTTTGCTAGGCAGTAGAGCCTATGTAAACCAGATTGAACTTAACGACTTACCACCCATTGTTGTGAACGGTGCACCGAGAAAAAAACCAGTTGGATAAAAAAAATATATTGGTTGATCCAAATAAATGTGCTGCTGCGGAGTGCCACCGATATATGAGATTGTTACAATACTATACAATATTGGAAAATGTGATTGATTTAAATAACATATTATTTTGTTTGAAAAAGCTCTTTTGTTCTCTGAATATCTACATTGTCCTCCAAATAGAATTATATTCTATTTAAATGATTCTGTATACAATCCGTAGATGTATGGATGGAATAATTAAGCGGTTGCTACAACAATTTTTTTTGTACAACAATATAATCAATTAACTCAATTATTTCTTGAATGCATCAAAACGAATATGCCATGGGTTTTTCAATTTGTTTTAAATCTTAAATAATAAGTGAGCATTAGAATGATCGTCCACGATAATGGTGGAGAGAATATCCGATATCCAATGGAATATCCATGGAGAGAATATCAGATATTCAACTGATAATAACAGATACCACACTTTGATATTAGCCACAGGCCAAGAAGCGATACTCCTTAGAGTTTCTCCGGCGCTTAAGTAGATTTTCGGTTCGCGGTACGCTTACGAGAAACGAGCGCGCGTGCGACTTCTAGCGGTTACTCCGAGAACTACGGGTTTCCTCGTACCTATAATTTCGGTGGCGCTCGGCCATGATTTGGTTGATTTTTTTCAACCAAATGCGCACGGAACAACTTTTGTTTTCGCATAATTTTTTAACCAATTCAGACATTTGCTTAATATTTTTCAATCAAAATAAAATATTAATATTTTAACGAATAATGTACTTGGAAATCAATATCGGATATGGTGCAAAAAATAAAATAACATATTTACCCAATAGAATTTTTATCCGAATCAAACGAGCGAAATTCAATTTTTCTTGTGTACTCGAATCAAAAATATTCAGGTTATGAATTGGATCGCTTTTTTTGTTCGTTGCAGAAAATGCATTTAAAACTACATAATTTGTTTGCGATAATTTTTTAAATAGTTTCATTAATGTATTGTTCTCGGCCAACAATACATCTTTTGAATGAAACAAATATTTTAATTTTATCATCTTATTAAAGTCAATAGCGTTTTGTTTGGACTAATAAATCCGATTATATATGCCACCAATTTTACAATTGAATCAACGAAATTTCATTCAATAACATCAATGATATTGGATCAATGATTTTTTTTCTCAGTGTACCGTGCCTCACGTAAGTGAAGCGAGAAATCTCGACGTTATTATGTCAGCCGATCTCTCATGACATAAGCATATTGGTTTGGTATCTAGTAAAGTGAACTACTCAATTTACAAATCTAAATTTCACAAAAATGCCCTATCACGTGAAGTCAGAATTTCTCTCATTGCTACACTTATCTTTCCCATTCTTGATTACTGTTGCATAGTATATAATGATTTATTTGCAGAAAGAACTACAAATTGCAAAAGCTCATTAACTTGCCGATCGAGATTCATTTTTAATTTGCCAAAGACCAGCATATCACCCCATACCGTCGCCAGCTGGATTGGCTGACGGTTCGGGCACGGACACTATACTTTATGGGTGTCATGATCTACAACATCTTGCACGGAAATGCGCCGGATTACTTGACAGAACTATTCACACTATCTCAACCTTCACTTTACCCGACTCGACGATGTGCCATTGATACATTTTACATACCGCTCCATCGTACAGCTACTTTTAGAAACTCATTTAGTCTGGCTGGTAAATACTACTGGCACTCACTCCCCGGCTTAGTCAAATCTGCGCTGAGTCTGACAGTCTTCAGATCTAGGCTCTTTTCGCATCTCTTTGAGCATGACATATGTGGCTAATAATACTAACTCTCCACGTGTTATAGTTTGTTTCTTTATTATTCTAATTTACGGTTATACTTTAGATTTTATACTTGACATTTTTTATACACACTGAAAAAAAAATACGTTCATCGAACCAAAATTCAGTTGGTTTAACAAAACGTATCTTTAAATACGTTTAACTTGATTTTTGATTGGCATAACAAACGTTTTGTTAATCTAACTGATAGTTTTAGTGGTGTGAACTGTAGCTTATTTAGCATGTCCGAGCAACTATTAAAACAACAAAATTTCGAGACAACAAAATGCATTTTGCACATTCAACGTTTTCTTTTTCACAGTGTACGATATACTATCTTCTATAATCTATTATAACATATTTTTACTTATATTTTGCATGAGCATTCGGTAATATATTGTTTTATCTTATATTATTTTTAAATTATATCGTTTTATTTTTCTTCGATCTATAACACCTTTATATTGTTCATTTTAAGTTAATTATTTTTATTCCTGTATTCTACTTGTATGTAATTAAGGGGTCTTCTTACTTTAGACGCTAAAAAAGGCTATGTTCATCATTTTTTTGACACGTTCACATTATAGATGTGGATATGAAAGTTGTTACACTTAATAAATACACTTTCGAAATACATTAAAAAAAAATTGTATGTATTTATTTATCCTAAACAAACTTTCAACGCGTTTTCTTTCGAAACAACGTTTTTCGACGGCTTGTTGATATAATCTTCGAAACTACTGAACCGATCCTTATGAAATTTTAACCACATATTCTTTTCAACTATACCTATAACCCATATCAAGGATTTTTTTAAATTTTGATATTTACTATTTTTTCCCCATAAACGGCGAAAAAACACGTTCGTTCGAAAAATGTCCGCCATTTTGTTATTTACGCCTATATAAAAAATCGTATGATATGCGCTTGAGCCATTAACATACTGAATCTAAAACTGGTTGATTTTTTTGTTTTGGCTGATCCATATCCGAGATTTAATCAACAGCGCAGACTCACAGTTTTTTGGGACATTTATTCAACTACCATTTTCGTCTATAAATAGTGACTTGTTTAAATAAATAAAAAATATTAAACGTATTTCGAAAGTGTATTTATTGAGTGTAACAACTTTTATATCAATATGTATAATATAAACCTATAAGAAAAATCATGAAAATAGCCTTTTTCAGCGTCTAAAGTGAGATGACCCCTTAGTTGCCGTAACTCCTTCGTTGGCATTGACGCAATAGTGCGCCAACCTTTATTTCCCTACTTAACTTGCTCTGATTTGAAATCGGAGCCTCACTCGGGGGTTTTTGGGCTCGCTGAACCCGAATTTGGAGTCAAAATTTGGAAATTCAAAATTGCGGACACAAATCAAAAACTTTACTCGATTTAGATGAAAATAAGTACTTCAGGATTTTTGAGGTTGCTTATTACGAATCTGAACTTTAAATTTGAAAACTCAAAATGGCGGCGCTGACATGGCGGACCGAAATTGAAAATTTTACTTGAATCAATTTGTATTATTTGTATTTTCTTTCGATATATTTGTTTATCATTGTGAATTTCTGAATTTTGAGTTCAGATTCGTAACCAGTACCCTCAAAAACCCCACAGTACAAGTTTTCAGGATAAAAAAATGTCCTGCCATTTTGGGCACTTTTTGTCGAATTCTCTCTGCAAACAAAGGGGTTTTGGTCTGACCAAGGCATAAAATCAACTATCATCATAATCATCCCTCTTCGTTTCTCGTTCTCTGTGACTCTTTCTTTATTTTTCTCGCTCTTTCCCTTTCTCGTTGTCCCTGTCTCCTTATTTTTCTCTCTGTCTCTCTCTCTCTCCCTCTCCTTCGTCGAATTACCAGAGTGCATTAATTCATTAAAAAAATAAGAAAAAGGATATTACACGTGCAGAGCATTTGCCTTTGCCCTCCAAGTGCAAACTCACTCACGGGATGTTCTCCCTTAAATATATATATATATATATACACACATACATACATACATATATATACACATACATGTATCTATATCATAAACGCTTTCGCGCGACCGCGCTCGTTTCCCCATTAACCGCAAAAGAGCCAACCTGACCGGGCTCTAATAAATATTTCGAGAACGGAGTGGACAGGCGCTAGGCCGCGGAGCAACCATGAGTAAATCATGAACCCTCGTGGCTAGGATTCAACGTACATATGTAAAACGCGCGCTCACCCGTCGGTACCTCGGACACTGCCTACGGAGCCCAAACGCATTGACAGGTCGTTTTCACGAGGGGAGACAAATCGTAAAACTTTCAGCAAGACGAACGAGAACCTTATTCGTTCTATATATGTGTCGGTCGACGAGGAGAGATAAAAGAAAACATTTGTGGGTCAAGACGTTACGAGAGCTGCGTCGTCTCCTTCGAGGAGTTAATATTTCGAGGTAAATTAGGACATGCAATTTTTCGACGTATACCACCTAAGCAATCTTGTTATCTGCAAAACCTTCAATCGTAAACGCAATTATTAGTGTTCTTAGTTATTTTTCTTATTTTTCTTTTATAACAGGACCTCGAAATGGATAAATTGTTGACAGGAGAACATTTTATGGATATTTTAGGAAAATATTTTTAATGGAGCGATATTGTTCCCCAATCGTGCCAGCCCAAGTGAAAAACCATATATAAAAACAAAAATTGTCTTTTATATATGGAAGAATATATGGGTCATTCCATGTCAAATCGACAAATTTTTTACCTGACCCCCTTTGATTTCGCTGAAAATTTTCTATCTTTTTCTACCCCCCGAAAGTTATTTTTCAGAATTTTTTCAAATTTTTTTTCCCGACTCAAAAAAAGTTATGAATTTTTGAAAAAAACCGCTCTTTTATTTTTAAATTGCCAGAACTTTTTCAAAAATTGACCGTTTGGGAACTTTTTTTTTTCAAAATTTTTGTTTTTAAATGTAGTTTTCGAAAAAAAATATGAAAAAATTTTCAGAATCCCAGATATATGAAATATTTTAGTTTTTTTGAAAAAACCGTAATTTTCTCAAAGTCCGACCGTTTTTTTTTTTTTTATTTTGCTCTAAAAATACTTCAACTAATTCTGCAATGATCCCCGTTAATCAAAAGATGTGACGACAATCGCTTCTAATTTTTTTTCTTGATTATAAAAAAATTTTTGTTGAATTTTTGCTGATTTTATATAACTTTGTTATGAAATTTTTTTTATTTCCTCGTGAAACCTCAAAAGTTAAAAAATAAAATTTTATTGGAGAATTTCAAGTGATTATCGTCCAAGAAATTGTTATTTCAAAAAAAAAAATAATTTTTTTCTCTCATTGACGTTATTTTTTTACTCTTATGGACGTTTTTTTTGGTACTGAAATATGACAACTTAACGTCATTTTGGTACTGAAACATGACAAAATAACGTCAATGAGAGAAAAAAATTATTTTTTTTTTTTAAATAACAATTTCTTGGACGATAATCACTTGAAATTCTCCAATAAAATTTTATTTTTCAACTTTTGAGGTTTCACGAGGAAATAAAAAAAATTTCATAACAAAGTTATATAAAATCAGCAAAAATTCAACAAAATTTTTTTTATAATCAAGAAAAAAAATTAGAAGCGATTGTCGTCACATCTTTTGATTAACGGGGATCATTGCAGAATTAGTTGAAGTATTTTTAGAGCAAAATAAAAAAAAAAAAAACGGTCGGACTTTGCGAAAATTACGGTTTTTTCAAAAAAACTAAAATATTTCATATATCTGAGATTCTGAAAATTTTTTCATATTTTTTTTCGAAAACTACATTTAAAAACAAAAATTTTGAAAAAAAAAGTTCCCAAACGGTCAATTTTTGAAAAAGTTCTGGCAATTTAAAAATAAAAGAGCGGTTTTTTTCAAAAATTCATAACTTTTTTTGAGTCGGGAAAAAAAATTTGAAAAAATTCTGAAAAATAACTTTCGGGGGGTAGAAAAAGATAGAAAATTTTCAGCGAAATCAAAGGGGGTCAGGTAAAAAATTTGTCGATTTGACATGGAATGACCCATATGTAGAGATCCAAAAAGTGTAAAATTTTATATTCATATTATTTTATTGCAAACCTACAGAAATTTCATATACAGCATTTTTCTGCAGTTCCTATACGCACTCACATGAGATTCTTGAGCAGTATATAGAATCTAAGAGAATTTTATATGTCCATTTTCGTACAATATTTTTATAGAATTTGTTTTATATAATTTTTATACAAACATCATAAAATTTTTTCACTTGGGAGGTTTATCCGAAAACGTAGTGCTATCAGACTAAAAATAGAAAGGATTCTCACGTTAGTGCGGTACTATCACTTACGTAATTTGTGAGCTACGTGGTGATACTGGGGTACCGTTAACCCAAAATAAAATTGAGTCTACTTGAAATAGCTATACAATTATTGTTACTTAAATATACGTAAGTTTAATTTCTAATCAAGCATATACAAATTTAATTTATAATCTGACATATGAAAATTTAATTTATAATTGAATATACGAATATATTAAAATATGTTTAAAAAACGACGATCCAGGGATTTGCTTAAGGTGGGACACCGCTGTGACGGGTAAAACGTGGATTATTTTGCACTTCCCTTAAGGTATACATGTTCAGGAATATGTGCAAAATAATTCAAGCTGAAATATCGAAAATCGACCAAGTTACACCATAGAGCAGGTGGCACAAGGATTTACGTATACTAAAACTTTCAATCGCGTTTTTCTCGAAACGATTTTTCTCGACCTGGCCGGAATCATACCTCTAGATATAATTGCCCGGTTTTCAGTTTAAAAAAAAAATCCGTATTAGCAGTAGCTATTTTTTTCCTTCAAATAGCCGTTTTTTCGTCATATTTACTATTCTTTAAATCCCGGAATATGAGTAAAAATTTCGCCAAAATTACACTTTTTTAAACACCTGCAATTTTGCGAATTTTGTGGATTACATTTATATGGATTATAAAATTGTTTTATTTTTATTTTTCAGACCAACCATTGTCAAGTTATCGATCCGGCCGTTGGACCACATTTTTTATACAAAGGCTCTAGTATACCTCAATAACGTTGTAAATCTTATTTTTTTTTAAATAAAAAATTACACGAAATAACATCAATGTCTGTTACATAACATATCTTTTTCCCTAATCCCAAATAAATAATCTAGTAGACAATTTATTATTCATTTTTTATATAGAAGCTCGATTTTACCTCAATAAAGTTGTAAATTTTCATTTTTTTAAATGAAAAATTACACGAAATAAGATCAATGTATGTTAAATAACATACCTTTTTCCCCAATCCCAAATAAATAATCAGTAGACAAAAAAATCGGAAAAAGAAACCGTTTTTCGGCCCGTCACAGTGGTGTGCTTGCTTACCGTGTCTGCATGAATTTGGAAACCAGAAATCATGTCGATTTTAGGTCAGAAAAGTCAAGATTTTACACACAATTGATACATGGTTTTTCCAAATTTGAGTTTTTGTTGTTATTGAAAAATATTGATAAACCACAAAGTTATTATTATTATTTAAAGAAAGTTATCTGAAATAAAAAAACATACGTTTAGTACGATCGGATACTTAAAAAAATTGAAAACTACGAAAGTGGTAAGCTGTAGAAAAAAGTTCGATTTTCGACATAAAAACAGCTCTACTTATTAGCGGTTAACAAATGGATAAACGTATCAACAAAATCACCCGGTCGTACGCTAGAAAACAGAGCCTCTCACGTGACCAGAATATTACTAAAAAATGATAAAATATTTACTTTTTCAATATTTTACGAAGCAACCGTAGTAATTTTTTCCAATCCTCGCTACCCAGCGAGGCCAGTAGCTCCACTTGCATCCATAAGCGGCTCTGCCCAACGAGCAAAATACGATCATGTTGTGATTCAGGCCGAGTTGCGGTTGAGGCAAGTGACTCCATCCTGACGCTAAAGTTGCATTTTATTTACATTCCCGGCATCCGTTAATCGATTAATCTCTCTGTCCCTTTCCGGACAAACAAAGAATAATCGTTGTAGCGTGTATCGGCTGATAAAATTGTCAAAACCGCTTGAATTAATTATCGGACTTTCACAACACCGTAGGCGAAACCTCAAGCGCAGTTGTGCATACCTGTCTTTTGCATCGCGCACCTCGCCGTTCCGCTATCACTTATTCCCATCTTTCTTTCTCACTCTATTTCGCACCCTGCCTGCGTGGTGGGGTGCATTGTCCATTCGGGTGAAATTTTTATCCGATATTGCAAAAGCCCGTTGAACGGTCCGGGCTCCCCGTGAAAAGACTGTCAAGTTGACCTATTTTCCTTTTCCATAACGGCCCGAGCGTTCGGCTACATGTACACGGTAGACCGGAGTGGCCGCGTCCGCCTCCTCCATCACCACCACCCCCGCGCTCGCCTTCATGAATATTCGATTGAATATTATTGTTTAATGAATGCCCGTGCTCCTGGTGCTGGTTATGCAGCCACCATCCTGCCACAGAGTTGTTGCATTCTGGTCGATCGTTTCGCGCGTTTTGCCGATAAGGTCGGAACAGACAGAGAGATAGAGAGGGAGAGAGAGAGAGAGAGAGAGAGAGAGAGAGAGAGAGAGAGAGAGAGAGAGAGAGACCACGGCCTCGTCAACATAGACGTGACAGATTGTACGATCGACTGGGAAGTCTGCCCAGCATCAAGTGCTACGGTAGTTTGTACCGTTGGTCCATCACCAGACACCCAACGGCCAACGAGTTCTGGTACTCTGCAGTTTTCCGTGTTGCCTTTCTGTCTTTCCAATTCATTGTTCCACGCGACCACTCACTTTTTGTCCAATGCGATCGCTAACGAACCCTTGCCACAGCCTGCATCTCGTATGACTCTTTTCGTGATGCACCTGTATGACATACGTGTCATACGTTGGGCATGTCCAGCGACGGAGACGTCCGGATTCCTCCCAGCTCATTAGGGTAGATTGGTACTTTCGTGGATGATTAATTGGCTCATCCACTATCCAGATGATATCAATTGGATTTACACGGCCGATTGGAAGCAGTCTGGTCGCTGAAGGATTTGTATTGGGATGTGGAGGAAAACGGTATCGTTGAAGACTGATTGGAAATGTTCGACTCAAGTCTGAGTAGTGCTACGTTGGTTTTTTTCTTGTTTTATTTAATCGGGAAATTCGCTTTTGTGGACATGCTTGAATGAACCAATGAATCAGTACTTTTTCAATTTGGTGGTAGATTCTTGAACCTGATGCTTGCAGCTTCCATTTTTTTTAAGTTGGGTTTTTTAACAGCATTTTTGTTGAAATTTGAACATTTTTACTCTATCGTATTTCGTATTTTTTAAGTGAGGGGAATGTTATATTACTGAATGTTATATTAATGTTATATTATTATAGTATTTTTTAATGTGAGGGGAAAACCAATTTTGAGCGTATTTTATTGGCTTTTTTGTGGGATTTTTTAAATCTAAAATCATGATGATAAATTCCAACAAAAATTGGGTATTCGAAAAAATATCATCTGAAGAACATTCTGTAATTTTTTTGTGTTCAAATATTCGATTATAATCCATTTACAGCCGATGTCCGGGAAGCACCTCTCGAAACCATCTTTTGCGGTGAGCAATGCCCTTCTGAACTAGATTATCCAATATCAAAGAATCAAACAGATTTCGTTATCGTATCAGCTTATCCTATGATCAATCAAAGAAATTTCTGGGTGAGGTTTCGACCGCCCCCGATTAAGCTGAAAATTTGGCCAAACCTTCCTCTTAACATTTTAAGACAAGCCGTAAAGGAGTTTTCAATATTTAAGGGGTCCCCTAAAGGGGTCTTAAAATGTTAAAAGTCTAAATATTAAAATTAACGGGGTCCTCTAGTTTCTCGGCTGTTTTTTTACGGCTTTTTCAATATTTTTTTACGGGCAAAGCATCGAAATAATCAATCTCATTGTTGTTGCATAATCTTTATTAACATTGAAATAAGCTTTACAAATTTTTTGAAGTCAAAATATGTAATAGAATAAACGTTATAGTGGCCGACAGGAAGACATCAAGTAAAAGAGGTGCTTGACGGTTACCAAGATTGCGGCTCTTCTGCTTATCTGAAATCAAAAAACCAAACGGCATTTTAATCTTCATATTTAAGACTAGCGATTGAACTAGAGTGAATTCTAAATTACAAAAATTGACTTTTTTATACACTTTTGAAAATTACATTCTATTTTTTACTCATTTTTTCTTAACTTTTTCGCTCGTACAAAAAAAAAACTATCGAAGCAATCATGATAATCCTAGTTCAATCGCTGGCTTATAACATATTAAATATGCTGTATAAATTTGAACAAGATCGGTGCAGTAGTTTCTGAAATATCGTGGTCACCGTTTCGAAAAATGGTGTTTCGAGAAAAACGCGTTTGAAAGTTCGCGCATGTGATTTATACTTGTGAACTACTTCGAATATCGAAAAATCCTGTGGCACTCATTTTCTACACATGTTGTAGAAGTGATTTATGAAAAAAAAAAAATCGATTTTTTCGACCCGAGAAACTAGAGGACCCCGTTAAAATATCAAAAGAAAAATTAAAATGTTACAAGGAAAAATATTAAAAGGTAAAACACCGAATATCACAAAAAAAATGTTTTCACTTTCACTGCATAAACGGGGTCGACTCGACCCCAGGTTCTTTTTCGACAGCTGTCCTCAGTACACGGGCAGGATGCAGCATGAGGGCAGAGTGTCCATCTATAGGGTAGGAGTGGGGGAACATGCGAGCGCCGTACTGTGGCCGAATAGATAACCCCGTTTTGCGATACAGTCAGTTGAAAAAAATGGGGTCAAAACGACCCCGTGTGCAGTCGACGGGTTAACACTATGAAAAACGTTGTTTGCACTTCGGCGAAATGAAATGCACTGAATTTCAAGCTTGCTTATAGTAATTCTTTACAGATGCGTTAACATCTTAAGGGCTCACATACACCGGGGTAGGTAAAAAAGATCGATTTTTTAAAAAGGTGCTCATTTGAAAGTACTATCCTTTGAGTGTCTACCCTGAAAATTTCATAAGGACGAAGTTATGGCGTTTCGTAACTGCCCGGGTGAGCAACGACTAACGGCTGGGACGGAGGTAGACGCGCTGCGACAAGGGCATCAAAAAAAAGGAAGAATGAGGTTGACACAACAAAAAAAAAGATCTAATGGAAGCGTCCACATCTAAGGATATCCACCATATGGCCGAGGAATCGACGATTTCATGTAGGTTAAAAATAAACCAGTTATTGTAGTGTAAAGTGTACTCAAAACTTTAAACGCGTTTTACTCGAAACAGCGTTTTCAAAATCGGTACCAGAAATATCTCCGCAACTACTGAACCGATCGGGATCAAGTTTTGCACAGTTATGCTTCACACAATAATCTAGTACTTATCGAGCCGTTTTTTCGATACCTGGCATCTTTTTTTTCATTATAAGTACTGAACAATTTTGAGGCGAAAAATCGCCTGTTCTATTTCAGTGACTACCATGATCCGACAGAATTAAATTTTTAAATTCCGACTCGATAAGTACTAGTTTTCTCTATCTACTTTAAGAAACAATTTTTTTTAGATAAACAATGGCGGAGACACGTCTGGTACCGCAAATACTGTGAACAAAAACACGTCCCGGGAAAAGTACTGTAACTTTTTTACCGTTTGAAATTTTTTAACCATATTTTCACACAGTGTATGTAAAATGTCATACTTTAAAATGTATATAATGGTTGTTCAACAAAATTCAGTTTTATAAACAAAAAAAAATCTCAAACATAACCTTACTTTTAGCCGTCTCAGGTGTGGGTAAGACCTTAAGATATCATCACAGTGTAAGATTTTCAAAAAATCAATTTTTTTGCATTATCAGATAGTATACACGGTGATAAACGTTCTGTCCAATTTTTAGATCGAAATTCGAATTGTTTCGGTCGCTACAGCCTTTCTGAGGAAAAGTTAAGCTTTTCTCAACAGCCTTTTTGAGGAAAAGTGGAGCCTTTCAAAGTGTTTGGTGTTTTTCAAAACGGTGTCCACTGTCAAAGGAAGAGTTTTCAAGCTGTTTGAAATTTTAACAGAACATTCTTCACGCCATTCCTTATGTTGCTATGGAAGCTTTTTTGAAAGCTTTCTATTTTTTTTACGAAAAACTCGAATAACAGGCTAAATTTGATACTTTTTATTCAAACCACCGCCATTTTTTTTTCAAATTTCACTAAAAAAACCTCCCAAGGAACATAGCGGCTCTCCTACAGATTAATAATCATTTTGGCATTTTTGTTTCAGATCAAATTTGCAGCCGGAATCCTGGCCGCCATGGGACTCCATTTTTTTGCACGAAATTTTCCGCAAATAAAAGCAATGTTAAACAATAAATAAAGAAATTTTTTGAAATCATTTTGTATTCTTTATCGGTGCTTTAATTTGCAAAAAAATTAGACCGATTAGCTTATCCTATTCACCTAAAAATAAATCTCGAAAAACAGCTATTTTTCGAGCGGTCCCACTGTGATGATTCCTTAAGGCCTTAGGCCACAGTAACGGGTATAAAATCATGTGCGAATTTAACAATAATTTTTTTGTATGCGAAAGTGATTCACTCATAAAATTAATTACACATCTATTTAGTATGAATATCAAGCTCTTAGAAGAAATACATTTTTTTTTTCGATGTATAAAATGGCTGACTACTCGAAACTTCTCTAAACAGCTTTTTTCCAATGGGCGTGACAAATAACTTCAACAATTTTCACTCGATTTACTTCAAATTTAAAAGTTATGTTCCTAATAGCATTTCTCAGAGAAGTACGTACGGAATTTCTGATTAATCGAAAACTTTTCATTTTATGAGCAGTTTATGAGCAGTTATAATGAAATTCTTCACTGAAAATTAATTTCTTAAGGCGTTACCCCCCCTTGTAGCGCAAAAAAGGCCTTTTTCATGAATTTTTTTTAAAGAAAACTACAAAACTTTTTTAACCGATCAATATACCATCTTAAAGAACACATCTTGAAGAACTTTTAGTAATTTTTTTATTGAAAAATATTACATTGTTTAGTGGCAAATGGCCGTCAATGAAATAATGTTTTTACATACACGGTTTGCGGTGACCAACACTGCGGCGAAGTGGATCATCTGAAAAAAAATGCGGATGGATTTAGTCAAATATAAGTATAAACTAGTCTTTAATCGAAGGATTTTAAAAAATATTCATTTTTCACAAAATGGCGGACAGTCAAAGTTAATGGTTCGATTTTAACGAAAAAAACGGCCGTTTTTTGGCTATAAAACGGCCATTTTTTTCGAAAAAAAAACGAACTATTAAAGACTACATTTTTATGTATTAAATAAGCCTGCAAAATTTCAAGAAGATCGGTTCATTAGTGTTCGAGTAATCTTGGTCACCGACTTCAGAAATGCCATTTTGAGAAAAACGCGTTTAAAGTTTCAATTTCAGTTTACACGAAGAAAACATTTTTTTTTGTAAACTTACATAGAGTCATCTATACCCGGATACTTATACTTAAAAAAAATGCAATAAAAAAAATCGATTTTTTCAAAATCGCAAGTGGGGGTAACCCCTTAAGTTCACATACCTACAACTTTTGAATAAAACAATATTTTTCAAATTCTGTACGTACTTCTCTAGGTATTCTAATGTAGATTGACGAGAATTTTTGTTTTTTGTTCTAGGTAAAAAATTGTGGATGCTAAATGTCACGGCAGGGAGCGCCTAACAAAGACAACAAAAGAAAATATTAGTAGTTGGCCATTGTACATCGAAAATATATATATATATATATTTTTCTAACAGCTTGTTATTCATACTAAATAGATGTGTAATTAATTTTATGAGTAAATCACTTTTTCATACGAAAAAAATTGTTAAATTCGCACACGATTTTATACCCGTTACTGTGGCCTAAGGCCTTAAACTACACGCACGCAGTTCTGGTGACGCCATCTGTTGGAAAACAGCGAGAACTTATTCAACGTCCTAATATATGCACCTACATGGATATTCGTGTATATTCATGCACACTCGAAGATATGAATTTGAATGCATATATTCGGGAATAAGTCAAGATGCGCCAAAAGAGGCAATCCGAGGTGTTCCACATAGCGCGCGTTGGGATTTGCGATGACACGATTGCGAGCTTCTGTCGCGGCTGGATTCGTGTGGCACGGATCCAAAAAAACTTGGCCAGCCTATACATATATGTGTGTACCGGGGAAGAAAGAGGAATCACGATGAGAGCGCGATGACGAGGGAACGATGAGGCGAGAAGGGCGAGAGCCACGCGCGGTGGAGAACCGGAAACGAGAAAGCGCACCGCATTCATTCGGGTGATACTTTTGTTAGGCTCCACCGCGGAAGAGGGGAACGAAAAGGTGAAGGAGGATGAGGAGGAGGATTAGACTGGCATACTCCCTCGCGTCTCTGTGGCACGGAGCATGCAGCCGCATGAGCCCAAATTAAAATCCTTCCTGTTGGCCAAGATTCAGCATACTCTTTTTCCTTTACCGATATGTCTCCTCGAGTCGTGTCTTCCTCGCTCTGCGCGTCATTGCGCGCATCCTGCTACTCCTTGTCTCACATTTGCATAGGGTAAAAGTGGGATAGATGGCCAACTTTTTGAAAAAAAGTTATATTTTTAAAACAACAAACGTTACGTAACGGCTTTTAATGGTTATTGATACAATCGTCCTGGATCTTTGAAATCTATCTATATTTGAGGAATTCCCACGTCACTTCAGCCAGTAAAAAAAATCCACAAATAATTTTGAAAAATCGAGTTACTTTATTGAAAAATATTCACCGAGTGTCGACATTTTTTAAAAATTTCTGACGTTTTTTCTCGTTGATTACCATTTTTTAACATATTTCCATTCAAATGGCTGTATCTTTGGCAGGATTGGACGTATTTACATTCGCAAAAAAAGAAAATGTGCGTCTTTTTCTAGCCTTCCAGAAAAAAATTAATTTAGATTTTATTGCGCAAGTCGAACGTCCGTTTCAGGGCAAAATATGCAAAAATATTTTTTTTCTCAAGGAAAGACACTCGTTATTTTATTTTTTTAAATTTCCCCGAATTGTGAAAATGAAAAACCGATTTTTCGTATTTTTTATATTATGGGATTCCTAAACACCGTGAAGTAACAGCTATTTTTATTTAAATTTTTTTTTTATTAATATTCGATTGAAAAGTGTGCAGCACTCACTGTATGTTTACCAGGTTTTTGAAGTACATATCACATATATGTCATATGTATTGGAGCATTGGAGTGCTCCACACTCTTCAGTCGAAAATTAATAAAAAATAAAAAATAAAAAATAAAGACAGCTGTTACCTTACGGTGTTTAGGAATCCCATAATATAAAAAATACCAAAAATCCGTTTTTCGTATTCACAATTCGGGGAAATTTAAAAAAATAAAATAACGAGTGCCTTTCCTTGAGAAGATAAATGTTTTTGCATATTTTGCTCTGAAACGGACGTTCCACTTGCTCAATAAAATCTAAATTAATTTTTTTCTGGAAGGCTAGAAAAAGACGCACATTTTCATTTTTTACGAATGTAAATACGTCAAATCCTGCCAAAGATACAGCCATTTGAATGGAAATATGTTAAAAAATGGTAATCAACGAGAAAAAACGTCAGAAATTTTAAAGAAATTTCGCCACTCGGTGAATATTTTTCAATGAAGTAACTCGATTATTCAAAATTATTTGTGGATTTTTTTTACTGGCTGAAGTGACGTGGATTGTCTCATATATAAAAAGAAAAGTCCTGACTGACTCACTGACTCATCAACGCCCAGCCCAAATCTTTGGACCTAGAAAACTGAAATTTTGCACAGGGGTTCCCTATAGGATGTAGACAAGGAAAAAGGAAGGAAATTCAACCCATAAAGGGGTTTGTTTGGGTTCAATGGGGGGTTCAAAGTTTGTATGGAGAAACAATATTAAATAGACATTTCGACTCCAAACTTCGTAAAAGTACTCCTAAAAACAAATAAGCAAATACGTATATCAAGATTTAAAAAAATCAGCCCCTCAGGTGGTGAAAATATACCTAAAAATCCATATGTTTCGACATATAAAAACTTCAAATTTGGCATGTTAGTAGGTAATTGTAATAAATATTTTTCTAACTATAATATTATACTCAAATGTAATATAATGATAAAATTCAAATTATTATAGATACAAACGAAATAAATATCATTAAAATAGAATATAGGATAATATCAAATATTATACTAATGTCTAATTCAACACCCAATATTTTTCTAGTTACAATATTCGAGTTAAATCGAATGTAATCATGAAATCTGGCACTTAAATGTTTAGTTACGAAAATGTTCATTTTAGAACATCAACTAGGCGCTACAACGATACATTCATAGCTGTTATTCCATGGCAAACTCTACTCTACTCTCTATTCCATGGCATACTCTATTCTACTCTATATTCGATCGCTTACTCTACCCCTCTGCGTGAGTTTTCTTGACAGATGACGATACATACAAAATCGATGTATGCAAGTAGTTGCATAGCTACCTTTATGGTTCGATTTTTGACGTTTCGTCTACTGACGAAACGTCAAAAATTATTATTTCGTATTTCGTCTACTGACTTGACATCAAACCCAGTTTCGAAAGAATAAATAAATGAAAGAGCAATTTGACCAACGAACGAACCATAGTTGTCTGATTCATTGAAAAGCGAAGTGATCTCGTTTAATTGTCGACGGACAATTTAAAAAAAGAATTTGACGATCATCACAAAACGTCGGACGATTTGGTTTGATTTGAGTATTTGTATTCTCGTCTAATTTGTAGTTTAAGAGTACACGCATCCTACGGATAAAAAGAAAATGGCCAAAACCTAAGAACGACGTGTTCAGCGTTTTTTTGGAAAATCTGAGCGGGCGACGCCGCGGGTAAAAGCTAGTGGTGAATGAAAAGTAAGCGTTTATTTTACCAAGACAAGAAACAAATTTAATTTCTTAAGCCTCTAAAAAAGAGGACACTAGGATAATATCAGGAAAAGGTTCGCAATGTAACGGGTCTGAGGCTAGGTCCCGAACCGCCGTTCCCTTTCTGGGGAACTGATCAGGAACGGGGCGGAGACCAAGCGGTAAATGGCCAGGAAAGTTGTAGGGAATGGATCGGGAAATAACCAGGAACAAACGAGGAAATAAAAAATGACGTTTCCGCGTTTTTGGAATTCTTGAGGAGGTAAAATCGGGAGTGTGTTCAATTTAGTACTTCGACAACATATTGTTTTTTGGTTATCTACTTACTAAGGTAGTATATGAGTGTATACATACGCTTACTCGCATTTCCTGATAGGCAAAGAGACAGAAAAACGTACACAGATCACTATCTGAGTGAAAAAGGCCTACAGTGCAAAGGGTTATTTCACAAGTATCGCAAAATCGTAACCGTAAGTGCACGCAATAAGCATAGCACGTCTGTGCGTGGTACAACTCACAGAACGAACTTTTATCCACGTACGATGGTACCTTGCTTACGCGAAGCGCTTCGCTTGTAGCCACCTGCCGGATTATTGGTGAAATACATTCAGGCAATGTTTTCAAGGCCAGGCCATTGATATTTCCCAATATGGCGACGAGGCGTTCAAAAACCACGAATGGCTTGCTTTACTTTTTTGCCTCATTAACGGGGTCGTCTAGTTTCTCGGCTGTTTTTTTACGGCTTTTTCAATAATTTTTTACGGGCAAAGCATCGAAATAATCAATCTCATTGTTTTTGCATAATCTTTATTAACATTTAAATAAGCTTTACAAATTTTTTGAAGTCAAAATATATAATGGAATAAACGTTATAGTGGCCGACAGGAAGACATCAAGTAAAAGAGGTGCTTGACGGTGACCAAGATTGCGGCTGTTCTGCTTATCCGAAATAAAAAAACCAAACGGCATTTTAATCTTCATATTTAAGACTAGCGATTGAACTAGAGTGAATTCTAAATTACAAAAATTGACTTTTTTATACACTTTTGAAAATTACATTCTATTTTTTACTCATTTTTTCTTGAGTTTTTCGCTCGTACAAAAAAAACTATCGAAGCAATCATGATAATCCTAGTTCTGTCGCTGGCTTATAACATATTAAAGATGCTGTATAAATTTCAACAAGATCGGTGCAGTAGTTTCTGAAATATCGTGGTCACCGTTTTGAAAAATGGTGTTTCGAGAAAAACGCGTTTGAAAGTTCGCGCATGTGATTTATACTTGTGAACCACTTCGAATATCGAAAAATCCTTTGGCACACATTTTCTACACATGTTGTAGATGTGATTTATGAAAAAAAAAAATCGATTTTTTCGACCCGAGAAACTAGAGGATCCCGTTAAATAATTTGGCTATTCTTTATGCTCAAATCATTAATTATCGTAATCCCGGTATTTATGATAAGCATTATTATCCTCGTCGATTATCATTGATTAAATTAATGATTTTAATGATGAATAGAATTGCACCAGATGTATTAGCTTCGTCCCAATCAATTATAAATGTCTTTGATAAGGTGAAAAGCAAGGTAGCTGTTCATTAGTTCTTGAGCCCTTAGGCCACTCTAGAGGCCGAAAAAAGGGTCTATGGGGATTTTTTAAATAAAAACTACTAAATAAATCGAGATTACAAAAAGGGTGTTTATCATACGTATCAGTGGCTGTATACAATAATTTTTTTGAAGTCATTAATTCCAAAATGGCGGCTGTGCAGCGTTTATCTCAAAACTGCATTTTTTAAGTGGGCCGAAAACATAACTCAAACAATTTTCAACCGATTCATTTGAAATTTTGAATACATCTTGAAAAATACATTGTCTATGGAAGTACGTAGTATTTTTTTTTTATATTGCATAGTTCATTGTTATTAACAATTATCTGACGATTTTGTAGGCAAATTTTTGGAAAGTGCAAAATTTGTCTAAAAAATCGTCAGATAATTGTTTTTAGTGATTTTCGGTGAAAAAACGCTCCAACTCCGTCGATAAAAAAACGATGCATATGTAAAATTAGAAGTCAATCAGTGGAATGATTTCTGACAAAATCGTGGTCACCGATTTTGAAAAAGCCATAACTCCTTCAATTGTGAAAGGATCGACTTGAAATTTTTTAAACATTTTTGAATTTTTATAGCTTGAGTATCCGGCGAAAACTAAAAATCAATATTTAAATAAAGTTCAACTAGATGTGAGCCTTTGAGCCTTATGAGATTTTTTTTCTAATTTAAAACAACCAATGATATTACCGGGAGACATTTTTCCACCAGACGTTCTCTTTTAACTTTTCAAAAGTTTTTCAAAGGGTATCCATATACCCCCGCGTGTGGATGCGTGTATGCGTGCGTGTGTGTGTATGTACATATGTAGGTATAAATAAGGAAAATGCGAAAGTGGAAATCCTTGAGCTTTTTCCCTCGAGGATTTTTCTGAAACGGCGGAGCTCTCTCTCTCTCTCTCTCTCTCTCTCTCTCTCTCTCTCTCTCATGCCTCTTGTCCTACACTTACTGATGCGACTTTAATGTCCCAGAGCGCTCGAGATATCGTTCCTTCGTACTCCTATTTCATCCCATGCTGTGCTCGTCTTTGCCGCACACGACACGCTCTTTCGCGCGAATATCAACGCATTAGGAGATAGTACGGTATGCACACCCCCTATATATATATATATATATATATATACACACATATACATACACATATATACAGGGTGTCCTTTTATGACTGGATAATCCTGCAACTGTCGATCGGTCAGATCATGTCCTACTATATGCAAGAATTTCCGTTCAGTAAAAGTCCCACGCTTTTCAAGATAAAAACATCTGCTTTTGGTTTTTCGCACGCCATTTCTACAAATGACAACTGTTTTGACCCGGTTTGAAAAAAATACTCTTGGTTATTTGCTTAATCTAGAAAAGTCTTCTTTTTAACCTTAAATGTTACGGAAACTTTATGAAAAAAGATCTTATGCAGAATTTTCAGACAAACCAATTCAAACATCTGACTTTGATAGCCTGCAGTGTAAAAAAAATGTACTACGCATATCGTGCCAAGTACTTTAAAAAGTTCCTTAGTTTTTGTCGATTCATGTTATTTGCAGAAATGGCATGCAAAAAACCAAAAGCAGCTGATTTTTTTTCAAAAAATAACATAAAGCGTAAAATCTCGAAAACCGTGGGGCCGTTGCAAGATTATCCATCCATTATAGGACACCCTGTATACATAAATATATATATATAGGGTGTCCTATAATATATATATATATATATATGTGTGTGTGTGTCTGTGTGTGTGTGTATGTATATGCAACCCCATCTATCGCGCGAGTCTTGCCGATTAAAAAGGCTTCAGTCGACTCTCTCGCCTACCGCCAACCACTACGATTTACGCCTTTTTCATCGTGATCGGTATCAATCTTCTGCCGCCGGTTTTCTTCTGCGGGCGCCCTGTGTCGCTTCCCCTCGTCGTGTCTCGTGCGACGAAATGGAGCTTAAGTCGAGAAACGTCGCGGCTTCTCGAGCGAGAAACGAAAAACACGCGTTTCTAAATAATAGCGGGACACTTTTTATCCGAGACTCTTGCCTCTTTGGTTCCAGCCGCGATACGACACGCTCGCGCGCGAGAACGCGGCAAAGTCTCGGAAAAAAATTCACGACATCAATTTACCCTTGCCTTTTGCTAGAGCAAAAAAATTCACAAAGGAAGATAATTGATCCCGGAAAATTAGGGAACGTCAAGAGATTTCTCAAGCGACGTACTATTCGAATCGTTAATTGCGAACTGGAATTAACAAAAAATGACGCGATTGATAATAGACAGAAGGAAAAAAAATCACCGAACCGACCTGTCCGCCTTCGATTTTGTTGAAAGTCATGTATGTGATGAAGCATGGAAAACTATTGGACACCTATTTTTTATCGGCGGAAAAGCGGCTTTAAGGGGGAAACCCATGCCTTAAAAAAAGGCGTGTCACCCCTTAATTTAACTTTTGTTCGATATTTCTATAGTGGATTTTTCATCACTTTGCGTTAGGGAAATTTTGGTTTTTGTTTCATTCAGAAACATCGTCTAATTGTGGGGGAAACTGCAAAATCACCCCTCGAAACCCCTTTCATTGAAGAGTAGTTCCCCCCTTAAAACCGTTTTCCGCCGATAACGAAAAATACGTGTCTAACAGTTTTGAATGCTTAATCACATAATGAATTTTGCCAAAGCGATTTCGAGAAAAACGTGTTCGAAGTTTGCCGGTTCGCGAAACCTACCTATAAACGCCCATATGGCCCTTCATTTTGAACGAGTCGACTGAAATTTTCAGAGAATATTTTCGAAATGTTACATTTTGAGAATGCGTCGAGAGAAAAAAATCGATATTTTCAAAGATTTCCAATAGGTGTAAGCTCTTAAGGGGGTAAAAACCTTTAGGCGAGGAAAAATTACTCATTTTAATGTTTTTTTTTGTTAAAGGAAATATTTTTCACCATTTTTGAGACTCGGGGTATGTTTTATTACTACTTTTGGCTGTTACATGATATTTTTAAAAATAAAATTTAAAAAATCGCGGAAGTAAGGTATGGACTTCTTAACTGATGAATGATTCTGATGAAATTTGAAATGAATCTTTCCAACCTTTTTGTCTAAAACATGGCGCCAAATTTGTTCGAAAATAAAACAAATAGCAAGTCCTATATATATATATATATATATATGCCCATAAACATATGAATGTACGTACATATTACAAAGGGAGGAAGACGCTTGTAGAAGGCGAATGTTTGGTCATGATAAGGCCGGAGGATTTCCTCTCATATCCCCATTTTATTACCCTCATTCCTCTCCTCTTCATTCTTCCTCTCTCTCTCCCTCTCTCTCTGGTCTCGCCGACATCCAAGAATCTCCATGAGGTGTCGTTCCATAATATTCCATAGATACATGCCCAATATTACGTCTCATACCCATACATATAGCGTGAGGCGTTCAAGAACATCCACCTCGTATAAAATGTTATTCCATGTTTGAAGACTGCTCTGCCTTTTATTGCATATGGTATTATACACGAACGGCGCATATTCAAAGTCTCCTGTTTACCGTGAGAAAAGGAAAATGGCCAAAAAACGATTATAGCCCGTAAACACGCAGTAGTAAACGCTGACAAGTTACAGTAACAATAATAACGACAATAATGATAATAACCCTTAATAATCCTATTTATTGGTATCCCGGTTTAGGGGGCTTATTTTCGAGTGGTCTTTCTACAGCTCGTTGCACGAGCTCCGAGCTGATCGTATTTGCGGGTAGAGGACTTTGCTTATATTTCTGCAATTAACAAAATACCCTTGCAGAGCGCCTCCACTTACTCGCATATTCCCACCGCGTGGGGAAACTTAATTCTTCGTTCTCCGCACGCCTCCCCCCGTGAAACGGGGGCTCTCATTCGCCCATTCGCGTCGAAAGTCCGGAGCTTTCCTCGTATGGAGGTTTATGCCAACGTACATATTAAGATACGAATTACAGTTAATATGCATACACGTTGCATGGAGGAGGAAAAAGGGAGGGAGAAAGGGGCGAGGGGAGAACGAATAAGTATGAAGGGTGTGTATACCGGGTGACCCATTTTAGTCTTACACCTGATTCATCTCGAAAAATACTGCTCCGATCAAGTGCTGAGTATAATAAAACGTTTAAGGAGCTATACCAGTGTGAACGCTGAAAATTTGGGTGATTTTAGGGAATTTTTTGGAAGAATAGTACTCAATTAAATTTTTCCCAAAATCAAGAATATGTTTGGCTATATTTGACCTTTATTACATAATTTTTTCATAGAAAAATATTGAGATCCAAGCGACTTATGCGCTGTCTTCGGAGGCGCCAAACAAAAAAACTTCCTCTACTGCCGACACGATTCCGGCCGGTTGAGTAACTGAAACCGAAAAAGGAAAAAATGTCGTTAAACTGGAAGGTATTTCCTGGACAATGACGTAGGATTTTTGAAAAATATCAAAATCTAACAATATAGCGTAGTTATGAAAAAAGTATTTTTTCTTGACTATAAAATGGTCGTTTTTTGCAATGCCAAATCGTCAATTTTCATCCAATCAAAAATATCCTACGTCATTGGAGAGTAAATATATTCAAGAGTACTCACTTAAAATTTCAAGTAAATCGGATAAACTGCTCTTTGAGTTACAGTGTCAGCAAATTTGAAAAATCTCATTTCGAGAAAAACGCGTTTAAAGATTTAACTATCGATTTTTGCAAGATAAAATGATAATGATATTCTTGAAAGTATATACTGTCGAAAAATGCAAAAAAACATCGATTTTGTGATAGTGTCACACCTGTATAGCCCCTTAAGGTTCAAGGGGGACGTTGAAAAATCTTGTTTGGTCCAAAATTCAGAATGGCGAGGTTAGGATGGCCGACATATTTATAAAAAATGGGATCATGAAATTTTCACCAAAACATTTATCAGGCCAAAACTAACAACTTTTGTAGGAAAAGTTTTTTGATAACGTTCAAAATGTTTAGGTTAGAACACCATTTTTTAGCCGAAATGACGAGCCACAGAGACCTAATCCGTGTTTAGGTTTGATTGGGTTATCGAACAAACCCAAACAAACTCACACCCACACACACGCGCACACTTACACTAGCGAAGATGAAGACCTTACCTCCTCGTGGTACATTCAGGAAAGCGTCGAAATAGTAAACAAAAATGGTATTTCAACTAAAAGATGATGAACATCATCAAAAAAAAAATTCCTGTAAATGTTAGTTTTGGCCTGATAAAAAGTTTTGGTGAAAAAAATGCATGATCCGATTTTTTTAAATCTACAGATATTACGCAAAATGCAACTATCTCATGGCATTGAAAATGTAATCAGACTTTCCGGGTAATAAAACAAATCCATCCATCCATCCATCCATCCATCCATCCATCCATCCATCCATCCATCCATCCATCCATCCATCCATCCATCCATCCATCCATCCATCCATCCATCCATCCATCCATCCATCCATCCATCCATCCATCCATCCATCCATCCATCCATCCATCCATCCATCCATCCATCCATCCATCCATCCATCCATCCATCCATCCATCCATCCATCCATCCATCCATCCATCCATCCATCCATCCATCCATCCATCCATCCATCCATCCATCCATCCATCCATCCATCCATCCATCCATCCATCCATCCATCCATCCATCCATCCATCCATCCATCCATCCATCCATCCATCCATCCATCCATCCATCCATCCATCCATCCATCCATCCATCCATCCATCCATCCATCCATCCATCCATCCATCCATCCATCCATCCATCCATCCATCCATCCATCCATCCATCCATCCATCCATCCATCCATCCATCCATCCATCCATCCATCCATCCATCCATCCATCCATCCATCCATCCATCCATCCATCCATCCATCCATCCATCCATCCATCCATCCATCCATCCATCCATCCATCCAGCCATCCATCCATCCATCCATCCATCCATCCATCCATCCATCCATCCATCCATCCATCCATCCATCCATCCATCCATCCATCCATCCATCCATCCATCCATCCATCCATCCATCCATCCATCCATCCATCCATCCATCCATCCATCCATCCATCCATCCATCCATCCATCCATCCATCCATCCATCCATCCATCCATCCATCCATCCATCCATCCATCCATCCATCCATCCATCCATCCATCCATCCATCCATCCATCCATCCATCCATCCATCCATCCATCCATCCATCCATCCATCCATCCATCCATCCATCCATCCATCCATCCATCCATCCATCCATCCATCCATCCATCCATCCATCCATCCATCCATCCATCCATCCATCCATCCATCCATCCATCCATCCATCCATCCATCCATCCATCCATCCATCCATCCATCCATCCATCCATCCATCCATCCATCCATCCATCCATCCATCCATCCATCCATCCATCCATCCATCCATCCATCCATCCATCCATCCATCCATCCATCCATCCATCCATCCATCCATCCATCCATCCATCCATCCATCCATCCATCCATCCATCCATCCATCCATCCATCCATCCATCCATCCATCCATCCATCCATCCATCCATCCATCCATCCATCCATCCATCCATCCATCCATCCATCCATCCATCCATCCATCCATCCATCCATCCATCCATCCATCCATCCATCCATCCATCCATCCATCCATCCATCCATCCATCCATCCATCCATCCATCCATCCATCCATCCATCCATCCATCCATCCATCCATCCATCCATCCATCCATCCATCCATCCATCCATCCATCCATCCATCCATCCATCCATCCATCCATCCATCCATCCATCCATCCATCCATCCATCCATCCATCCATCCATCCATCCATCCATCCATCCATCCATCCATCCATCCATCCATCCATCCATCCATCCATCCATCCATCCATCCATCCATCCATCCATCCATCCATCCATCCATCCATCCATCCATCCATCCATCCATCCATCCATCCATCCATCCATCCATCCATCCATCCATCCATCCATCCATCCATCCATCCATCCATCCATCCATCCATCCATCCATCCATCCATCCATCCATCCATCCATCCATCCATCCATCCATCCATCCATCCATCCATCCATCCATCCATCCATCCATCCATCCATCCATCCATCCATCCATCCATCCATCCATCCATCCATCCATCCATCCATCCATCCATCCATCCATCCATCCATCCATCCATCCATCCATCCATCCATCCATCCATCCATCCATCCATCCATCCATCCATCCATCCATCCATCCATCCATCCATCCATCCATCCATC
>OX101783.1:9884383-9904383 GCA_944452715.1 Ophion slaviceki | reverse complement strand
CTTGGCTCTTCCGCTTCCATTCAGCGTTGACGTTGATATCGCGCGCCCAGACAGAGGAGAAACATCCCGCGAGCTCCGCCCTGACATAATTTTGTAAGCGCGAAAAGGGATCGTAATGAGGACACTACGGTGGTGATATGCACGTCAACGGAACTTGGTATACGTGTACGTGTGTGCACATGTGCGTACACGTGACTTGTATCATATATTTATATAAGTATAGACATGGTGACAATTATAACGTGGCCACGTGTTTTTTACAGTACTTCCGCGGAGATTTTGTGAATGAGGAAAAATATGACTTTCTAACAAAAATAGCGTATTTTTGTGACAAGCAGAATTTGCCAGAAAAAAATGGGTGTTGTAGAAAAAAATAAAAGTTCCATCTTGAATGCATCTGAATGGAGATAATTTAATTCCGAATACGAAACACTCGTGGGAAACTGTTTTTGTGTATTCCGTCATCGAGAAGAAAAATTATCGTAGATGCTTTTGAAAGTGGATAAATGGAATTTATCCACTCTCAAATTTCTTCATGTGAATGAATAAATGAAATTTATTCAAAATTCAATAAAAAAAATTATTTGTAATTAAAATACAAAATTATTTAAAATTAAGGTCAATAAATTCGTTCGGTTTCTTAATACTAAATTTAAAAAAATTAAGGAGTGAGGTCTAGTTAGAACGTTAAAAAAGGCCGCTACCTGTTTACTTTATATGGCTCAAACACGGCGTCCTTCAAAGTTATATATTTCGGCGAATAATGGTCTGATTTACATTCAATTAGTCGGAAAATACTCGTAAGATATTATACTTTTAGAAAATGAAAAAAATCGTTTTTTTGAAAATTCTATCTCGACCTCCCTCCTTAATGAAATTGAATAACATCTTTTAATTCCATTAAAAAAAGATTTTCTTGAGAGTGTTTCGTGTTCGGAATGTAGGTATCTTCATTCTGCTGATCTAAAAATGTATATGATTTTTCGGTATAGTAATGATACATCATTACTTTGTTTTTTCAGATTGGTTAATTATTTTCTGTTTTTTTTCTTCTACTCATCGCAAAAATAGGCTACTTACTTTTTTTCCGAAGAGGACTCGAAAAACCATTAAATACCATATTGTCCTCAGTTGTAAAATCTCCGCGACACATCCTTAAAAAACATATGGTCACCTTATAACTGTCGCTATATATATATTACCCGCAATGTGTATGATGCAGGCATCCTATAGAATACCTATTCTTTTTGAATAGGTATGCCATAAAATTATTCTTCTGGAATAGGTATTCGATGAAATTATTTTTCTAGAATAGGTATTCTACATAATTATTCTATGCGACACCAGTTTCGTCAAGGCAATTTATAAAATATTTTATCTATCGTTAACCATCACATACTGTACCTAGGTAATCTATGCAATATCTTGAAATTACATAGAATGCCATTCGGAGTTCAGGTAAAGTATAAAATTATGGACAAATAAAACACCTTTTGGGCGCTCAAAATAATCAATTCAATAAATCGTTTCAATGGAATGGTATTTTTTTGTTCTTTCATGTTTAACTATTGTGACATTATGTTTGGGTTTGTTGGGGCCTTCAATAGTTCAACATGTCTTACATGCTGAACTATTGTGACATTTTGTTTGGGTTTGTTTGGGTTACACCCTCGCGCTGTATTGCCAATAGATCTTGCATACAGATCGCCAACCGCATATGGATGAGCGAGTGTTGATTGGCGAGATTGTTTGGGTTTGTTTGGGTTTGTTTGGGTTTTGTTTGCGGAATTTGGGGATTTGTTTGCGAGTGTTTAATAGTAAACACTTTGCCCGCTGTATATTTGATATTGTATAGAATGCCTACGTAAAGTATGGAAAAATAAAGTTTTATACATTGCCTGGACGTTAGTTATTCTATAGAATACCGGATTATACAGATTGCCTGTAACATTCCATTGATTCCATTGATTCCATTGAACCGTTGACAAGATTTTTTAAATTGTGAAAATATCCAACGAATACAGGTTTTCGAAAAAAGCTTGATCCTTCGTAAAAAGTCGGAAAAGGAATGACGTTTCGTGCGCAACCTTTGTCTTTTTCACCTTTGCTTCCCTTAGATTCGGCGACGTCCTCAAAGATCGCGCTCCGGCGAACAAGTTTCTGATGGAAAATTCGAGAATCTTCCTGCACCAAGTCGAAGGTAGAAGGGATATATATGTATAGAATATTGTTCGGCAGCGAGGGTTTGGGTCGAAGGGTCTGCAAGGGCGAGGAAAGAAGTAGTGAAAGAAGACGCCTCGACCTCATAGCGCGCGAGCACAACTTCCATCTCCGCGCGCGATGTGTTGATACTGGCCCGTAATTACGCTTCGGAAATTACTTTTTCTCGGCTGTCCATGATTGCACATTCGAAAGAGTCCGCTCTGGGACACAAAAGAGAGGGAAAGCAAGAGAGAGAGAGAGAGAGAGAGAGAGAGAGAGAGAGAGAGAGAGAGAGAGAGAGAGACAGAGATGGATACACAGAGAGTTGGAAAACCGGAAAACTTCAATGGACGCGAATGTCGGACGAGCGAGCTGATGTTTCCTTTCTCTCTCTCTCTCTCTCTCTCTCTCTCTCTCTCTCTCTCCTTCTCCGGTTTCCAACTGGATCCGCGATCGTTGGAACGCCCATCATCTCTCGATCGTCCTGGCGCGAAATGAATTCAGAGCAACCGGAGAACAAGAGTGACAGAGCGAGAGAGGGAGAGGAACCAGGGGATGGCGTTCCATTGTCCTCCTAATAGTCCCAGCTCTTCCGATGTACGCCTCTCCTCCTCCTCTTCCAGCAGCTTGCCCGCCGGAATCGATGGGGAAATTCACCTGGGATTTAAGGAAATTTGTTCCGGGCAAAAGAGAGACGAGGCAGTCGTGGGGAACATCGCGTAATTTCAATCGTCGAGAAGCAAGATTATACGGCGAAATGGCACGAAGGTGCGGTAGGACAGAAAAAAAGAACGTCTGTCCCTTTCGCAGTACTTGCGCGTACACACACACTTAACATTTTTAGATGTCGGTTTTTTTTCTTCAATACGTTACGAATAATATACCAGGTGTAGAGGTATAAAACCGGATTTTTTTTGTAAAAATCACACGCCTGTTTGAAAATGATCAAAAAATATTTTATTCAAAATAACCTTCGTTGTTATTTATACATTTTTCCCACCTCTCCGGCAGTTTATGAATGCCACGCCAAAAAAAAACAGATCTTTTGAAGCGAACCAGTTATCGAGCCATTTTCGTACATTTTCATACGAATTGAAGCGTTGTTTAGCGAGAGCGTGTCCCATTGATGCGAATAGATAATAATCGGACGGAGCCAAGTCTGGAGAATAAGCCGCATGTGCTAGTATTTCCCAACTGAACGCCTCGATCGTTTCCCTGACCCGTTTTGCTGTGTGTGATGGAGCATTATCATGGAGCAAAATGACTTTGTGTTGCCGTTTTCCATATTCAGGTCTTTCAAACGAATGGAGACAGCTTTCTGCGTCACATTCAATTTATCCGCGAGTTCTTGTTGACTTTGAGTATCATCTTCAACCAATAAGCCTTGCAATTCGTTGTCTGCGAACTTTTTTGGTAGTTTCCTACGCTCTTCGTTTCTCACGCCAAAATCACCACTTTTGAATTTTTTGAACCACTCGCAACACTGTGTTTTACCAAGAGCGTGTTCACCGTAAGCTTCGACAAGCATTCGATGCGATTCTGCAGCAGTTTCCTTCAAATGATAACAGAAAACCAATGCTGTCCGCAAATCGTAGTTCGTAGGCACAAAACTCGACATGTTTAAGGCGTTACCCCCACTTGTAGCGCAAAAAAGGCCTTTTTCGTGAATTTTTTTAAAGAAAACTACAAAACTTTTTTAATCGATCAATATACCATATTAAAGAACACATCTTGAAGAACTTTCAGTAATTTTTTTATTGAAAAATATTACATTGTTTAGTGGCAAATGGCCGTCAATGAAATAATGTTTTTATATACACGGTTTGCGGTGATCAACATTGCGGCGAAGTGGATCATCTGAAAAAAATGCAGATGGATTTAGTCAAATATAAGTATAAACTAGTCTTTAATCGAAGGATTTTAAAAAATATTCATTTTTCACAAAATGGCGGACAGTCAAAGTTAATGGTTCGATTTTAACGAAAAAAAAACGGCCGTTTTTTGGCTATAAAACGGCCATTTTTTTCGAAAAAAAAATCGAACGATTAAAGACTCTACATTTTTATGTATTAAATAAGCCTGCAAAATTTCAAGAAGATCGGTTCATTAGTATTCGAGTAATCTTGGTCACCGACTTCAGAAATGCCATTTTGAGAAAAACGCGTTTAAAGTTTCAATTTCAGTTTACACGAAGAAAATATTTTTTTTTGTAAACTTACATAGAGTCATCTATTCCGGGCCCATACAGAAATATGGGCCCGGATACTTATACTTCAAAAAAATGCAATAAAAAAAATCGATTTTTTCAAAATCGCAAGTGGGGGTAACCCCTTAAGGTTATAGAAAAATATACCGGTGTAGGGAACTTGGGTTGTTGTGTGTTGAAAATCTTCGTCAGCTGTTAGAGGGAGATGATAGCGCTGCAGAAGCGGTCTTACGGTCCTTAAACTGATGGCTAGCACCATCTATAGGGAAGTTCCGGTTTTATACTTCCACACCTGGTATATGCAATAGGGTATCACAAAATGACCTGACATTTCAATTTATTTATAAAACGTATTATTTATTTGAAAAGTACGAATACTTTCATTTCAATGTAAGGTACAGACATGGAGGTTATGTGCGGAACACAATATCCAATAAATAGCCGCCTCGTCCCTGTTTGTAAACGTTCACTCTTTAGCCAGAATGTTCAATAACATTTTGGCATAATGACTTTGGTGGCCAATTCACATCGCCGCGGCGCGAGATAACACGACCATGAAACTTCGTCTGCAATAACTGCATTGTTTCGCCCGCATTGTGGCAGCTTGCGCCATCTTGTTGATAGAATATGTCTTCCAAGTCCATGCTGTTTATGCCACTTATCGGATATTGTGTTCCACACATAACCTTCATGTTTGTACCTTACATTAAAATAAAAGTATTCGTACTTTTCGAATGAATAATACGTTTTATTAATAAATCAAAAGGTCACGTCATTTCGAGACACCCTTTACATATACATATATGTATATACACGGGGTGGACCATTTAACGCGACCACCCCAAATATCTCCGTTGCCTTTAGAGTGACGAAGAAAATGTCACGAGGTAATTTGATTGGTTACGAAGGGCTGATACAATGGTGAAACATTTATTTGTGTCAAGGTCATCGTTTTTGCGTTCTCAAGATTATCAATGGTTTTTCGAACGGGAACATGTTTTTATTTACTAAGGGGCCAGTCCACTAAAAAATTAAAAAAATCGAAAGCAAGCAAGACTTGAAGAAATCGACGATGATGAGCAATCAGAAGGGATTTTCTACGGTGCAGGAATTGCCAATTGAGTTTAGGTACGAGTTTTTCATAGTATAAACTTCAAATGCGTTTTTCTCGAAACAACGTTTTCAAAATCTACCTCCATCGTATCTCTAAAACTAATAAACTGATTTTATTGAAATTTGTACCACATATTCTACACATGATTCGCAGCCATTTTTTTATTTTTTGATAAAAATTTATATCCGCGGGTCATTTTGTAGCTGGTGTCATACTGAATCTAATGGGCTTCGATTTTTTTGTTTCAGACAAGCCGTTGCCGAGTTGTGATGGACCTGCCTAGCCCACCTATTTTTGAGGCGTTACGTTACGCTTTGAGGCGTTACGTTACGTTTTGAGGCGTTACGTTTTTGTACTTAAAAATGAATAAAAATGGATTAATTTTTTAAAAATGTATTTCAAGGCCCAACAACTTTTATATTCACAGCTTTTATGAAATCCTCAAAAAAAAATCGCGAAAATAGCCTTTTTCGTGAAACAGTAGAAACATCTCCCACTATTGACATTATCGTATCCGCTGGATAACCTGCGCCGCTATCACACCAGAAACTATTCGAAGGTCAAGAAAATAATTCATCCGCCGTCTTCAAAAATGTGTATGAACTTTAATATGTATACTTTTTATACTTTTATACATACATACTTTTTTTAGTATATATATATATATATATATATATATATATATATATATATATATATATATATATTTATTTATTTATTTATATATAAAGGGTGGAAGGACAATGATTTTTTTAGATAGGTTCGACCCTGAATCATTTATCTTTCACGATATGACGCGGTGATTTTCCTTGTATGAAGCGCACACCTATACGGAGTTGGGCCTCCGAGCGAGCCAGAGATAACGAGAGCTACGATCGAGGGGTTCATATGCAGCAATGCGCGGATATCAATTGAAAAGTATAATTCACGTTTCCTATTTGAAGGGGGAAGAGAAAAGAGGGCGGGTGTGGAGGGCAATCGAACAACGGTATATATCGATGCGTGAGTATAGCCCTCGTGTGCCGCTGCTCTGACGGACGGATTTATTGACAGAGTAGTCGATATACCGAGGGGAATCCAAAGCCGATATTGTACTCTCTGTAACCTCTTTTTCTCTTTCCCTCGCTTACCGCTCAAACCCCCTCTCCCCTGCAGACCGGCCGGAACGGCGTATTCTTTTCAATAATTTCACGACAGAGCAATGACAGAGAGGGCCGGAGGGCGAGAATCAATCGACAGTTGGATATAATATCGTGAATATGAATTCGTTTTCGTTTGATTTCACGGTTATTTGATACGGTACGTCTATCGCATTTCAACACTGATATGTATACGTGTATATCTATGTATGAATGTTTGTGTGTCACTGCCAAAAAAGTTGATTTCATTTAACTAGGATCTATTTAAGTCCAATTATTGTTCTCGTTGGCTCATGGCCTACTAGGACTCTATTTGTTTGACATATTTTTTTTTGCTTCAAGCATTCCTTGATGGGGAGAATTCAATGAATACGTGGTTGATAAAAATACATTGTTGATTTGAAAGTACGAGAGATGCATTTGAATAAAAAAAAGTATCTTTAGTTGCATTCGGTATATTTGTTTGAAATTCAATTATATTGTTATTTCGAACGAATAAAAAATGTATTCGAATTACTAGTGTTTCAAATATGTCATATTTTCTCATATGCAATAGATTTTTATCGGTGTTGATAATGATCCTCGATGATGAAAAATTATAAAAATATTTTGCAGTACAAGTTTGTTTATTTGGTTTATGCACACAAGAAGGAAATTAAGAAAATAATGCAATAATTGAAGTTCACGCCAGTTTAAGGTTTAAGGGGTTACCCCCACTTGCGATTTTGAAAAAATCGATTTTTTTATTGCATTTTTTTGAAGTATAAGTATCCGGGCCTATACTTCTGTATGGGCCCGGAATAGATGACTCTATGTAAGTTTACAAAAAAAAATATTTTCTTCGTGTAAACTGAAATTGAAACTTTAAACGCGTTTTTCTCAAAATGGCATTTCTGAAGTCGGTGACCAAGATTACTCGAACACTAATGAACTGATCTTCTTGAAATTTTGCAGGCTTATTCAATACATAAAAATGTAGTCTTTAATCGTTCGATTTTTTTTTCGAAAAAATGGCCGTTTTATAGCCAAAAAACGGCCGTTTTTTTTCGTTAACATCGAACCATTAACTTTGACTGTCCGCCATTTTGTGAAAAATGAATATTTTTAAAAATCCTTCGATTAAAGACTAGTTTATACTTATATTTGACTAAATCCATACGCATTTTTTTCAGATGATCCACTTCGCCGCAATGTTGGTCACCGCAAACCGTGTATATAAAAACATTATTTCATTGACGGCCATTTGCCACTAAACAATGTAATATTTTTCAATAAAAAAATTACTGAAATTTCTTCAAGATGTGTTCTTTAAGATGGTATATTGATCGATTAAAAAAGTTTTGTAGTTTTCTTTAAAAAAATTCATGAAAAAGGCCTTTTTTGCGCTACAAGTGGGGGTAACGCCTTAAGTCGGAATATATCGATCATAGATGAAAAATCGTTTTTATAAAAGTTGTAGAGAATGGAATTTCCTACAAGTTTAGTTATGACTATTTTTAGTTGAATTTTGAAAATGGGCGAGTTATTTGACAAAAACAAGCTCCCCTTAAATTGAAGATGGCGACCGAAGCTCCTGCAGAATCTACTTGAAAATCTGGATTTAGACTATCAATGATCCCACCAAACGATTAGACAACGAAAATACTGGTATTTAATTTATGCAATTTCAAATGTACATCTCGACTGGACTAACGATAAGATGTTCCTTCTCGCGTGGGTATCACAAGATGTGCAATTCCCACGTCTTTCGGAATACATTAGGACCGCGAGCGACAATGCAAAAAAATTGTGGTGCGCCGATAGGTATGGCGGATTCGGTTGTATACTCGGTCGGACTACAGATAGCTTGAGGGAGAAGCCTCGGGCCCTGCGCCACACTGCGGCCACAGAGCGTACTACACATCTATGAGTTTGCTAGTTAATTTGAATAAAAATTCTAAATAGACCGGATGAGCCTATACCACTGACCATTTATTTGAGCCAATAATACCAAATACCAAAACTATTGGTAGCCTATAATTTTTTTATTACTCAATCGTGTTAAATAAATATATCTTAAATAAATATCTTGGATAGCAGAATAAAAAAAAACATTGATGCTACGCGTAATTTTCGTTAATTCGAATAAAAAACGAACAACCAAGCGCATTTCGTTTATTTAAATAAATCTTTTTCATCAGGAAGGATGTGTGAGGAACTGGCGAACAGAACCGGACTTGTCCATGAATTACTTTTTACAGGAGAGGTCAAAAACCAAAATAACCAAATAGAGATGAGTTAGATTTTCTAAGCTTCAATATGATGAAGGCTCTATCAAAATGTAAGCCAGGACCTGGCTCAAGTTTAAAAACACTAACTACCATGTGTGTTTTTTAAATATTTATTTTGGAGAAGTCCGGTTTTGAATGAGAATGGTGGACAACTCCGCGTTCGAATGAAAATCTTATGGACATATCCGGTTATGAAATAAAACAGATTCTGTTAATTGCATAAAAAATGGTTTTTTTATTATCAATATAATAATCCTACATAAATTCTTCCATCTCAGGCTCACAACAATCACATTCAATGTCATCATCGTTATCACGGTGGTCATCTCTTACTAATGTTTCATCTAGCCAGCCGTGGACAAGTCTGTTTCTGCTTGAAAAAGCAGTTTTTAACCCATTTTACAATGTTTCGAACCGGATTTGATGCAAAATGTTCTGGAAGCCAACAAAGGTTTGCTTGAAGAAGACGAAAATTTTATTATTTTACCTTAAAATTTTAACAATTAAAATTTTTACAAATTTCAATAATTAAAATTTTTACAAATTTTAATAATTAAATTTTTTACAAATTTTAATAATTAAAATTTTTACAAATTTTAACAAGTAAAATTTTTACAAATTTTAACAATTAAAATTGCTATTTTTAAAAAATCACGATTGGCTATCTCTCCCGGAGTATCTGGATGTGTGGCCATAGGAGCAGAGGTTAAAGTTACTAATTACATTGCGCAGAGAAGTACGTACGGAATTTCTGATTAATCGAAAAATTTTCATTTTATGAGCAGTTTATGAGCAGTCATAACGAAATTTTTCACTGAAAATTCATTTCTTAAGTTCATATACCTGCAACTTTTGAATGAAACAATATTTTTTAAATTCCGTACGTACTTCTCTAGGTATTCTAAAGTAGACTGATGAGAATTTTTGTTTTTTGTTCTAGGTAAAAAATTGTTGATGCTCAATGTCACGCCCCGGAGTGCCTAAAAAAAGATAACAAAAGAAAATATTAGTAGTCGGCCATTATGTACATCGAAAAATATATATATATATTTTCTAACAGCTAATCACTTTTTCATACGAAAAAAAATTGTTAAATTCGCACATGATTTTATACCCGTTACTGTGGCCTAAGGCCTTAATGATTCTTGAATCCAGTTCCTTCGTAGAGCAATTGCTTTTCTCTTGTACTTATTAGGCATCTAAAACAAATATACAAAAAATGTATTACTTGAACACATTACAACGAATACTATGGCCATCATACACCGACTATACGTGGCCATTTCTCCTACTCTCCCGGGAGGGAATGGCCACATCTAAAATGCAAACAAGTAGAAACAATACATGCGAAATTTTGAGGTTATAACAAACCGCTGTTCGTGAACTATTTAAGAAATACAAAAGTCACCATTACTTTTACAAAATAACATCACCACTATGTAAAACATGAAACCTTAAAAAGAACTGAGCAGTGGACAGAATAATTAAAGAGGACTTTACTGATTTAACAATTTTTGCCAAACTTTTGCTCGTACACTTACACCTGCGTACGACGTGAAGCGAATTAAGTAGTAGACCCGGATAGTTTTTGATCCACCTACCCTTCGGCCGGTTTATCTTGAAAAAAAACCGGGATACACTTCAAACATTCCTTAATATGTCGGCATAATTAAAATTCGAAAAGTATGAAATTAAACTGTTGTAAACAAATGTTGAAAACATTCAGTTTTGGGAATGTGAGTATTTTATTTCAAATTCTTCCGGGTCAAAATAACCCAGTGTGTCAAGGAAGGGTTAACAGAAAATCGTGATAATTAATTTTTACAAAAATTATGTATTTAAAAAAGTATCACCTGAAGAACGGCCCTTTTTTTGTGTAAAAATACAATATTCAATTATCATCGATTTACACCGATTTTACACCGGTTTACGCCGAATTTATAGCCGACGTCCGGGAAGCACCTTTCGAAAACGTCTTTTGCAGATTATCTAATATAAAAAAATCAAGCAGATTGCGTTAGTAAATTAGTTTATCCTATGATTCACCAAAGGAATTTACGAGATATAAAAAAAATAATAAAAAAAATAAATAAAATAAATAACGCGTGTTCTAAGAGTCTTGTTTTTTGCGAAAGAAATAGGCATTTTTTTCCATTGCATCGGGAAGAAAATCCTTCAATCAAATACTATATCTCTAGATCTAGAAAAAGCCCAAAAATTTTCGGCGATATCGATGCAGTTGTGTTTGACAAATTTTGATATAAATCCGTCAATTTTGATCCGATCACCTTGAAATTTTCAGGGAATATTTATAAGATGATATACTGTGAAAATATATAGGTCGTGAAAAAAGCGATTTTTCGACTTCTACAACCAGGCACAACCCCTTAAGAAAGATTCAACGGATAGATACATAAAATCTCGTCAAACGAAACTAAGCTGCGTTTTCAAGAGAGCCACTTGGTTCGGCCAATTTTTATTTCCCTCTTTACTTTCCCGGATACATCCCTCACTTCGCACACGAGCAGCTTTATCCATACTTCGATGAAGTTCAATAAATTTCCAGCAGAGCTAACACGCATTTGTACGCTGAAAAGAGGGAAAAAAAATACTCCTACGCACCAATACTGCAGCCTCGGACCTTCATCCAAACTTCTCATTCGTGCGAAAAAAAAGTGTGAGCTTCTCCCTACACTTTTCCGGGTCTAGAAAGCCCGAAAAAAAACCCTCGCGTTAACAGAAAATACTCCACACCCTGACTGGAAGTTTCGCCCCAGCTCCGTGCTTTTCCATTCCCCACGTCGCACCATGTGTCCCTTTCCAAGCCTGCCAAAAATTAATCGAAAACACGAAATTTGCTCACGTAATATCGGAGCAATGCTCAGCGCCCGGATCGCCGAATATTCCGCATTGCGACTATCATATTGGGGGAAAAAAATCCTACTTCCAATTGTAGCCAATGGTCCGATTGGCAATTTAGTAGGGGGAAAAACCAAAGACTGATCGCTCTTCGAGCTTAAGGGAGGGAGATACCTTTAGGCGAGTAAAAAATTGCTGACTTTCATGATTTTTTTAAAAAGAAAAATTTCTTCACCATTTTTGGGACTTAGGGTGTTTTATTGATACTTTTAGCTCTCACATGGCATTTTTTCAAATTAATTGTTAAAGTTGAAAATAGTTTTAAATAGTTGCAGTGGATCTTGTCAGATGGCGGGACACGCAGGGTGGCGGGATTAATCGGAAAAAAATGAGCAAGCATTTTTCTTTCATCAACACTCATACGCAGAATATGAACCAAGAAAAGTGAGGAATGTTGAAAATCGATTCAATGGTATGCTTTGAAACAAAACAAATGAATTTTCGAAAAAATGGCTAATCTTTGCAATAAAACCATACCATTTTTATTTTAAAAAACATTGAGGTTGTTTTAGACAATAATGTTAGGAAGATTTATACCAATCGTGATGAGAACCGGTCGATTATTTTTTAGCTATACGCCAATTTTGAAAATGTAGTTTAGAAGATCGTGCCATACTTCCGCTATTTCTATTAATTAATACATTTTTTCAAATACTATTTAACAGAGAAAAGTAGTAATAAAACATACCCTAAGTCTCAAAAATGGTGAAGGAATATTTCCTTAAAAAAGAAGAATGAAAATCTAAATACCTTATTTTGCTCACCGACTTTCGACAACGTACATGGGCGAAAAAAGCGTTTAAAGTTTCGAACGACGACCCGGGCGTTTCGACGGGCGTCAACTCAACAGCCTATAAATCTGTCAATTTTGATCCGATCATCTCGAAATTTTCAGGGAATATTTATAAGATAATATACTGTTAAAATATTTTGCTTTTGAAAAAGGTGATTTTTCGACTTTGACCACTAGACATAACTCCTTAAGATAAGAGTCTCGCTACAGTCGTTATTAGATAAATTCTTGATTTTAAAATAAATATGAGTTTGGGTGATAAACTTTTATATAGTGAAAATATTTGATACTTCACCAAAGATTCCAACAAGTAATGTTAGGTTGAAAATGGAAAAATTAACCCGTCGTTTTAACAATTGGCAACATCGCACGTGAGCGTGTACCCGGCATACCTTTCGGGAGCTGTGGGCAATATATATATATATATATAATATGTTTCGATTGCATAATAAAAGAACTTTACGATGATATGAGAAGAGTTTGTGGCTTCCGGATGGAGGCCGTGTTGAGGATCAGCGTTGTGCC
Source organism: Ophion slaviceki (assembly GCA_944452715.1). Lineage (NCBI taxonomy): Eukaryota > Metazoa > Arthropoda > Insecta > Hymenoptera > Ichneumonidae > Ophion > Ophion slaviceki. The sequence goes on along the minus strand of OX101783.1, from coordinate 9,891,215 downwards.
GAAGTTTCGCAAACGTTACAGTCTGCATCATCAGGGCTGAGAGCTCCGATACTGAAGCTCTCGTGTCTCAGGTATTCCTTATATAGTTGCAGTCATCGTTCCAGATCGCTGCACCAGCCAATCAGATGTTTTAATTGATCAGCTGGTCAATTAAAAAACCGGGAGGACGGTGTGCCAAATAGGATTGACGTGATATCCTCCGTCTCTGTTTAGGTTGTCCGGATGTTTTCGGATTTCCAAGCCTTCTCGGTGTTTCCTGGAAAAATAGCTGTTTGATAGGGCCAGACTTTGGGCTTTGTCGAACTGGATGGCATGACCAGTCTCCATCCAATGTTCGGCCAGCGCTGATTGTGTAATATGGCCATATTTGATACACCGTTGGTGTTCTTTGATCCGTGTACTGATTTTCCTCCCGGTTTCCCCTATGTACACTTTACCGCATGAGCAGGGTATTTTGTATACTCCTGGTGCACTTAATGGTGGTCTTTGGTCTTTTGCACTCGGAATCACTTGTGCTAGTTTCTTCTGAGGTTTGAAGAGGACTCGCACGTTATGTTTTCCAAGGACCCTGCCTATGCGATCGGTTATGCCCTGAAGGTATGGAAGGGAAGTTGTTGCAGTTATTTGTCCTTCATTCTCTCCATCAGGTGCTGTAACCGTTTTCGGATCAGCTATTTTTCTTTTTAGATTTTTGATCGTTCTTTCGATGTTGCCTGGCTTGTAGCCATTGTCGATTACGATGATATGTTTGTGTTTCCATTTTGCATCCTTTAAACGTTACTCCATCATAAAATTATCTTTGGCCGGACACTTTTGCCTGCAACTGTAGCTGTTTACAGCTGACCGTAACCGAATCAAATCAGCAATTCTAAATTATTTCCGTGACGTTTCCATCGCTCAAAGATGTTTGCAATGCAGAAAACTTTTCTTGCATTTTGTTTTGTTTCAACGATTAATAAACCGTCATTTGACTACCACGTACCGAGACTCCTACCTCAAAGTGGTAGGACCCGGTCCGCGAGACACAGGATGCAGTGGAGAGGCGCAAGGAAATGAGGGAGGATGAGGAAGCAATAAAACCCATCGAGATTCACCGGACGTCCTCTCGGCCGTTCGAACAATGGACCCAGGAGATGATGCGAGCTTCGACATAAGGAAAAAGCAATGAGCATACAATGAGCGTGTATGTGTGTGTATAGGAAGCGAGAGGAGGCTGTGCATCATCAACGCAGGATTTTTCCCTCTGGACGGAGGAAGAGGAACAGACGAGTGGAGGACGGAGGGGAGAGTACGCAGCCACGTACATGGGAGTGTAGAAAGAGTACAGAGAGGCAGAGAGAGAGAGAGAGAGAGAGAGAGAGAGAGAGGCGCGGTCGTCTGGTCTGTCGAGGCTATACCCGTACATTGGCATGTATACGTATAACGTGTCCGACTATCCATGTTCGTACTATAATCATACTCGCAGTCCTGCGAGAGTCTCTCTTAAAAAGAGAGAGAGAGAGAGAGAGAGGGAGCCAGAGAATGGAGGAGGGAGGGAGACCGGTATCGTTGAATGGGAATCGCGCGAGAGAGTAAGAGATATAGGTCGTTTGCTTCATCCCTTTTATAGCCAGTCGTCGTTGATCCCCCTTCTGCACTCTGGGCTCACGATGAGGGCACCAAGGCACATAATATAAGGGAGCAATGAAAGAAAAGAAAAAGAGAAGAGAGAGGGGGAGAGTGAGTAGAAGTTGGAAAGAAATAAGTACCCCGGCATGGGTCACTAATGAATACAGAAAAAGAGAGAGAGAGAGAGAGAGAGAGAGAGAGAGAGAGAGAGAGAGAGAGAGAGAGAGAGAGAGAGAGAGAGAGAGAGGAGGAGGAGGAGGATAAGAATAAGGGCTATGAAAGAAAAAAAGAGAAGGGCTGGAGGGTGGAATGAGAGAAAAGTTGCAGAAAGAGAGTAGTATTCTTACTCTCTCCCTCTATCTCTTCTTCCTCCTACTACTCTCTCTCTCTCTTTCTCTCCCTCGCTCTCTTCTTCCTCCCACTCTCTCTGCCTCTCTCGCTCTCTCCGTTTCTGTATAAGGGAGGAAAAATGCCCTCTTCGTTACCAAGTACACTATTCCTTCATCTCCCCTCCTATTCTCTCCTTCTCTCATCTCTCTCTTTTTCCTCCGGTCCTCTCCAACTTTCTCGACTTTAAAGATCGCCAAGGGCCCAGGCCACGGTTCGGGGTCCCGTCGAGGAAATGAAGTTGCTTTGATAGAAATATCATAATTGAATATAACTCGGAGCGCAGGCGGTCGCGATGTACTCCCTTAGAAATTGAAGTTGAGAAAAGGTAGTGCGAGCGAGCAGCACAGGGGGATGATACCGGGGGTGAATGTGGACGAGGCCATATAGCCAGCTTCAAGAAAGACGACAAGAGAGAGAGAGAGAGAGAGAGAGAGAGAGAGAGAGGGGGGTGGAAGAACGGGAGGGACAGGAGAAAGAAGAAGAAGGGAAAAGAGAGAAAGTGAGAAAGGTGCGGTGAGTACAACGCGTGTATAAGAATCCGCGTTGAGCCGCAAAAAACTCCTCGACCTCTTTTAACCACTCGCGCTCTTCAATTATAGAACGAGTTTTATTATATAATTGCCACCTTTCGCAGCCTTCTTCCTCCTTTCCTCCGTCGCGGCTCCCCTACGGCATCCTCCCTTCCGGTGGTTCTCACTTTTCCTCGTGCGAAATTTTGACGCGCCGAACTTTTCCCGTCGTACACTCTTACCCATTGTCATCGCAAGCATACACACGCACCCTTCGGAAATTCCGGGGAGAGGGTACGAGTGTCGCACGATTGGCTTTCTATGGCTTGTCAACGTCTCGGTCTTTGGTGAGCCACTGACGGGGAACATCAATCAAGTGTCCGCTTTCGATTTTGGTGGCACTCATGTATGCGATAATGCGTTGAAAAATATTAGACACGTATTGTTTTTCGGCGGAAACACGGTTCGAAGGGGAACCCACCCCTCAAAGTAAGGCGTGTCACCCCTTAATGTTAATGTTTTTCAATACTTCTATAGTGAATTTTTCAGCGCTTTATATGAGAAGAATTTTGGTTTTTGTTTCATTCAGATCGGTGGACCGCTTGTGGGTGAAACTGCAAAAATACGTCTCTCTTGGAGGGGTGGTTTCACCCCGTTGGAAGCGTTTTTCCGCCGATAAACTTTGCTTTATCCCGAGCGAAACTTCGAGCGAACTTGAAAACATTTTCCGAGTTTTACTTGAATTCAATACAATTCTGTGATATCGGTCCGCCATATTGGAACCGCCATTTTGAATTTGGCAAATTTGAGTTCAGGTTCGTGATCAGCGACCTCGTAAACATAAGTATAGGGAGTTTTAATCAGATTCAATAAAATGTTGTGCTATCGGTTGGCCATATTGGATCCGCCCTTTGGAATTATGCAAATTTGACTTCAGATTCGTGATCAGCGACCTTAAAAACATTGAATTTCGATATTTCGTTAAAATCTCAACCCTGGTGTACTTTTGCCGAATTTTTCGGCGATGTCACAGCGGAGTGACAGAGATTGGTGCTCAAAAAACACGTCGATTTGCAACATATTTTTTGTGTGTGAGTATTGGCATGCCGAGGTCGAAATTTTACACATAGATCATTCACAGTATTGCCAAGTTCGACTTTTTTTTATTGTAAAATACTGATAAACAACGAAGTTATTATTATTTAATCGAAGTACCAAAATCATTTAAACAATTGTTCTGGCAACTAAGATTATTTGCGATAAAAAATGAAAAGTCTACTTTTAGTGTAATGATAAAACTAGCTTATGAGTGGAAACTTTTTGACATTTTTAAAATTACGAATATGGCACGCTGTGGAATCAAAGTCCGATTTTCGGCGAGAAAAAAACAACTTCAATAATTTGTTATTAACAAATGGATGAACATATAGAAAAGTCATCCGGCCTTACTGTAGAAAATGTTATAAACTATGCTCCGCCCGAATTTAAGGTAAATCGGGCGAATATATTTTAAACATATGATTTACATCGTCTAATGAAATATCCCGTGCAAACATTGTCGTAGGGATCGTGGATTCCCTCACTTGTCTTTAATTCCTAATAGAAATTCAATGCCATGATCCATTGGATCCCTATACTAAAACGCCACGCTCGTACATTGGATTCTAATCGGATTCCCCATTGGAATCCAATTTGAATCCTAAACGATTCCCCCATGGTCGAACAGAATCCGATACAATTATATTCCATGTAGAAATTTGAGCCCGGAAAAAGTCCGGCCCCTGATCTGCTTTCCCTAAATAATACCAGGCCATGGTCAGGCCGTCCAGCGTGGAACAGGTTGGCCATGTAACAGGTCTTAGGCCAGGCCCCGATCCGCCTGGTACCTTGCTTACGCGAAACGCTTCGCTCATAACCATCTGGCGGATTGTTGGTGATATATGTACACGTATTGTCTTCCCGGCCAGAACATTGATATTTCCCAACATGGCGACAAGGCGTCCAAAAACTACGAATTACCTGTTTTTCTTTTTGACTCATTAAATAATTTGGCTATTCGTTATGCTCAAATCATTAGTTATTGTATTTCTGGTATTTATGATAAGCATTCTTATCCTTGTCGATTATCGTTGATGAAATTAATGCTTTTAGTGGAGGATAGAATTACAAAAGATGCATTAGTTTCATCCTAATCAATTATAAACGTCTTTGATGACGTAAAAAGCAAAGTAGCTTGACACAGTTCTTTAAGGCGTTACCCCTACTTGTAGCGCAAAAAGGCCTTTTTCATGAATTTTTTTAAAGAAAACTACAAAACTTTTTTAATCGATCAATATACCATCTTAAAGAACACATCTTGAAGAACTTTCAGTAATTTTTTTATTGAAAAATATTACATTGTTTAGTGGTAAATGGCCGTCAATGAAATAATGTTTTTATATACATGGTTTGCGGTGACCAACATTGCGTCGAAGCGGATCATCTGAAAAAAAAATGCGGATGGATTTAGTCAAATATAAGTATAAACTAGTCTTTAATCGAAGGATTTTAAAAAATATTCATTTTTCACAAAATGGCGGACAGTCAAAGTTAATGGTTCGATTTTAACGAAAAAAAACGGCCGTTTTTTGGCTAAAAAACGGCCGTTTTTTGGCTATAAAACGGCCATTTTTTTCGAAAAAAAAATCGAACGATTAAAGACTACATTTTTATGTATTAAATAAGCCTGCAAAATTCATTCGTGTTGTATTAAATAAGCCTGCAAAGTTCATTAGTGTTCGAGTAATCTTGGTCACCGACTTCAGAAAGGCCATTTTGAGAAAAACGCGTTTAAAGTTTCAATTTCAGTTTACACGAAGAAAATATTTTTTTTTGTAAACTTACATAGAGTCATCTATTCCGGGCATCAAAAAAAAACTGCACTTCAAATTGCACTTCAAAAAAATACAATAAAAAAAATCGATTTTTTCAAAATCGCAAGTGGGGGTAACCCCTTAAGACAGGCTCCACTTTTCAGGACATGTCAATGTTCAGGCCGGGTAGACATTACGTAAAGATGCACTTGCTCACAATGTATCCCGGCCAGAAGACTGTAATTTCCAAACATAGAGGGTAAAACATAAAAAACGATTTTCCGATTTTCTCGGTTCCATGGGAGGGCCCCATCAGGTAAATCGGACAAGGCAAGTCTGGTCAGGGCCCGACTAGTTTAGTTGTCAGAGACAAAAACCCAGCACGTTTTAGCGTAGAATATGAATTTTTGACTGAAGGTAGATGGTTGCATACTGAAAATACCCCAATAAAATTTCGCCCCTCAACTCGCCGCAACCCTAATAAATAGGGGTTGAAGCTAAAAAATCGCCGTATCTCGATAATTAATAGCCCCATCAAAAAATGTTTCAAACAACAGTTATTTGGAATAATAAAATACGTATAAAGTTATCTGACGTCAAATCCCTTATTTTTGAAAATAGCGGCACAAAAACACGAAAGCACCACTGATTGAGACAAGGACGCAGCGATATGTCTACTCCGCTCGCACACGCATCAACCCTGAATTTTCGAATCGTTTTTGTGCCGCTATTTTCAAAGATAGGGAGTTGGACGTCAGATAGCTTTATACGTATTGTATTATTCCAAATAACTTTTGTTTGAAACCTTTTTTGATCGGGCTATTACTTATCGAGATACGGTAAATTGTAAGTTTTCAACCCTATTTCTTAGGGTTGGGGCGACCTGAGGGGCTAAATTTTATTGGGGTTACTTTCAGTATGCAACCATCTACCTTCAGTCAAAAATTCATATTCTACCTTCAGTCAAAAATTCACATTCTACGCTAAAAAGTGCTGGGTTTTCGTCTCTTTTACTGGACTAGACACAAAGTAGGGAATGCCCGGTCACATTTCCGCACGGGTTGATAGAATATTCTAAACCAAATTTATAGATATACAAAATGGGTGGATCTTAAAAAAGTATAAATCGCTTAAAAAAGTATATCTCAAAAATCGATTTGGATCACATCACTGAACATTGACTGAAATTATCGTTTATTATTTATTTTACTGCACTTTGACATAATAACACCGCACACCTATATATGCCCATGAAGCATGTAGGTTATATTCAACACGCAGAGTTTTTTCTTGTGACTTTTCACATATTTTCGATTCGAACGTGGTAGGAATTCTCGAACGGCGTTCATCGGGAGACAGTGCAGAATTCAATTGGATCCCAATCAGGACTGCGTATAGGCGGTCTCTGATAACTCATGGCGGAATTTTTTTTTTGGAAACCAACAAATTCCGGTTGAAAATTTCAAATAAACA
>OX101783.1:9839383-9881883 GCA_944452715.1 Ophion slaviceki | reverse complement strand
TCTAGAATGGAATATCGGCTAACGCTCATAGTCTGCCGGCTTTCAATTCCTGCAGGCTCGATAGTAGTCGCGGGATATCTTGCGCAAGATATGTACACAAATATCCCGTTTATATTTCCTATAATATACGTGCCAATTGACCAGCCACGAACAAGGAGCTGTCAGGGGCGTATAAACCCAAACAAACCCACACAAAGCTACTCTTCAAAGTGGGGTGCCTCTCGCAATCACAGAGACAGCCCTAGTACTTGCAGCATCCGCATGTGTCACAAGCCAGTATGTTGACACTCAGTACAGTTTATTGGCATATAACATACGTGCCCATTGACCAGCCACGAACAAGGAGCTGTCAGGTGCGTATAAACCCAAACAAACCCACACAAAGCTACTCTTCAAAGTGGGGTGCCTCTCGCAATCACAGAGACAGCCCTAGTACTTGCAGCATCCGCATGTGTCATAAGCCAGTATGTTGACACTCAGTACAGTTTATTGGCATATAACATACGTGCCAATTGACCAGTCACGAACAAGGAGCTGTCAGGTGCGTATAAACCCAAACAAACCCACACAAAGCTACTCTTCAAAGTGGGGTGCCTCTCGCAATCACAGAGACAGCCCTAGTACTTACAGCATCCGCATGTGTCATAAGCCAGTATGTTGACACTCAGTACAGTTTATTGGCATATAACATACGTGCCAATTGACCAGCCACGAACAAGGAGCTGTCAGGTGCGTATAAACCCAAACAAACCCACACAAAGCTACTCTTCAAAGTGGGGTGCCTCTCGCAATCACAGAGACAGCCGTAGTACTTGCAGCATCCGTATGTGTCAAAAGCCAGTATGCTGACTGCATTATGACTGCATTATGATTGTTCTGCTAATGGACTGCAGTTACTTCTACTTAACTGTATTCAACCATGGTCAGAAGACAGTACGGATGGAATGGCCAAAGACTGTATAGTGAAGGCAGCAGCATGGCTGATAGTATGAGAGTAAATGGCACTGTAGTGAAACTGATCACAGTAGGCGAATAGCAAAATACAGTTATCTTGTCCGCATTATGATGGAACGCATAACGATTTTCAGCGTTTGAGGGTGTCGAAATCAATCCATTTTTGATCCCCGGTTACATTACGCTACAAGAGACTTCACTTTCTGTGCCTTGCAAGCAAAGTGCGACGTCAGCATTGAGCCGGTCAGCTAATTTTTCAAGTGTTTGGCAAGAGTTTGCATCCAGCAAACTTTGCAATGTGGAATGCTGCATCTTTTTCAGTTGGCCTAGTCGTTGCATGTGATAAGGGCTACAATTGCGACTTTTCTATCGTTGAAACCAATGTCTGCACGGCATTTCCGATAGCGCGAACTCACCGCAAGTCTTTGTAGGCAATTGGTAAGTTGGCGATTGATAAGTCTAGACAATTGCTAGTTCTTTGTAGAGAATTGGTAAGTCTTTGTAGGCAGTTCGCAAGTCTTTGCAGGCAATTGGTGAATCCTTGTGGGCGATTTATAAGTCTTTGGAGGCAACTGTTGAGTCATTGTAGGCAATTGGTAAGTTGGTCATCTGGACTTTTGAAATCGAAGAAGTACAGACGTACACACCGGCGAACCAGCCTGTCACGGTCCATTTTTAACTGGCTCGTTCGAAGCACATGTCTCAACCAAACATCTAGTTTTTTGGCTGGAAATTAGTGGCCACCCATCAAGACGACACAAGCCACTGTCGGCACTAAAGTACAAAACACCTGGAGACATCTCCAGTCGAACATCGGGATCCAATGCAGCCACGCAATAAAAGACACCATACTGAAACTGATCACAGTTGATTGGCAGGGCAATCGCAATGCAGTTGTGCCAGCCATGCTGCCACTTTCCTACCAACGAACTACAGTTACTTCAACTGGACCATCCAGTAACATCAGCGTTTGCTACAAGAGCCGCAGTCTTTTGTCCGGCAGCACAACCCAAATGCGACTATAACTATTCGCGCGAAGCCAGAGTTAAAGTGCTCTTGGGCCCTCCTCTAATCTTGATCGTCCCATATATATTCCCACAAAGCCTTCTTTTTTCCGCTCTTTTCCAACGGCTCTTCGGAGTCTATCGTACGGCCGATAATCGACGAGCTTCCGCAACAATAGTAATGCGATATCAGTGCGGCTATATATACGTACACACAGACGTACGTGTAGGACAATAGCGAGGAAACTTCCGCCTTCTCGTCGCCTATTGTCCAATGATTGGCTTATAAATGTCACCCTTTCGACGACGGTGGTGGCGCCGTAGTCGTTGCTCCTGTTAGCAGTGCGGTTTCCGTGTTCGTTCAGCCTCGAACCAAACAGAGGGAGAGAGAGAGAGAGACAGAGAAAGAGCAACAAAGACGTAACGTTCGGGGCCTCTCTCTCTCTCTCTCTGTCATTTGCGCTGCCCTCCCTTCGCCTCTCTTTCGCCCTAAAAGCCCTCCGGCATCAGGAATACTCTTGGGTTGCTGCAATGACTGCGCCCTCTCGAATATCTTGCCGATTGTTTCTCCTGCAGTTTACCTTTCAAATTAATTAGCATGGGGAACGAACACGCGTGTTAGTGCTTGGGATCAGTCGTATAAGGGTAGTCACGTAATAATCACAATTGTATTCTGTTTCTCATTTAGGGGATAGTGGGTGGTACGCTTGTACGTTTGTACTATTATGGTTGTTGCTGTTATCGCTATTGTTACTATTATTGTTGTTATTACCGTTATTATTACAATTCTCATTATTCTTGTCGTCGTTGTTGTTGTTGTTGCTGCTACCGCTGTTACTTTTATTATTGTTATCGTTGCTATTGGTGTTGCCGTTGCCGCTGCTATTAGCAGTTCTATTATAATTGTGGTTGTCGTCGATGTTGCTGCTGCTGTTATTTCGATTATCGTTGTTGTTGTTGTTGCTGTTGCTGCTCCCGTTATTTCTATTGTTGTTGCTACCGCCGTTGTTTCAATTGCTGCCACTGTTGTTGTTATTAATTCCACTATTATCCTATTATCCACTATTATCCACTATTATCCTATTCCACTATTAATCTGTTCCACTATTATCCTATTCCACTATTATCCTATTCCACTATTATCCTATTTCACTATTGTCCTATTCCCCTATTATCCTATTCCACTATTATCCAATTACCCACCATTATCCTAGTTTTAATTGCTGCTACTGTTGTTGTTATTAGTTCCACTATTCATCTTGTTGTTGTCGTTGATGCTGCTGTTATTATTTTTTTCTTTTCCACCTTTTTCTCTTCAACTATCCCAAACGAGGCAACTCCCGCGGCACATTCGCGAGTGTCTCGCTTCGAGAACTCGTTACTGCATGCATATACTTTTTCTCGGCTTATTATTCGAGGAGTTGCACATTCTCGTCGAGCAGTTCCACCCCTCGTTTGTGCTGATTTTGACGACGGAGTTTCAACCTTTTTTTTGTAATTCTTTCCTTTATATCCGAGCGAGGCGACACGCGTGACTCGCGCCAATCCTCCCCCAACCTGTCGTCCCTACGGGGTTCGCGTGCAACGTAATGATAATTACGCGACACACACACACAAAAAAAGGGCGAGCGTGCGAGGTACTCGCGTATGTGTGCCATTGTGTGCACGTGATTTGCGCGCGCGAGCGCAGACGGAGAGACGCGTCAAGTACGCTCACGCACACGTTCATTTTTTATATTCCGGAGACACAAAACGGAACGACGAGTTCGCAGACTCCAGTAGTGGAGACGAAAAGAAAAGAAGAAAAATAGAAAGCTCATCCGCGCGCTTGGGGGAGGAAAAGCAGTGAGAAAGGAGAGGCTCGAGTCGAACGAGGAGGGAAACTTCGGGAGGAAGGCTCGACGCGCCAACAGCCGAAAAGTCCACTCGGTTAATGTATACGAGGCATAGAGGCAAAAAGTTTTTATTGCTTGTACAGACGTACTGAGCAGGATGGGCGATGCTGATGGTTCTCGCGCGGTCCTCATCCGTAACACCGCACACGCGCACACGCACGCTTTGATCCCGTCGACACATAGTTACGCAGAGACTCAACGTACGTTTGGTACCTTTCGTCTGCCCCACCCCTCTCGCTCTGGTAATACACCGAACAACCCCAGTGAACGCGCCCTCACGGCCCTCATCTCGCCGCACGAAGGGGTAGCAACCCCTAATTAAATTAAGCAATTTCAGAATTCTCTCTCTACCTCTCACTCTCTCTCTCTCTCTCTCTCTCTCTCTCTCTCTCTCTCTCTCCTTATCTTCATCTCTTTCACCACCCAGATACAGCGTGTCCACGCACACACGCTCGTTCACTTTACAAACAAACGTCCAACACACCCTGGTCCACGTAATAGTCACGTTCGCGTGGCTAGGAAAGGGACTCAGCGTGAATATATAAATAATATAATGTATTCGGCTAATAAAGATATTAAGAGGGAACGAGGGAGACGGGCGGAAAGTGGTTCGAAAAGAAAGAGGCGAGAGAGAGAAGCTCTCGTGCTCTGGAACCGAAATTCCCTGAAAGTACCCCGTGCAGCATAATATACAACGCAGAAGTAAATGAAAGTAATACATGAAATACAAGAATAAAATGAAAAGTCGAATAATAACAATAATAGAAAGAGAAAGAGAAAGAGAGAAAGAGAGAGAGAGAGAGAGAGAAAGAGAGAGAGAGAGAGAGGGAGAGAGAGAGAGAGAGATACTTTGATGGGGTGTTCGGTCCGCGACTGTACGAAGGGGGATGAAGAATGGTCTGTTGCAACGAGCGTGCGTCCATGAACGTTAATATCCATATCCGGCCCGACTGATATGACGAGAGAAAGAGAGAGAGAGAGAGAGAGAGAGAGAGAGAGAGAGAGAGAGAGAGAGATAGAGAGAGAGAGAGAGAGAGAGAGGGAGATAGAGACTGCCACTGTATATGGACGGTATATATGCCGGCGTATGTCTGGTTCTCGTAATCAAGGAGGCATCAGTTTAAATCAAAAGGGTCACTGTGTCTACCCTATATTATATTTGACCCCTAAACTCATCGTCGTACCCATCCATATCCCCTTTCCTCTCACGCCCGCATATAGGCGCCTTGGATCTTAACACGGCGATCCGTATGCACATACATTATATGAAATCGTATACAGACACCCACCAATGTTCCACTTACCACTGGCGGTTCTGGTCCTGAGCGTGCATCTCCGGGAGAAAGAAGTGCTTGGACGAGTCCTCGAGGCGAGAGAGGGAGACATAAGACGATGAGAGAAGAAAGAGGAGGGAGAGAGACCTTGGCTGCCTAGGTAAACGTCCAGAAAAGCGCTTAAAATCTATGAATAATAAGCGAGAGAGAGAGAGAGAGAGAGAGAGAGAGAGAGAGAGAGAGAGAGAGAGAGAGAGAGAGGAAGAGAGAAAAAAAGCAGCTCCACCCGCCTGGCGTACCAAACTCTGCGGATTTTACCTCAAAGTCGTGTATCGCGAAAAAATCCCGGACAGATTCAATTTACGTGTAAATTTTCCAACCAGCCGGCGGGGTTGAAAGACCCGATAAATAATGGGGTTAAGACCTAGCTCGCAGTTAAAGACCCCAAAAGAACCTGCTGTAATTTAACCGCATTTTCGCTCAACTTGAACTACTCATGATGTCTCTTTTTTTCCAGACCTGCTGATGTTCCATTTGGGCATGTCTTCTTTTTGGCAGATTGGTTAGGACTTGTGCAGCGGAGTCTTTCAAAATGGAGTTCTCCGGGCAGGCCTGCCCAAGTCTGGAAGCCCTGGGATACTTCTACAATCTATCCACATATCTGTAGAGATGTGCACATTGAAGGACGAGAGTGGAGCGAACCAATAACTGCTAGCCAGTCTATGTTTAACACTTCGTTATCGCAGGCACTTGTTTACGGTCACGATTCCTCGGCCGCCCCTTTTCGCTTCCTGTGCGAATTCCGAGGCACGAACCTGCGGAGCTGCAGGTGTGTGCGGCTCGCGCCCATCGGTTCGGACATGCCGAAGTATAGCGAGGAACATTGAGCCAAGTGTACGTGAGCCCCGGCAGCAGTGAGCACAGTGATCAAACGTTACGACTCACTGCGGACGCTGAATTGCTTGCGGTTCTCGTTTCTGGTATGTGTCCTGTTGGTATGGGTGTAGCTATACGCGTGTGCAGAGCCGGTATGGCACGGAGAGATCCCGACCTAGGGGGCTTCATTTTACCAGGGTCCCCTCACCGCTTCTTATTTCTGTACCTATGTACGCCCATCTTCCTAGTTGTATCTCTCACTCTCTCCCTGGGCTCTGCACCTTGTATACCCAAGGTACGAAGTTATATGCGTACGTGTGCAGCCACTCCGTTGTACGTGGCGAATAGGCACGGCCCTCCACGCCCACACCCACACCCCTATTGGTGCGTATACATGTGGCTGGGTAGCGTGTACAGTAACGAGAGAATGAGACAACCGCTGCTCGGTGTTATCCCGCAGGGCCACGAGCTTTTGGAGATACTGGAAGAACGTATAACGTTCGTGCGTGACTTTGGAAAAAACGGGCCAAATTTACCGCCCCATTCTCGTCAATATTTGAACAGAAAACAAATGTAGCCTCGGGTGTATGCCTACGAATCACTAGAATTTTCGGGCTTTTGCAGCTTTTATTATCCGTGGACGGGCTTGTGGGACTTGCTGATTGGAACAGACGACGGAGAGCAAAATAATGCGGTGGCATGACGATGGTATGATGTTGTGCAGTTGGTTTTTTTTTGTGCACTGGAAATAATTCGTAGCGTTTTACAAAAGACGGCGTAGGTAGTACAGTATTTCATTGTTACCGACAGTAAACATTCATCGTGAAACAGCTATCATTGAATGTCATTTGCTGTACATATCCTCTTTTTGAATCGTAAATAACAACACCTTATAGATCATTGAATATGTCAACATTTGTGCCGAATAAAGTGTTTTTGCGGGAAGTTGTACTTCCTGCTTTTTTCCCGGTTTTTTTGCATCGAATTGTCACTGGTGATGAAAAATGGATCCATTACGACAATCCGAAGCGCAGAAAGCCATGGGTTAAGCCCGGTCAACCATCAACATCAGTGGCAAAGCCACATATCCATGGATCTAAGCTTCTACTCTGTATTAGGTGGCATCAGAGGGGTGTGATTTATTATGAACTGATGAAACCGAATGAAACCATAACTGTGGATCGCTACCGACTGTAATTGATGCGCTTGAGCCGTGCATTGAAAGAAAAACGGCCGGAATACTCCGAACGGCACGACAAAGTCATTTTGCTGCACGACAATGCTCGTCCGCACGTCGCAAAACCGGTACTGTTACATCCTAGCGAATGTGCCTTCTCTCGGTTATTCCCAATATCCTCAGTTGCCGTCATAAGCGTATTAAATGTATAAATCTAAGAATAAGACGCGTAACAACATTAAACGGAACTTGCGTACGTTCCGCGAGCATATTTTTCATTTATTTTATTCAGTCGGTTCGCCTCGTGTTATAACCTCGCATTTCTTCAAGGCGTAAATATCGAACTCCCAAAAAGAAATACGAGGCACCACTCGAACGAGACGAAAAAACTTTGCGACTAGCCTAAATAAGTCCCGACCGATAATTATTTAACATGGTGCCGGCAGGAAACGAGAACTCGCCGACGCTCGATCTCTTCGCGCACCCGATATAATCTTTACCATAACACAGATCATGTGCATGCTTAGGTCTCAGATACCGAACTCTATATCTCATGCGCTTTTTCGCCGAAACACGGGACAAAGGTCTCCTACCTTCCATGCGTGCAAATTCTATATAAGGAATGATCGAGATCGATTCTGCGAATCATGAATATCGCGACCAATCACGCTAAACCTTAGTGTTCTTTCTCCCACAATTCATCCCCACTTAATTTTTTCGTCAAGAAAGACTTCCTTCCTGAAGTCAGTCTCCCAACAGTTTCCATCGCGTTCAGATCAAGTCTCCCAACAGTTTCCATCGCGTTCAGATCAAGTCTCCCAACAGTTTTCATCGCGTTCAGATCAAGTCTTCCAACAATTGCCATCGCGTTCAGATCAAATCTCCCAACAGTTTCCATCGCGTTCAGATCAAGTCTCCCAACAATTGCCATCGCGTTCAGATCAAGTCTTCCAACAGTTTCCATCGCGTACAGATCTCAGTCTTGCAAAATCGTCTTCGCTTCTTAATCTTGTTCTGACAGAATTCGAAGTGCAGTACCGATATCATAGAGCTTTGAATATTATACATCTTCGGGTTTTGACCGAAGTGTCGTATAAACGTTTAGTCGACTCTCGCGGGCTCGAGTCTATAAAATAGTTCAAGTGCTGTTTACCACGCGTATATACATAAATACTCTCAGCGCCCAAGAGTCTGGTGCTGGTGACCGCTTTCCGAACGCTAAGCGTGGCGTCCATCAACGAGACCCTTATCTGCGAGCGACAACCGATATTCTTGCGAGCGAGCGTACCTACACACCGATACACTCACGAACACAGCGACCAATGTAAGCAACCAAATTTCATTTTATGTTAATCCGATTGTTCCCCCGACTTCATAGTTATTTTCATTGTCATTTTGTCTGTATAAGTAACCTTATTCATCCGATCACTTATTTGTAATAAACCTTTAGTTTAGTTTGTACAAATTTGTCGGATTATTTCTTGATACCAAATCACTGCATGATTTCCTAATTTCAACTCATTCCAAGCACTACCCCTTTTTACCCTCATCCCGTGCTATTGCGCTTGTCGTAGGCAAAAAAGGAGGGAATCAAAAAATATATGCCCACGTCCCTTCAGGACGTGACAGTACAAACATATCGGGAAACACTTAAATGGGAAGTCCTACCCCACCCGCCATATTCTCCAGATATCGCTCCTTTTGATTACCATTTGTTTCGTTTGATGGCCTGTCTGCGCAGAAGTTCACTTTTTACGAAGATTGTCGAAAATGGGTCGATTTGTGAATTGCATATGAAGACGAGGCGTTCTTCCGACACGGTATTCGTACCCTGCCCGAAAGATGGTCGAAAGTAGTAGAAAGCGAGGGGCAATACTTTCAGTATTGTATTTTTTTATTTTCATTTAAAATGAATATTTTTTTCATTTAAAAACGCTACGATTTAATTCCAAGTCCTAATGATTTGAGGCAATTTTGGACTGTTGGGACTTGGAACTTCGGGAAGAGCGTCCGGGGGTGCACTGTTTTGGGTTCAAGGGGTGGAAATGAAATGGAATAGGTGTGTCAACCATCGCTACATTTCGCTATGTCACTAGCTTGAAGTACCTGCTGATTGGAGCACATGATAGACAGCAGAAGAATGTGGAACCATGATACTGTTATAATTTTGTGCAGGTTGTTTTTTTAGCCTCGGGCAATTTTGGACTGTTGGGACTTGGCACTTCGGGATGAGCGTTCGGGGGTGAATGCACTCGACGTAGAGTTTTGGGATGATTCGTTGATGAGTTCGCTTGCATTTGATAGGCTGGTGAGTCATTTGTGGATGATCTTCAGAGACCTGGCGATTGAAGAAAACTGGACTGTAGAAGATGATGCGGTTATTGGAATGACTCCGGTACTTCATCGCAATTTTGGTGGTTTTCGAACTCACAATCAGGACGGTTTTGGGCTATGGAAGACACTGGAACTTCGTAAAAAGCGTCCAGTCTGAATGCGCGCGGAGCACTGTGTTCGGTTCAATAGTTGAAGATGAAATGAAATGGGTGTGCCAACCAAAGCTACATTTCGTTATTTAACTGCCTTGAGGTACTTGCTGATTAGAGCAAATGAGAAACAGCAGAAGGATGCGGAGGCATGATACCGGTATGATTTTGTGCAGTTGGTTTTTTTAGCCTGGAGGTGAATGCACTCGACGTAGAGATTTCGGATGATTCATTGATGGGTTCCCTTGAGTTTAATGTACTGGTGAGTCATTTGTGGATGATCTTCAGGGACCTAGCGATTGGAGAACCCTGGACAGTATAAACTTATTCAGAGATTGGAATGACTCTGGTACTTGAATTTAATTATAGTGTCTTCTAACTCCGAACGGTTGAGGACTATTGGAAGACAGTCGAACTTCGCAAAAAGCATCCAGTCGTAGTGCACTCGGTGTACAGTTTTCGGTTAAAAGGTTTCCGTTCGACTAATCTCAGTGTTGAAGCGCTTTGCAGAAGGAAAACGAGAATGGAGGGCAAAGAAGTTTGATGCCGAAGTTTAAAGGTGCCCGTCGTTTTTACCCTCCCTGGCGCGAGGAAGAGCGCGAGGCAAACGGATGAAATGAGCGTGCTAACCAAAGCTATTTTTCACCATCGGAATCGCGTTATTTCTCGTGCGACGTTAACAAGTGACTTTGCTGCCTGCGGAACGTCAATCGCGGCCCGTTTAAAGCGCTCTGTGGTGGCGGCAAGGGGAGGCGAGAAGGAAGGACGGAGTAGTGATAAGAAGCGAGGCTTTATAACGTGCTGTATAGTGGAAGAAGTCGGTGGAGAGCGGCATTATACAGCCTGGAGGTATTTGACGGAGGATGGATCTGGCTGGCGAGGCAAGGAGAGACTCAAGGGATGGAAAAAAAGAGCGCGGATCAAGGCGCGTAAACGATGTCACCCTCGGAATTCCTTCACGTCGTATACGAGGATCTCCCTCTTCCTTGCTGTCGGTCTCTGTCGATCTCCGTTTCGGTGTTACAGCAGAATAGCAGTAACAGGAGAATCCTAGCTACAGTGTGGAGCTTATAGCAGTATATATCCACCTTGAAATGAGAGTTCTCAAGACCAATCTTGGCCTAAGTGGACTTATGGTAATCCGGTGGTGCCGGTGCACCCTACGAGCCAGGGCCATACAGCATCACCTTGCTCACCCTTCGAGGAAACCCCTTCTCTTCCCAATCCACCAACCTTGCTAGTGTACGGAAGGCTGTCGAGCAAAAGGACTCGCCGCTGCCAAAAGTATGAACCCTTGCAGCCCTTTCGTTCTCAAGTAATCCAAGTGTATAAAGCGCTATCCAGACGTTTGAGTATCTTTCTCGATTCCCAGGTCCTCCCTCACCATCCCTCTGTTTCTCTCCCTCTCTCTCTGCCTATTCTCACTCTCGTTCATCCCTGTCTCCACGTTTCTTTCGCTGCGTCGCCGTTCCTGCACGCTCTTCTATGGTTTATTCAACCCTCTATCAGCCCGGGTCTTCGTCCCTTAGGATTTACCCCATGTACACACTCTACCCCTCTCTCTTGCTAGTTCTTTGTCTGTCTTTTCTCGTGCCTGGCTGCCGTTTCTTCTCCAACGTAGGGGTATACTTGCTCCTCTTCTCTGTCCTGCTCTGCTCCTTCAACGTCTCCACCAATGGGGCTGCTGCATCTCGCTCGCTCCTTCGTTCTGGTCCAGTTGAGAGAGCACGAGTACACGAAAGACTAAAGCACGAAATACCATTCGGCATACTCTCCGCCCGAATTCCTATTCCGAGCACATTATCGGAGGACGATAACCCAGCTGGGTCTTCATACGTCACAACAATCGCTGTAAAGCCTCCGAAATTTGATGTCGCTCATTTTTACATCCGGTTACAACTGGTGCCGACTCTTTTTAGAGTATCCTAAAAGCACATGTTGACAGCTCCAACCACTGGAAGGCTCTGACAAAAGATGCCGTTTGCATTCTTTTTTATCAACGACGTTTTTGGACAAAATATCATTTGGAAAATATTCCACGCAAGTGCAAAGTGCGAAAAAAGGTGTGTTTGGATATACTTTCCACCGTGCTATACATACGACGTATACACTTACCGAACTCGTTTCTTTTTTGCACTCACCCTCGCCACTCAACTCCACAATACATACACCCCTGCACGAGGGAGCGAGTGTGTGTTGCTCTCACTTTCGAATGGGGAAGCTCCCGTGTACTCGTCTGCACATACCAAAGGGCTATACTACTTACGAACGTGAGTCGAGTATAAACGATCAGCTCGAATCTTCTTTCTTCCTCGCTCTTTCTGTCTCTCTCCCTATCTCTCCCTCTTTGATACACATACACACACCCTCTCTCACCCTTTCTTCGCCACTACGGTCTCCTCGTCGTTGTCTCCCGGGCTCTGTTCAACACAGGGAGCTCAGACGCGAACTCCACGAGGGAAAAGCACCCCTCTGGCAAACTCATTTCGAAGTATATACACTTCTCGCGGTATACGCGGATAAGGGATTCTTACGGTATTTTATAGTCCCTTTACTGCGTCCAACCCGTCGCTATAACCGTCTCCTTCTTTCGTTAGGCAGTCGTTCCCCCGCGTATCCTTTCCTTACATCCCTTTTAGTACATTGTTTATTTAGGTGCCGTATGTAAACGTTATATTCCCTTGTTCTCGTTGTGCCACGACGAAGAAAAGCAAAAAATAAAACTCCTCATACCCTGTAGTCTTTAAGGGGTGGCTGATCAAAATTTCAGTCGTTTGTTGACGCAGTCGTGAGCTGCTGGAGTACCTAGATTGTTCAGAGGGAGAGTGCATCACGGTCTCCTCCGCACCATGCGGTTTCAAGGTTGCTTCAGCCCCTATCAGCAGCGATGCTCTCATTGGCTGTACACCAAAAAAAAGCTCAAGGTTGCGGACCCGCATGTGCCCGAGGGTTGATTCCTGTGCTGGTCTTGATGCTCGTCATTCGCTCGATCGAAACATCGTGTTGTCATCCGAGCTTTTTTCCCTCTTGGCTCAACACCCACCGGCCTCGCTTGTCCAGACCCAATGGCCCTTCTCTTTGCCAGTATTTGTGTACAGACCAGGGGGTGCATTGAAAGGTTACACTTAGTGTCTCGGACGAGTGCCCCGATGCTCGACCTTTGGCGACACTCCTGTCGTCAATGCAGCTATCGATTTTTTTTTCGCCCGTCCACCATTAGCCCTTGTGCCTGTGGCCGAGTTTGCCTTTTTCAGCGGAGGTGCACACGCGGCGAATGAAGTCCCAATGGCCAAAGGATCAGGTTTTTGTCGTCCTCTCTCTTCGGGGATCAGACGACCTCGCACACTCGGCTCCTATTTATCTACTGGCCAAACGCGGCTGTGCCGTAAAGCATTTTAACTCAGACCCGGATGGGATTCAGGGTGGGGGGGGGGGGGGGGTGGACGCTTCGCAAAAGCTTTAAGCGCGTTATAGACGGTTCAAAGTTCAACGGCCATTCTTCCACCAGTTTGCCATTTCGCTGACGTTCGACTTCCAACCCGTGTGGGAGCGCAGCTTCTCGCCGGCTGCACAATCTATATAGTCCCAGGCTGTTAGCCGATAATATTTCGCTGGTGCACACCTTCCGCCAATGTACGGGACACACGAACCTCACGAACACGGGGAAACGACCGCACACATATCAGCCAACCGGTTACAAACTCACGTACGAGAATCTCCCGGCGGAGTCGTTCGTCGAATTGATCACGTAGGGAGAAACGCTTTCCCAGACTCTCCCTCCAGCTCTCCCGCTCTGCTACTTCGTCTTTCATCCCTTGCCATCTCACCCTCGTTTGACGATGTAGCCCGCCATATGTAGTCATGTAGCCTAACTTCATATCACTACGCTGCCACTATGTGGGATGTTAACGCGTCAAATTGAGAATCTTCATTGTCTTCCTACAAAGCCCGCTAGCCGAATCTGGAGATTTCTCCAATGTATTTCGAGTTAGAATCTCGAGATTCTACTTCTCCTTTTATGGGTTAGGATCCAAAGATTCAATGTCTCGTGTTTTCAGTTAGAATCTGACGATTCTAATTCTTTTCTTTTTATTTAAAATTTGAAGTTTCTGGTTATCCTCTTTTACGTTCAAATCTGAAGATTCTAATATTTTTTTCGGTTTAAAATTGAAGATTCTAGTTTTTTGGGAGTTAGATTGTGACGAACCCACTCTTCGTTTTTGGTTAGAATGTGAATATGCTAACTCTCCCTTGTTCGATTTGAATCTGAAGATACAAATTCTGTTCGTTTGGGTTGGAATCTGAAGATTCTAATTCTTCTTTCTCGAGTTCGAATCTGAAGATGCTGATTCTCCTTCTGTGGGTTTGAATCTGAAGATTATAATTCTTTTTTTCGGATTCAAACTAGAGATTATATGTTTTTGGGGGGCTGGGATGTAAAGAAGTTAACCCTCCTTTTTGGGTTAGAATGAAAAAATGTTAATTCTCCTTTGTTGGGCTCGAATCTGGAGATTCTCATGCTAGTTTCTTAACGTTGAATCTGAAGATTCTGATTGTCCTATTTTGGTTTAGAATCTGAAGATTGTAATTCTTCTTTTTTGGGTTACAATATCATGATTCAAGTTCTTCTTTTTGGGTTGGACTCTAACGATCCTAATTTTTCTCCTTTGGGTTAGAATCTGGCTGTTCTAATTCTCATTTCTTGGCATAGTATTTGACGATTCGATGCTTCTTTCTCGGCTAGAATCTGTAGATTCTAATTCTCCTTTTTTGGGTTAGAATCTGAGGATTCTAATTCTTATTTCTTGACTTCAAATTGAAAGATGCGAATTCTTCTTTTTTGGGTTAGAATCTGAAGATTCTAACTCTTTTTTCTTGACTTCAAATCGAAAGATTCCAATTCTTCTCCTTCGGGCTGGAATCCAACGATTCTAGTTTATCTTTCTTCGGTTAGAATCCAAATATTCTAATTTCCTTTCTTTGGGTTAGAATGTGAACCCTATAATTCTTCCCTTTTCAGTTAGAATCCGAAGATTCAAATCCTTCTTCTTTGGAGAGAGATTCGGAATTTTCTAATACTACCTTTTTGATCATAGTTTTAGGATTCAAACCCAATTTTGCACACCCTAAAAGTCACCTAACTGCGCCTTCTGATGTGGGCAATTTGATGACATCGAGCGTAAAGAAATTACAGAGCCCAAAGTTTCTTATATCTGTTTATCATGGAGCACTTCATGTATACTGAGCTTCGCAGACCCCACGGATCTCGTTTCGCCTCGACGATACGAGAGTACAGAGTTCGGCAACTCAACAACTTTCTGCTTCTTCGTTCGGGAATAAATCCACGAGTCCCATAAGGAATGCAGAGACGTTTCATTTTTTTTTGTAGAAAAACAGTTATGATATAACATGCAAGTTCCAAGCGGGATGCAGGATCGCCTTCTTCCTTTTTGTCGATACGAGAAGCAGCGACGTATATCATTTTTCGAACTCACGCGCGAAGCCCTCGTCGTACTGACCAAGAGTAGACGGAAAATTGTACCAAGTCGATGTCGTCGCGTCGACGACGGATCTCTTCTTCCATTTCATCCTTCTTTCCCATGAGGAAGAGATAAGAGGGGGGGGGGGGGGGGGGGGTAAGGTACAGAGAGCAACAAACCGTACGAAAGTTTTACGTACATGCATGTATACCGTGCTCGAAGAAGCCCTGAGGAAGCGATATTTCATGTTTGCCCTTTTACTACTCCCACTTCTGTATATATATCTCTCTCGTGTTTGGTAGACCCCCGAGAGCCAGACGAGCTTTTCGAGACTTCAAACGCACTGGAGCTTTTTCCCTCTTCTCCTATACTCATCCCCTTGAATCTATCTGCCAAACACTTCAAAGAACTCGCAATAACGTAGACGATTTTTTTTTCTCTCTGGACTCTACCACTGTGGAATCCCATTGATAATATGCTCATAGGATTATCGTTGGTGTTATGATATAGTTGACGTTCATCATATGATTGAAAAATATACACCCTGGAGAATCTTGCTTTGACAGCCGAACGTCACTCTAATTTAGATATAACTGGTCACCAAATCGTTTAATACGCTACACGTATGTAGCCGGAGAAATGAAGCGGGATACAGATTTTTTCGCACCGCAGGTGACGTATACGTAGGGAATAAAAGTCTCTTTTAACGAAAATATAGCCGGGCGTATGTGTCACTCCACATTCGTATACATCACGAAATTTTGCTGAATATCACGCGACAAACGAATAACGACACTGGAGATAAATTTTCGGTGGATGCGTGAGATTCGCCCCCCTCTCCCTCGCTCTTTTTAGCTCTCTGTCCATGATGACTATGAAACCTTCCTGCGTAAAACCAGTCCGCAGTACACTATAACAGCCTTACCCACTCTCTCTCCCTCCCTCCCTCTCGCGCTCTTTCTCGCTCTGGTACATTTTTCTCAATTTTTTTTCATGTACAAGATGCATTTGCTTGCGTCAACCAACTCCCTGCGTTTTCATACTCGTATTATGCTAGAGTGCTTGAACGTGATGTTCTCCCCACCCGCTCTCGGTCTCTCTCCGTCTGTTGCCTCGGGCCTCGAACATTAAACAACAGGGACGTTAATGGACGTAAATTTTTATCCAACGCCTCTCGTGAACTGCCTTTTTTCGTTCGTCCAACCTAACCAGAGTAGAGCGAGCTTCAGTCTCGTTTCTGAGCGTGCATCGTCAACGAGACATCAGCCTTTTTGACCTGATGAGTGGACAAACACGTAGACTTGAGTACCTGAGAGAAATTACTGTTTGAAGAGAGATGAAGCAAGGGACTTTTCAAACTTTTCGTCTTTATCTGATGCTCATACCTGATTATATACGTCATACCTCATAACTATCAATTGGTATATTGGTACCAATGGTATATCTCCAACGAAACGCAATTCTTTCGAACAACGCTTGATCAATATCCTCGAACACATATTGCATAATTCTTTGGAATGTGTCTTCATCAATTTCAGTAGATGAATCCCTCCGATGATTCTGCTCGCTTCTAACACGCAATCTGAAGCTCCAACGAAACGCAATTCCCTCGAACAAAGCTTGATCAATATCCTCGAACACATATTGCATAATTCTTTGGAATGTGTCTTCATCAATTTCAGTGGATGAATCCTTCTGATGATTCTGCTCGGTTCCAACAGATAATCCTAGTTTCCTTCTTCATCTGGTGCTCATACCGGATTATGATCATCATACCCGATAATTATCAATTTCGTTAGTTGAATCATTCTGATTATCTTACTCGGCGCAGCAGACAATCTTGAGTTCCAACAGAACGCAGTTCTTTCGAACAACACTCGATCAGTATCCTCCAACAGGTATCGCATGATTCTCTGGAATGTGCCTCTAACAATTTCAGTAAACGAATTCTTCTGATGATCCTGCTCGGTTCCAACAGATAATCTTAAGGGAAGTTTCTGCCTTGTTGGGCCAAAAATGTTCGATTTTTCACCATTTTTTTATGCCAAAAGTATTAAATATAGAATGTTGATATTTGGTATGTTGACTTAGTACGTTGTTGACGTATGTTGACTTAGGTATGTTGACCTATATTTGGTAGTTGAACTAGAATTATCTAAAAATATCTAAATGTTTTTATTTAATGAACAAAAAGCTCGAAAAGCCGCCTCGAAAATCCGGCAAACGCTCGATCAGTATCCTCCAGCATGTATGACATCATTTTCTAGAGTGCGTCTTCAATCGGAAACCATGAACAACCCTTCGCTACAAAAAAGTGTAAGCGGTGGAACGGCCGACTCGTTTGCACAACAGACAAAAGGCGTACATACGAGTGCACACATAGAGTTAAATCGCAGAAAAACGGCAAGCCAAGGCTGGAGGGACGTTCGTGCGCGGATGTTTGCACACGGTGGGGATTCGACTGGTATGTTACGCTTATCGTGAAAAATGTAACGAGGATCACCTCTAATCTATAATGTATAACCACGAGCGCGCGGTGTGCAAATAACATGCGCGGGTATGGGGCAAAAGCCACCACGAGCGCGAGATATAGGTCGCGCGAGGGAACGGTTTTGCCTGTTAACAACATACACAGCCAGGTATGCCGAGCCGCGTATGTAGCAAACCCTTGAGCTAATATACGGAGCCGCTGTGTGCCAACGAGAGCGCAAGAGCGAAAGAGCAAGAGCAAGAGAGAGAGAGAGAGAGAGAGAGAGAGAGAGAGAGAGAGAGAGGAGGCGCCAAAACAAGTAAAAAGACCAAACGCTAACGGTAGTTTACCTTCACCATCAATTTTCCCTGATCGCCCTTTTCGCTTGCTCACAACTTCTCCCTAATTTTGCTAAACATTCGACCGCACTGCGTTGGATACTTTCCCGGGCTCGCCGCATGTCCGATATCTCCTCCAGACGACGCTAGTTCGTTCTTATCGAGAATCTAGTTACGTGCATGAGTAGCGAAAGGGCGAGGGTGACGTAAGGAGATAATACGATCGTGGCGTATGACGTCATATATAATTCGCGCCAGGGTAATTTCATTGGGGAAATTTATTCTAATTACAGTGACAGGGATATCCGAGGATATCTCAAACTTTTAGCCTCCCTTCACCTCCCCTTCCTACCCTGCCTTTCGCTTCGGAAGGCTTATTCTCAGTGGAATAATTACTCAAGAGCTCATTGTTAAGGGGGATATGAACGAGTCGGGATAGCGTGTGTTCGCGACACACTCTTTCGCCCCATCCATTTCTCCCTATGGGCCCTTCCAGGCAGCCGGTGAACTTTCTCTCTCTCTCTCTCTCTCTCTCTCTCTCTCTCTCTCTCTCTCTCTCTCATTCTCAGATGTCGGGTACACTCGTCACATTTGAATTCAGGTCTTCTTCGTCCCTCCTAACGAGTAATCCCAGCCGAAGTTGAGCGAGGAAAGAAGTATCGGAAACGAGATTGGTTACCAGCGCATTCCTCGGATTCGGAGGGACACTCGAGATGAGCCGAAGACGCCAGACGAGAAAACTAATTAGAAGGGACATTCGTGGAGCTTGGAATCGGTTTCAGTCTGTTTTGACACGAAGAGTCGAAGGTGCTTCCTCGGCGAGCGAATTCCTCCGCTTCGAAAATGAAAGAGTCGGAGAAACCTTTGGGGTGCTCTCCAACTTGTGCGTATCCTGCTGTTTTTCCCCTTTTGACATTTCTGTCGGCCTGCCGCCCTAGCAGAGAAATCACCCCAAGGCAATAAGTTGCGCTCGATCGCACTTTAGCCCTGCGCGGAGATTCCGAGCCAACTGGTAACAGGATATACCGCGATGGGACCCAAACAAAGTCCTATTGAGTGACACCGAACCACCTGATCCTTGGAGATTGATCACGCCGCTGGTGACCCTTTGCTTCACTGCAGACGGAGAGACACCAGCTATCGATGGCTGATACGATTCGTTGATAGGAATAAGGCAGGCCTGCATCAGTATGCGGGGAGAGGGAGGCCGGGGACGACTCATCAGAGGGAGCTTTCAGACGTCGGAGATCAACCCCACCCAGGCAAGACGCAACCACTGCTTCAACTTCCACCATCTCTTTCTCTCTGCTCCCCATCCCACTTCGCTAACCGGCAATTTCCATCCGACGTGTAATTGGACATGCACGATATCGCATTACGTTACGAGAGCTTGAGTCATCGTGGGCGTCGTGCCGTGTGCTATACAACTGCCTGCTTCGAAAGTCATCTCCTACCCCCTTTCAGATTCCTGCGACACAGCCGCGGGCGCTGTAACGATCCAGATACGCGTGCCGTGTTCCCCCAAGCATGTGCCCGAATATCCGAATGAATAATGGGCCAAAAATAGAGGTGATATCACTACTTTGTATCAGCTCGTATCTGGGAAGCTTTTCCGTGCGAGCTTCAACCCTTCGCCGGTATGGAAAAGCTCAGTCGCCTTTGGATCCCAATGACTTCTCCAAGCTCGACTATGCCCGGATAAAATTCCAATTCACATTCCCCTTTCGTTCGCTCACCTGCTTTCTCGAAGATCCTTTATGCCGCTGACTCACTCATCTGGGTGCACGATAATCGCACGGAGCAACAGCGGAAAAAGGGAGAGAGGAAATACGGGGCGATGAGGTTCTTGCCAAGAGTGTTCATGCACCACATGTATATCTCAGTATCACGAACGAGGCCACTTCTTTTTTCACCCGATAGCGCAGAGGCTTCCGTGCAGCTGTGCGGTAGGTGAACGTATATTTCGACGTAGCTGAAAAGCCAGACGCCAAATTGCATCGTACGCCATGGGCTATACGAGCCTGCAGCCTCATATCCAGCCATATGCGTTGAAATCTACTTTCAGCGTGCATACAGCTACTTTGGGGGCTGCAAAAGTCCCGCAGCAATTTTTGCATGTCGTACCTTGTCAAACGGCAACCTGAAACTATTTGAATTGATAGGCTTCAGCTTTTTCCGCGTACACGGGCCAATTGCAATCCCGCGCTATGATCACGGCGTTACCGGATGTTACATCGCCACGCAAACTACAACGAGACAGTTCAACAGAGCCCTGTGGTTATCAGCGTGAGCGCACACGGAATTCTCAGGAATAATCCGCAAACTTGCCAATTTCCATCGGGCCAAAGAGCAATGGATCGGGCGACGCTGTGGAACGAGGAACAAGATTAACGGAGCTGTAAGAAGGACACCCGTATAAAGTCCTGCACTCGCAATCAAGTAGAAATTGGAATGGCAATTGTTCCACAGTCGCTCGAGGCTTCCAAGATCGTACTCTGGTTTGTGTCTCGACATTCTCCCCGCTGTGTCGAAACTGCTATTGACCCAGAGACCCGCCAGAGGTAACCAGTGAAGGAATGGAGCGCGGTTTCGCCCCAACCGGGACAGCAGAGCCCTGCAAGTTGCAAGAGAGAAACAAGGGAGAAATACAGCGATGGATAGCCGCGCGTCGCTTGAGGTCTTACATCGTCATTAAGCTTCCAACGACGAATAGGACCGCATTGGACGGTCACCGCATCCTGGCATGATAGTTCCCGATACTAGCATGGACGGTAGAGAGCCTGGCTAAAGGGGCGGGAAGAGGGACAGAGAGAAACGTGGTGCTTCGGTCGCACGGGAATCCCTACTGCGGCTTTCAAACACGTATGGGAACTTCGAGAATTCCAAACCACATAATGGCATTGATAAATGACGATAGCTCGATGCTTTCTGATTCGAGAACGGAACTCTGCATACATGCTTTGCTCCTTTTTACATCTACCATCGCATCTTTCCAATTTCGGGAATCTCGTTACTTTGTGGGAGAGGAAAAGTACGAGGCCGCAATCGGATGGAAGGTCCATCCTACCAGGGTGATTAGACGCGATCGGATTGTCGCTACCGACATTAAATTATTCCATCCAACCTGAATGGTCAACGAACTGAGGAAGGGGATGCCGGAAGATAGATACCTCATCGATCCGTCGCAGCAAGCTCTCTCGCAATAACCCGATTCACGATGGGTCAAGCCGCTAACGCGGCTGCCAGTAACATGGTATATACCAGGGATGGATGGGAGCCATAGAGGATTGGTGAGACTGAGCCTTGAGGAACGGGCAAACTACAGGTGAGCTGGAGAGTGAGAGAGAGTAGAAGGAGAACGGAACAGGCTTGTTCACCGAGCGAACCACGCTGGAACGTAGTTAAGGCCGTGAGAGAAATCCCGGTATACGGAGACGGCCCTGCAACAGCAACGATCAGCCTAGGGTCTTACATCAACATTTGCTCGCTCCGCTCGGCGCGATGGTGAACAAGACAGGAGGAGGGAAGCAAACGGGGGTCACAAACCTCTTCATCATCGCTGCAACGAGGCCCTTTGGCTTCCCAGCTGAATTCTACGATAGTCTCATCAAGGTTGATAGAAGGGATACCTGGCTCGTCTACAATGTTGAAGGTAACGTTCCGCTTTAAAGATCGATCTTATGCACACCGAGGCTCGTGCGATAGCGTGGTTGAACCACTGATGACAAGCTTTGACGCCGCTGTAGGTACCCCAGGCATGCTCCTTTGGCTTGCAGCGTACAAGGAAAGATAGATAGACAGAGATAGAGCTTTGGAACCCGGTGGGCAACCATCTACCGTTGATATTACCTGGAAGCCGGAAGCTCCACGCCTCGGTATTGCAGTATCAGCACGTCCGGCGAGAGGACACAGCCAAGAAGACACTCTTGAGTGACGAGAGCGGCGAAGAGCCGGAGGGGAAGGTATCAACATGTTGGCTTAGCCATGTTGTTGTCGTTTCTGCCTCGATCTGCTTTGGTAATGGCTCGTGAAAACGTCTTCCTCTTCGATACAGGATAACGGTCATTCGGTACACCATTTATTAACAACCCCGCAAACTGGCACAATTTTCGTGATCAAAGTGCCTGTGTGTACAAGCTGGCAAGTTGGAAATTCCAACTGAGCGGTTGTTCGAGGATGCCGATTGAAGCGAACTAACGATCCCGTCCACGGGTTCCGCCAGCCAAGAGGATAAGTTTTATCCATTGACGCATATGCATGCCAGCACTATGGTAGCCTGTACGAATCAATATGGGAGCTCGAACGGCTATTGCCAGGACCATCGCCGAGACACCGGAGCACGTCGCGTATACCTATAGAGCCCGCTGTGCTGCTACCGTGATTATCGACTATTTGCAGATTCCATGAATATGCGATACCAGGCAGGGGATTCTGTATTGGACCGGGAAGGGGTGGCAGCATCAACCAGCGGCAGCATCAGAACCTACAGCAGTGTTCGCGAGTTCGATGAACACCCTCGGCATCCCCACATCGCTTTCCATACACCCCGTAGCTTTGCTCTGCCGGCCGCGCTCTCTCGCACAAAGTGGATGACATTCCGGTGGAATAGGAGAGAAGGCTCCAAAGCCGCATTAACGCCTGGTCGAATACACCCTATATCTAGTTCCCTCATGCTCGCATCGCTTTATACCAGTAATATCGCGGTGAAGTTGGGCGCGCGCGATGGAAGGCGCGACGGTGAGAGGCTCGTGCACCACCGCGCGTGCATCCCCGTATCCCCAGGCCCCCCAGTACGACCGTTAGTACCTGTAGGTGTGGGGCGAGTCACCAATACTAATGGTGCCCCGCCCGATCCACACCCCGATGACTTACCCGTGCCTGTGCGACCCATTACGAATTCGGTTTGAAGCCCGCGGCTAGCCCCCCGGGTGTATGTACGCATGGGACTCTGATTTTCGCGGACACTCTGACCCCGCACATCCCAGGCCCTGCGCTGCTCTATCACTCACACCCTCTTCCTGGAATGCTTTGACTTTTCACTTCGCGGCTTTTTTAGCGTACTGAGAGCGCGAAAAATCACTAAAGCCACGAGGTAATTGGTCGAGGAACGGAATGAACCGTTTACACGGGGCTGAGGATTGATCGCACTCGTTTCGCGGCATGATCAATTGGGCGATACATTACGAGGGTTGTTTTTTTTTCTGGGGCGTTCGCGCAATGTCGGCGACCTTTACGACACCGCTGTAGGCACCATGTACAAGGGAAAAACAATCAAGAGGAGGAAATCAGGAATTTTCGTAATTTGTTACTGGGAAAACGTTTGGAGGGTTTTAGATGATTTTTTGTTTTTGTCAAAGAGTAGGATTTTAAGTATGTTGGGGGATTTTTGTATTGAAAAGTATTTATAAATGTAATAGATGCAATGGTTTGTGCAGACCGCTGATTGAAAAACGTCCTTCGCGGTGACCACTTCTGCTCGGAAACAAACCATCGGGAATTTAAAAAAAATCAAACGCATTTAATTTTTGCATTAAATTATCTAGTGCTTGGAAAAAAATCAACATTTCATCAAATCTTTGATTCGATAGAATATTGATTTTTTTTTTTAATGCCCAAAGTCCGAAGTGACAGTATCGATTTTTGATGAAAAAACCTGCTTTCTGATGTGTCAAAGAAGCTTGTAAAATTTGAAGTTGATTGGTGGCGTGATTTTCTAGATCCGGTGATCAGCGATTTTGAAAAAGTAATTTTGAGAAAAATGCATTCAACGTTGGCCGGTTCACGGAACATACCTATGAACGCCGATAACTCTTTCAATTTTGAACGGAGCGACTTGAAAGTTTTGGACAATAGTTTTTAACTGTTATATGTGTTTTGAAAATCCGTCGAAAACTAAAAATTGTTATTTCCAAAAATGTCAACTAGGTGTGAGCCCTTGAACATAAGGGTTCACACCTATACAAAACACTAAGATCGTTGATTATGCCGAGTATTCGTTGGTTCGATGGAATAAGAAATTCTTAAGGCTTTACCCCCACTTGTAGCGCAAAAAAGGCCTTTTTCATGAATTTTTTAAAAGAAAACTACAAAACTTTTTTAATCGATCAATATACCATCTTAAAGAACACATCTTGAAGAACTTTCAGTAATTTTTTTATTGAAAAATATTACATTGTTTAGTGGCAAATGGCCGTCAATGAAATAATGTTTTTATATACACGGTTTGCGGTGACCAACATTGCGGCGAAGTGGATCATCTGAAAAAAATGTGGATGGATTTAGTCAAATATAAGTATAAACTAGTCTTTAATCGAAGGATTTTAAAAAATATTCATTTTTCACAAAATGGCGGACAGTCAAAGTTAATGGTTCGATTTTAACGAAAAAAAAACGGCCGTTTTTTGGCTATAAAACGGTCATTTTTTTCGAAAAGAAAAATCGAACGATTGAAGACTCTATTTTTATGTATTAAATAAGCCTGCAAAATTTCAAGAAGATCGGTTCATTAGTGTTCGAGTAATCTTGGTCATCGACTTCAGAAATGCCATTTTGAGAAAAACGCGTTTAAAGTTTGAATTTCAGTTTACACGAAGAAAATATTTTTTTTTGTAAACTTACATAGAGTCATCTATTCCGGGCATAAAAAAACTGCACTTCAAATTGCACTTCAAAAAAATGCAATAAAAAAAAATCGATTTTTTCAAAATCGCAAGTGCGGGTAACCCCTTAAAGGATCTGCATAAGTTTGAAATTTTAACAATACGTTTTTTTTTTCATAAGTTTTCAGCCGAGGATCTTAACATTAATGTACAACGAAGACTGAAAATCCTAAAATACGACCGAGTTATGACGATTTTTGTGAGCGGTCAGATGACCCACTACGCCGATTCACCCGTTTCTCTGCGTTTTTCTCGAATCTATGTTTTATGAAACAGTGCATGTCGTATCTCAAAATCTATTCGTCCGATTCACTTCAAATTCGGATAGGGCACAGTTTAAAACAATTTTTATCGCATGACTGGATCAATTTTAAATGTGTTTATCCATTTGTTAACAAAACAAGATTGAAAGTTGTTTTCTTTCGTTGAAAATTGACCTTTTTTTCCACCGATTGCCATTTTCGTAATTTTCCAATTTTCCCAAAAGTATCCACTCGTACGAAAGTTTGATCACTATGCTAGCAATAAGCCTGAATTTTTCAATTTTTTTTTATTTCATATAGTTCTCGTTGCCCGAGCCATCAACGCCGATTGGTCATGCAGCAACGGCGGCATATTCTTTAAATAATAATGACTTCATTATTTACAAATATTTTGCTATTAAAAAAAAATTCAAACTCGACAAGACTATGTATTAAAAGTGTGTAAAATCGCGACCTCGTCATCCCAATACTCTAGTCAGGAGAAAAAAGATTGAATATCTCATGATGGGTGGTTTCATTTGCATCCATCAGTGGAGCTGAGTGACGCGTAGGAGATGATCGTGATACGTTTTTGGCGAATCTACGCTACAGTGCTTAGAGAATATCGTATGCGAGCGACCCAAGGATATGGCCGTCGAATTTCGCCCCCAACTAGTTCATGTAGTTCGAACGGTGCAAGGTTCATCCTCATTTGGGTTGGATTCTGTTTTCTCGCAGTTTTCCGGGTCCCTTAACGATCCGGTACCCGTTCTGCGGCTTGGGAGCAGGCTTCACGTTTCCCCGTACCGGTGTTCATCCGGTCCCGCCATCAAGAGCACTTTGTGCACCGAAGCCTATCCCTTAACGGCAATGGGATATCGAATATTCATGGCGTTTCACGAATAGGCGATAATGACGTGGCCATCTCTCACGAGCGGCGTAGGTACCGCACTCTCTCTCTCTCTCTCTCTCTCTCTCTCTCTCTCTCTCTCTCTCTCTCTTCGCGTGTGGCCTGGTATGTCGGTAATCACGGGATGAGCGCGTTCATGCATCTCCACTCATCCCCCTATCCCTTACGGCCCGCTACAAAAATCAATTTCCGACACATATAGGGGGAGGCAAAACGAAAAAAGCCCAAAAAGGCCCTGTTGAAGGGAATAGCCGATCTCTCAGCGACGACATGTTACAATTATCGCGGGAGAAGCGTTTCGCAGCGGATAATCGCATATCATTATCGCGGAAGCAATATCGTCCCTATCAAGAGGATCGGCCCTTTGTCGACGTGAATATTGCACGCCAATCTGTAATTTGTCGGCTCGACACGAAGAGCAAAGCGCTGACGTGTGAAACAAGAGACCGGAGACAAGCCTGTGTAGAAATGTGTTGGGTAGCCCCGGGATTCTATCACATCGATGTAGAGATTTCATAGGGACGCCGCACGTAGGGAGTCCATTCATGATGCTTGAAAATTTTTTCTTTAATTCTCAAATCGGATTTGTTGGATTGAAAAAAAAAACTACAAATATTACACAAAGTTCCACTATTTCATGGCATTGAAAATGTAATCAGTCTTTTCTGGTAATAAGAGATCGGTACATGTCAATAATACGAGTTGGTTTTTATTATTTTTCAAAGAATATTGTCACATTGAGATATATAGGAATTGGGTTGTTTCGGATTATTTGGGTTTGTTTGGATTTTGTTTTGGGTTTGTTTGTGTTTGCTTAAGTTTGTTTGTGTAATAATTGTTATATAATTTTTGTAATATATTTGTAACATAAGTTGTAATGTAATTTTTAAATTAATAACTAGATTATAATTGGGTGGAGAGAGGGCATTTTTCAACCAATCACAGGCATTCAGCATATCGCAGCTTCCCCCACTTACTACAACACAGTGGCAGTGGAATGGGGGTAGCGTTAGTTTTGTGTGACATCCAGCAAACTCAGACCTCAATACCCAATCTACCTCAACAAACCTATACAGTTTGAAAAGCATTTTCAATGCTAAAAATATCCTTTGGTGATGCAGTGCACAAATTTGTTGGGGAGTCCCAGGATGCACCCACATCTCTATAGGGATTTGCTAGCGACACTGCACACAGGGCGTTCTCATTGGGATCCAATTGGCTACTGCACTGTTCCCCGTTGAACGTCGTTTGAGAACTCCACTCGATTTGTATATTTATATATTTTGTTTGAAAAATTTACCGTACAGCATGCAATAAGATCTATCAAGAATCTTGTCGGATTCTGTTCGTTAGCGTGAGGTCCCTTTGGGTTTCAAATTGGATTCCAATGGGGAATCCCGATGAGAATCCAATGCACGAGCGTGACGTTTGAGCATAGGGAGCCGATGCTCCCATTGGATCCCTATCAGGAAGTAGGGACAATAATGTAAATCCAATTGGATCCCTGCGACAATGTCTTCACGACCACATACGAAATCAGACGCCAGTCGTACACGCTAAAAAAATTACTTCGGATAAATCCGTCGTGTAGTAATATGCCAGTGTATATAATCTCTCGAAAAAAGTGGAATATCAATTAAATTTCCAATATTTTTTGCTGAGATTATTCTGCTGGCGAGGTCCGGATTTTACACACAATTAACACCAGAGTTGGGCGTAATTCTATTTATAAATACGAATACGGATTTATTCACATCGTGATTTTCATGTGAATATAAATACAAATTTGTTCATACTTCACTTATTTGTATTCACATGCATGCATACAAATACAATTGTATTCACAAATATTCTGACATACAAATAAATTCACAAAAAAATCCGGTGAATTAAAAAAAATCACATAAAAATCTGTGAATGCAAATGTATTCACAAAAACTTGTAAATACGAAAAAATTCACAAAATACGTTGTAATTTTTTTCGTATCTAAGACAAATTAAAATCAAATTCACAATGATTAGATTCAAATTTACACCAAAAGTGAGCTCTTGTTGAGTTCAACACAACGTTTTCTCTCAAAATACGTAAGGGCTCACTTGTGGTGTAAATTTTAATATAATTGTCGTGAATTCGATTTTAATTTTCTTCAACTCGAGGAAATTCACAACTCATTTTGTGAATTTTGTCATATTTATAATGTAATATTTGAAACTCACAACTTTTTTGTGATTTTTTTTGTATTGACAATGTTTTGTGAATACATTTGCATTCACAGATTTTGAAGTGAATTTGTCTTTAATTCACAGGATTTTTTGTAATTATTCACATTTTTTGTGCATTTATTTGTACATTCAGAATATTTGTGAATACAATTGTATTGCACAATTGTATATATGCATCCATGTGAATACAAATAACTTCGTATTCAGACTTGTTAATACGAATTTATTTGTATTCGTATTTACAACAAGTGGAGTATGAATAAATTTGTATTTATATACGCATGAAAATCACGATGTGAATAAATTCGTATTCGTATATATAAATAGAATTACGCCCAACTCTGATTAACACATACCCTTGCCAAGTTTCACTTTTTGTTTCACCAAACAATATCGACAATCAACGAATTTACACACATTCGACCAAAGTGCCGCCTTTGCTGCATGATCGATCGGTGAACATGGTTCTGGCAACTAGGATGATATGAAGAATAAAAAAGAAATGTTCATAGCACACGACCCGACCTCGACCCGACGACAAAACAGCATCCGCTAAATTCTAACGATATACATTCTCGAAGGAGATAAGGACCATACAAATGTGGCTCGACGAGGTTAACGAAGAAGCTCTCGACGGAAAATAAAGGAAGAAAAGGTTCGCGAGGAGGGAAGTGGAGAAAGAGATGGTAGAGGACGAGCGACAGAGCGACGATGGTTATGTCTCGTCTTGTGCCCAACATATAGCAGATCGGCCCTCTCTCTCTCTCTCTCTCTCTCTCTCTCTCTCTCTCTCTCTCTCTGTCTTTCTGCTGTAGCTATTCCACGCAGGATTCCGGTTATATAAGGTAGTAAGAGAGGCAGGGTAGTCAAGGAGGAAAAATGAGAGTGAGAGAGCTCCGGTACGTTCTTATTCCCGAGGGCCGACGAAGAGCGTCGAGAGCAGCGATCGCAAGCGTGTGCGGTATGTTATGCCGCCCACCGAGACCACTCTTTTCTTCTTCCTCTCTCTCTGTCTCTCCCCTTCTATAAACCCTCATCTTTACAGCATCATTCTTCTCTGTCCCTCCTCTCTCTCTCTCTCTCTCTCTCTCTCTCTCTCTCTCTCTCTCTCTCTCTCTCTCTCCCTCTCTCTCTCTCTCTCTCTCTCTCTTTCTCTTTCTCTTTCTCTTCCATTCATCCCTGCGTAGCTGGATAAACCGCGCTCGCAAAGGGGTAACAATTGTACGCGTTACAGAGGCTTTTGTTCTCTGCAAAGATGGCCAGACTCCCTCGTCATTACGAAATATAGGGACGAACGAAAGAAGAAGGGAAAAAAATACAAGGAAAGAGAAACCTTCTCAACCGCGAACGAAAAAAAGCTCGTCTTGCATCAACACAACGTTCACCGGCTCTCGGACGATAACGAAAAGCGTACCGTGTGTACTCGTGCGTAAATATCCCGCGGAGAGAACAAAATTCTGGAAATACACTTTTATTACAAAGGGAGGGGGAAAAAGCTCCCCGGGGGAGTCTGGGGCTCCGGGGTGCGCTGGAATTACTTCAGGACGGCAGCGCCCTCCTGCGGACGTCCTCTTGTTGCGCTACATAAAAATTGCAAAGAATTTAAATAAATCGAATCTTCAGCAGCGCAAAAATGGCAGGATTTACTCGACGTGGTACTTAAGGGGGTGTAATGATTTTTTACTGTGCTTCTCATTCATACGGCGATGCGGTGAAATCTTATCGATGGCAAATCTAGCCCCGGAATTCTGCATTTTTTTGCGAGGATGCGAAAAATTCAAATGAGGTGCTGCACACAGTGCACAGAAAGGGTCTGCACTGCCCCGATGTGTGGGATTCTTACCTACCAATCTCTGTATCTCTCTCTCTCTCTCTCTCTCTCTCTCTCTCTCTCTCTCTCTCTCTCTATCTCTCTTTCTCTCTCTCTCTTTCTCCCTTTCTCTTCCTCTCTTTCTCTCTTCCTTCCTCTATCGCCCTTTTTGCCATTCAGCACACCTCATTATTTCTATATATATATATATATATATATATATATATATATATTCGTCATTTGGTTTTCACGCTTGTACTGTTGTTTTTTTCCTTTAATTTTTTGATCATTGGAAATAACAATGTGTGAAGACAATTCATGAAGATGCGGAAATTACACACATCCCCTGATTAATCGTGAATTATTGTTTGCTTGTTCGTTTATTTCAGGGGTGCACAAACTTTTTGTTTTACGCCTTCTTTCTGCAAATAAGAAGATGGGCACCCCCCACCCCCAACCCATCTTTATCGATATTGGGGTAGTAAAGGCACCCTCTTTGCATATCGTGAGGACCGTTTGGGGGGCACGCGCCTCGCTTTGAAAATTAGTGGTTTCTTTCGTCATTTGTTTGTTTGTTTTTTGCGCTTGTTGTTGCCGTTTGTTCGTTCAATGTGAACTTCGTGTTCGTTTGTTTGTATGCTCGTTCATTATCATGGAAATTAACTAGACAGCGCAATTCTCAATGGCCCAAATCATGTGACACACTATAAGCTGTGTTTCTGCGACAGATTCATAAAAATCAATTCAGTAGTTCTCGAGTTATAAGCGCGCAAACGTACAGACAAACAATTTTTTTCCCAATATACGATTTATCTATTTGATTTACTTCCAACGATCGGGGAAGAAATGTCGTGCAAATGAAAAGTGACAGACAGCACTATTAGCACAGTATTATTAACTGTGAAGAAATTTCGTGAGAATAAAAGCAAAGCACTTCTTAGAGTTTTACTATCAACGGTGAAGAAATTTTGTGTAAGGTAAACAAGTTAAAAACACAGCACCCTTTACAGTTTCATTATCATTATTATTATTATTATCTGTAAAGACATTTTTTGAAATAAAAAAGTTCCAAACAAAGTACTCTCCATAGTTTTCTTATCGTTATTAGGTACTATTATTATTATCTGTGAAGAAATTTTGTGAAAATAAAAAAGTGGCAGACAAGGCACCCCTTACAGCTTTGTTATAATAAATATTATGATTGTGTGTGCAGAAATTTATTGAAAAATAAAAAATTCCACACCAAGTACCCTTCATAGTTTTCTTATCGTAGCTTCCGCGACAATTTTTTTTTCTTTCAAAAAATATAGTTGAACGGTGAGAAAAAATAGAGCTCAAAATTGTGCCACCCTAGTGCTCACACATGTCTGAAAATGGAAGTTTCAAGAATCTCTTTCTTATGATGATCACCAAAGGGCCATTCAGTAATTCCTTCAGCATGCGTTATGACACTGACGAGTTGCGCGTCCCGACGCCGAATCGACGTTTCCGGAAGAGAGAAACAAAATTGGAGTATTAAGAGCACGTGGAGCAGCCTCGGGGCTCGTCAGCGGCAGGCCACATCCTGGGTCACCGCTCTACGCACAGTTCCGAGCAGGGCACGGGAGATCCCGAGGGAGCCGCGCTCGGAGAGACACGAGCGAACGGTGATCACGTTGAACCGGGTGTTTCATACCTTCGGGATAACGAGACTCGAAGAAGCGCGTGTGTGCCTTGTTTCAGAAGGGAAGACGAAAAAAGTTCTATTCCGAGCAGTTCTCGCCTCGCATAGAGGCCTTCGTACTCTGACACGATTCTGTCCCTTCTGAACCCTTTAGGAGGCTACTTCGTGAGGGCAAATATAGGATACGTGATCGTAATGTTGAATAAAAGGGAAATAGTGATGAATTTAGGCCTTCCTCTGGTTTTCATATTCTTTTTTTTCCTATCGTCCCTTCGTGTGCCCTTTCTGGCCCTTAGGATTAAGACCCTTTTACTCTACACATTTTTTGCAGGTTCCAAGCACCAAACTGGAGTGTTCACTACGTATTTTTTTTTCTTAATATACCGGGGAGCGGGTTTTCCTCGTGTTTGGAGTGATCACTGAGGTCAGAACCCTTTATAATCCCTTTGTAAGGGGGGACTCCCCTTTATAACGTAAAAAAGAGCTTACAGCCGAAAGTGAACTCTACGAGGAAGCTGAGGGAAGGCTTTATGATCGCAGATCAATCGGTAGGTCATTTACTCAATCGCAAAATTGTTGAGTCTTGAAACTTCAAACGCGTTTTCCTGAAAACCACTTTTTTGTGAACGTCGTACAAGATAACTTGAAACCTATTTGAACAATCGTTTTGAAAGTTTGCATACTTTTACATAACATAATTACCGTCTATGTGAACCTAGTGTTTCTTGAAAATTATTTTAAGAAACTACTTGGTCATTACCAAACAATGTAGTATACAATTTCATGAAAAATATGAAATTTTTTAAAACACATGTCACTTTTCGAATTTTCATTTTCCTCTACTTTTTTTGGGTTCACATGGAGCGTGTGGGTCTTAGAAATCTAAAACTTCTTGGCTCTGATGTTTCGGATCAATGCACCAGGTGCTAGGTTGCACGCCGTAAAACAACTAGGTGGCAACCGTCTCTGAAGCAAGTGTCGTACAGCCCCAAATTTGAAATATTAAAAAAGGAATTTAAAAAAATTAAAAGCTGTAATAATATGTAGATAAAATTTTAATTATCTGGAATAAATAGTTTCGACACGAAAAAAAATTGACATTTCGCTTTCTTTCGGCGGCGTAAAAGGAATCTGCGCTCTTAAGGGGTCGGGATATGCTTAAGGGGTTACCCCCACTTGCGATTTTGAAAAAATCGATTTTTTTTTATTGCATTTTTTTGAAGTATAAGTATCCGGGCCCATACTTCTGTATGGGCCCGGAATAGATGACTCTATGTAAGTTTACAAAAAAAAATATTTTCTTCGTGTAAACTGAAATTGAAACTTTAAACGCGTTTTTCTCAAAATGGCATTTCTGAAGTCGGTGACCAAGATTACTCGAACACTAATGAACCGATCGTCTTGAAATTTTGCAGGCTTATTTAATACATAAAAATGTAGTCTTTAATCGTTCGATTTTTTTTTTCGAAAAAAAAAAATAGCCATTTTATAGCCAAAAAAGCGGCCGTTTTTTTTAGTTAAAATCGAACCATTAACTTTGACTGTCCGCCATTTTGTAAAAAATGAATATTTTTTAAAATCCTTCGATTAAAGACTAGTTTATACTTATATTTGACTAAATCCATCCGCATTTTTTTTTCAGATGATCCACTTCGCCGCAATGTTGGTCACCGCAAACCGTGTATATAAAAACATTATTTCATTGATGGCCATTTGCCACTAAACAATGTAATATTTTTCAATAAAAAAATTACTGAAAGTTCTTCAAGATGTGTTCTTTAAGATGGTATATTGATCGATTAAAAAAGTTTTGTAGTTTTCTTTTAAAAAATTCAGGAAAAAGGCCTTTTTTTGCGCTACAACTGGGGGTAACGCCTTAATATTACTAAAATACGCACATACATTGCACAGTACAAAAATACGATTTTCATTGCATAGCCTAGAGTCGTAACTTCACATGGCAAAAAATATTTTGTAAAAATCGTACGAGATGTGACGATTTTTAAAGGTTTATGAAGCGTCAGATCGCCCGATGCGCTACGGCGAACAGTCCCGCTGCGTTTTACCCTCTTTTCTTTGTGTAAGTCGTACCTAAACATCTATTCCTCCGATCCACTTCAAATTCGGACAGAGCATGCTTTAGAACCTTTCCTATCGTATCGATATGTCTATACATGTGTTAAGGAGTCTTCTCACTTTAGACGCTAATAAAAGGTTATTTCCATGCATTTTTTCGATAGGTTCATATTGTAGATATTGGTATAAAAGTTGTTACACTTAATAAATGCACTTTCGAAATACATTTAAAAAATGTTTTTTATGCACTTATGTAACCCAAACAAACTTTAAACGCGTTTTTCTCGAAACAACGTTTTTGGACGGCTTGTTGATAAAATCTTCGAAACTACTGAACCGATCCTTGTGAAATTCTCACTACATATTCTTTACAACTATAGCTATAGCGCATATCAAGGATTTTTTTAAAATTTATTGACTATTGTTTTGCCAAAACACGGTGAAAGAACACTTTTTTTCGAAAAATGTCCGCCATTTTGTTTTTGTGCATATATCAAAAATCTTATGATATGCGCTATAGCCATTAACCTACTGAATATAAAATCATTTGATTTTTTTGTTTCGGATGATCCATCTCCGAGATTTCATCAACAGCACTGACCTACAATTTTTTTAGGACATTTTTTACCTACCGTTTTCGTCTATAAATAGTGACATAAATAGATAAATTATTAAAAAAAAAGAATTTCGAAAGTGTATTTATAAAGTGTAAAAACTTTTATATCAATATTTGTAATATAAACCTATCAAAAAATGCATGAAAATAGCCTTTTTTAGCATCTAAAGTGAGAAAACCCCTTAATGACATATAATTAAAGTTGCTTTTGTCGAAAATCGAACTTTTTTTCTAGAGTTGGCGATTTTCGTAATTTTCAAAATTTTTAAAAAGTATCCGGTAACGCAAAAGTTTTATTATCATATTAAAAGTACATTTTTATTTTCCATTTCTGATGACCCTGATGCCAGAACCACCTAAACCGATTGGCCACGCAGCAACGGCGGCACTTTGTTCAAACAATAATAACTTAATTGTTTATCAATATTTTTCAATGAAAAAGGAACTCAAACTCGGCAAGAATATGTACTAATCGTGTGCAAAATGCCGACCTCGTAGTCCCAATACTCTCATCAGAAAAAAATATTGAAAATCGACCTGCTGTGCTTACCATCAGTCGGTAACATAACGTGCCGCTCGGCAATCGGTGCAGTCACCCATCCAAGTATTGCCCTCAGTCAATACTCGAACGAAAAACTCACGCGGAATTTTCCAGCTCACCAAACATCGCAGCACGAAAAATCCGCTGGAGAAATTGGCGAAATAAATGATCGCTTGGGAGTTCGCACAGACTCAATATGGCGCAGACGCGAAGAGGAATATCAGCCAGCTTGGAAGACTTTTTAATACACGAGCTAACGTTGATCCCCCCTATATAACTTGCTCGTCCTACCACTCGCGATATATTCTTTTTCATCATTCCCCTTCGATTCTCTCCTACTCTTTGGTAGGATGATAATTTGATAGGGCGAAAATCTCGAAAGTCGAGGCAGAGAAGAAGACGAAGATCTGGTGCACAGTTATATGTGCGTATACACCGGGTGATCCGCTTAAAACCGAACACTGCGGTCTTAGATTCGAAGATACGTGAAAATGTTTTTCAGCAAAAGTTCCACGGTAATGCAGTCTACCTCTCGATGTCAGGTGAACTTTTGATTGGGGTAGAACATCCGTAAGTCGAATTTCCATAACCTAATATCCATGAGTGCCAATATCCATAAGTGAATATCCATAAGTCGAATATCTATAATTCGAATATCCATAAGTACGAATATCCATAAGTGAGTAGAGAGTAGAAATGAGTGCCAGACATGGCGGGAGATAAAGGAAAGTGAGTATAGAGGGAACCCAAACAAATCCAAACAAACTCACTTATCCTACCTCCCGCTATTTTTGGCCCTCATTTCTACTCGATACTCACTTATGGATATTCGGCTCATGGATATTCGATTTATGGATATTCGACTTATGGATATTTGTACTTATGGATATTCGACTTATGGATATCGGACCAATGAGCATTCGATTTATGGATATCGGACTAATAGACATTCGACTTATGGATATCCGTACTTATCGATATTTGTACTTATGGATATTCGACTTACGGATATTCGACTTCTGGATATTCGTAATTATGGATATTCGACTTATGGATATCCGACTTATGGATATTCGACTTATGGGTATCCGTACTTATGGATATTCGACTTATGGATATTCGACT
This sequence comes from Ophion slaviceki, assembly GCA_944452715.1. Lineage (NCBI taxonomy): Eukaryota > Metazoa > Arthropoda > Insecta > Hymenoptera > Ichneumonidae > Ophion > Ophion slaviceki. The sequence goes on along the minus strand of OX101783.1, from coordinate 9,846,067 downwards.
CGTGGATATTCGACTCATGGATATTCGACTTATGGATTTTCGTACTTCTGGATATTCGACTTATGGATATCCGACTTATGGGTATTCGACTTATGGATATCCGTACTTATGGATATTCGACTTATGGATATCGGACTAATGGGCATTCGACTTATGGATATCGGACTAATAGACATTCGACTTATGGATATCCGTACTTATGGATATTTGTACTTATGGATATTCGACTTATGGATATTCGACTTATGGATATCCGTACTTATGGATATTCGACTTATGGATATTCGACTTATGGATATTCGACTTGTGGATATTCGACTCATGGATATTCGACTCATGGATTTTCGACTCATGGATATTCGACTTATGGATTTTCGTACTTATGGATATCCGACTTATGGGTATTCGACTTATGGATATCCGTACTTATGGATATTCGTATTTATGGATATTCGTACTTATGGATATTCGTACTTATGGATATTCGACTTATGGATATACTTATGGAAATTCGTACTTATGGATATTCACCAATGGATATTTGACGACAGTGGAACTTTTGGTCCGAGATAATTTCTTTCAGTCATCAATGTCAACAGCCTTTTTTTTGTAATATGTGTATTTTTTGGTTCAATCCCACTGAACTATTAAGGGGTTATGCCCAGTTGTACAAGTCGAAAAATCACTTTTTTCAAAACCAATGTATTTTGAAAGTATATCATCTTATGAATGAAGGTCATCTTATGATGACTTGAACATTTCAAGGTGATTGCATCAAAATTGACAGATTTATAGGCTCTTATGTTGATGCCCGTCGGAGCGCTCGGAGTGTCGTTCGATAGTAAACGCTTTTTTCTCGAAAATACGTTTTCAAAGTCGGTGAGCACAATATCTCGAAAACTACTGCACCGATCTTTCTGAAATTTTTTGAGCTTTTTGTAGATGCAAAAATATAGTATTTGATCGAAGGATTTTTTTCCTATGTATATTTTCGATTTGATCGAAACACGTGCCACTTTTTTTAAGTTTGATATTTCGGAAATTCCTTTGTTTCATCATAGGACAAGCTGATAAACTAACGAAATCTGTTTGATTTTTTTATGTTAGATGACCTGGTTTAGAAGGGCATTGCTCACCGCAAAATACGTTTTTGAGAGGCCCTTCCCGGGCATCGATTATAATTGAATATTTTTACACAAGAAAATTGCACTGTTCTTCGGCCGATACTTTTTCAAATACCTCATTTTTGTAGAAATTTACGATTTTGTAAAGAATATCCCGAAAATCAGCTGTTTTCGACCGTTAGGTACAATTAGGCATGACCCGTTAGTCAAGACGAATTCGACGATGTCTGATACGTCAGTATTCACCTTGGTAATTTCAAAATAATACTGCTAAATAGCAATTAACAGGGTCCTCTAGTTTCTCGGGTCGAAAAAATCGATTTTTTTTTTCATAAATCACATCTACAACATGTCTAGAAAATGTGTGCCAAAGGATTTTTCGATATTCGAAGTGGTTCACAAGTATAAATCACATGCGCGAACTTTCAAACGCGTTTTTCTCGAAACACCATTTTTCGAAACGGTGACCACGATATTTCAGAAACTACTGCACCGATCTTGTTCAAATTTATACAGCATCTTTAATATGTTATAAGCCAGCGATTGAACTAGGATTATCATGATTGCTTCGATAGTTTTTTTTGTACGAGCGAAAAACTTAAGAAAAAATGAGTAAAAAATAGAACGTAATTTTCAAAAGTGTATAAAAAAGTCAATTTTTGTAATTTAGAATTCACTCTAGTTCAATCGCTAGTCTTAAATATGAAGACTAAAATGCCGTTTGGTTTTTTTTATTTCAGATAAGCAGAACAGCCGCAATCTTGGTCACCGTCAAGCACCTCTTTTACTTGATGTCTTCCTGTCGGCCACTATAACGTTTATTCTATTATATATTTTGATTTCAAAAAATTTGTAAAGCTTATTTAAATGTTAATAAAGATTATGCAAAAACAATGAGATTGATTATTTCGATGCTTTGCCCGTAAAAAATTATTGAAAAAGCCGTAAAAAAACAGCCGAGAAACTAGAGGACCCCGGTAAACAAAATATTGAGGACATTACAGACGATACATTCTATCTCGTACTTTTTCCACCATTATATTTTATAAACATTTATATTATTGAAACATATGCCAAATTTGTTGCTAAAAACATATTCATCACTAACAAAATACGATACATCAGTAAATTAAAACGAAAAATTATCTTCGAACAAAAGTTTTCATGCAACGAATGTGGCCCTCATTACCATTCAACTTTTGATTAAAAAATGTGAACGTATCTTCGTATCTAAGGCTGATCTTCAGGTGTTCAGGTTGAAGTGGACTACCCTGTACATATATATACGTGTCTGTGTGTGTTTGTGTCTGTGGCCCTGAGGCTTTCGGCTACGAGGATCGAGGAAATGAACTTTGAGCGGCGTGTATGTACGTACTCATATAGTAGCCTATGATAGGAAGGATCGGAATAGAGCTGAGAGATCTGACGTAACGTTAAGAGGAGTATGCACACCGAGGGCAGGAGGAGGGGGCGGAAAAAGCTCGGGGTGTTCGACGAAGGAAGTTGAAAGGATTCGATATGAAAACTCTCGTGCGCCTTCGTCATATACGATGTCAGAAAATTTTGTCTGCTTCATACGCTTCTATCCTGTCGGCAGATTTCCACGTATCTCTCATCGTCCTCCCCCTCTCTCTTTCGCTCTCTCTATCGATCTATCTTTATCTATTGCTTTCACGGATCACTCTCGCGGATAATATACTGTGGATGAATATCTCTCCGAAGCCTCCCGGGGATTCTTCCTCTTTTACCTCGTCACAGAACTCCTTGATTTCTTTTGCACGTCTCTCACCAGTTGTATAAATATCCCTGAGCTGCGACCGAAGTGTCCAAGCGGACGAAAGGGGTGATCACGAATTTCGAGAAAAATCATTTGGAAAACCCTTCCGTCAGAAAGATTTTTTGTGTAGAGAGGGAAGGAGAGAGAGAGAGAGAGAGAGAGAGAGAGAGATAGAGAGAGAGAGAGAGAGAGAGAGAGAGAGAGAGAGAGAGAGGGAGGGAGGGAGAAAGAGTAGGCTCTTATCTCTGACACCCGAAATAACTCGGTAATTATCGACGTCACAAAAAAATGTTCCAGACAAAAGTTTAACGGTCTAAAGGGGGCCATCAAATGCGACCATTTGTTTTATTCCGATAGCGGCGCTGACGCACAGTGAAGTTCACCTCCACTTCTTCAAATAGAATGATTCATTTTTTTCAACCATCTTGGGGAGCACCTCAAGCCGCATAAAAAAATTAGGGGCTCAAGGTCGTTCGAGGTCATTTTGAACACCTATTAAAATGAAATACAAATCTAAATATCTCGGAGCACTACAGAATATTTGGTAGTGATCCGAGATATTTAGATTTGTATAATCGATGATGAACTTGAATGACCTTGAACGACTTTTACCTCCTAATGTTTTTATGCGGCTTGAGGTGCTCTACAAGATGGTTGAAAAAAATGTACAATTCCATTTTAAAAAGTGGAGGTTACCTTCACTGTGCGGCGGCGCCTCCACCGAAATAAAAAAAAATGGTCGCATTTGATGGTCCCCTTCACACCGTACAACTTTTGTCTGGAACATTTTTTCGTGACGTCGATGATTATCGAGTTATTTCAGGTGGCAGAGATAAGAGGGCCACCCTGTATATATATATATATATGTGTGTGTGTGTGTGTGTGTGTGTGTGTGTGTGTGTGTGTGTGTGTGTGTGTGCGCGTGTATATATTTAAAACGCGAAAGAAGGATTACAAAAAAATAGAAAGGTACATTATATAGTACAAAACGAATAAGTGGAATGACAATTTACGGGGTCTTTTCACTTTAGACGATAAAAAAGGTTATTTTCATGAATTTTTTGAATAGGTTCATAGTATGGATATTGATATAAAAGTTGCTACACTTAATAAATACACTTTCGAAATACATTAAAAAAAATATACTTATGTAAGTCACTATTCATAGACGAAAATGGTAGTTAAAAAAATTGAAGGTCTGCGCTGTTAATGACATCTCAGAGATGGATAATCCAAAACAAAAAAATCAAACGGTTTTATGTTCAGTATGTTAATCGCTATAGCGCATATCATACGATTTTTTACATACGCAAAATGACAAAATGGCGGACATTTTTCGAGAAAACAAAAAAAAAACGTGTTTTTTCACCGTTTTTGGCAAAAAAAGTAAATATCAACATTCAAAAAATCCTTGATCTGCGCCATAGCTATAGTTGTAAAGAATATGGGGTTAAAATTTCATAAGGATCGGTTCAGTAGTTTCCAAGATTTTATCAACAAGCTATCACAAAACGTTGTTTCGAGAAAACCGCGTTTGAAGTTTTGTTTGGGTTACATGAATACATAAACAAAATTTCAAATGTATTTCGAAAGTGTATTTATCAAGTACAACAACTTTCATATCAATATCTATGATATAAACCTATCAAAAAAATTCATGAAAATAGCGTTTTTTATCGTCTAAAGTGAGAAGACCCCTTAGAAAAGAAAAATTGCGAGCGCGGGGCCTCTGGCCCTCTGCCGCCCCTCTCTAGGGGTGACAAAACTCAAAGGACAATTAAAGAAAAAGGAAAAAGAATTTTAAATGGTTTTCTGCAATGTAATTATACGATGACATTATGTATATTCTGACTAGCTAAGTTCCTCTGCAGACGTGGGCGGGGGAGGAAGGGAGAGGGGGATAAAAGGACAGAGACAGAGAGAGAGAGAGAGAGAGAGAGAGAGAGAGAGAGAGAGAGAGAGACCAGAGAGACATCAATGAAGAAGTTACGACAGCAAGAGATCCCTGACTCCCCAACAATTTGACAAAGGCTGACGATGGGCCCTCTCGAATTCGACGCCCTCCGGTGCGGGCGTACCCCCCCCCCCCCCCCGCCCCCCCAAAGTCACGACAGCCTATTTTCCGGATAATTGCAGAATCGCGCTGCAGGGTCTCTAATTACGAGCAAATTGCAATTAAACGCGCTATATCCTCTCCCATAGCTACTTAGCTGACAATGCAGGCAGGCTGCGTTGTCACGCTGTACTTCGACGCGAATATTCCCTCGCTTTCGTCAAGAGTACGGAACATTCAAAGGGCATGCCCCTTTCTCCACCGTGAATCTCTCCGTGTTCGAAGGATTTTCCGACATAATCTTTAACTCTAATGAAGACCGTTTTCGTCTTTTGAGTCCCGTCAGATCCGGTGGAACGAGACTCGTTAGCTTCAGGAACTTCCGGCGTAACGTCACGAGGGAAAACAAAAAAGGATACCGGGTCGAGCTTGTGTCGCGATCTATGGGGGCGGGGGGGGGGGGGGTGTTTTTTTTTTTCCTCCAGCAGGATCCTTCGGCCGCAACGTTGTAAGTGAAGACACGTTGTCGTCCGTTCATTGAGTTTGATGGATCGTTCCTTCACACCCTTGAGCTTTCTTTCCCCAAGCCCACGTGGCGAGCTGCCATAACTCTCTCCGGCTGCTCGTGGCTGCGATACTTTTTCGGTAAACGCTTGACACCGTGAGGGGTGACGAGCAGAATGACACAACGATTTCCCACTTCGATACCGAAACACAAGTCTCCCTCCTCTTCGCGTGCCAGCACAGCGTCGATACACATCCAGGGGGAGAATGATCGAACGAGAAGCAGAAGGACCCTGATACATATTCCGTCGGATTTGGCTAACAGTTTGTGGCCATGGTCGTTTTGTCATGAAGTTGACTTTGATTTTTTGCACCTTTTTTTGGTCCAGCTTCGCTTGGAACGACGTACCGGAAAAGATTAACTCAAGGGGCCAACTCAAGAGGTTAACTCACTGTAGACGGTAAAAAGGATATTTTCATGCATTTTTTGGTATGTTTATATTATAGATATTGATATAAAAGTTGTTACACTTAATAATTACACTTTCCAAATACATCAAAAATATCTTTTTATGTATTTATGTAACCTAAACGAATTTTAAGGGGTTAGGCCACTCTACAGGCCGAAAAATAGACTTTTTGGGGATTTTTTTTTTCAGAAAAAGTACAAAATAAATCGAGATTACAAAAAAGGGTGTTCATCATACATATCAGTGACTGTATACAATAATTTTTTTGAAGCGATAAATTTCAAAATGGCGGCTGTGGAGCATTTATCTCGAAACTGCATTTTTTAAGTTGGCCGGAAACATAACTCGGACAATTTTCAACCGATTCACTTGAAATGTTGAATATATCTTGAAAAATACGTTGTCTATGGAAGTACGTAGGATTTTTTTTTACAATGCATAGTTCATTTGTTATTAACAATATTCGTAATGGCCATAGCAAAAAGCCATATATCGAGACTATAGAGTTCGAATGGGTAGATCTTAGAAATGCAAATGATCGATGGTACTAAATGGCGAATACCTAAATGGCGAACATGGCATGGCTGCCTAACCCGACTGACCACTAGCGCCATCTGTCATCTTCATTCTGAAGCGCAAGTAGTATTGCTCGATCCCAAGTTTTCGCTATCCGGACCGTTCGTCATTTTTGCCCATCGCTATTTTTAGCTGATCGACTTTTTGGTCCTTTTCTTTGAGGCCTTAGGCCACAGTTAC
>OX101783.1:9711673-9839183 GCA_944452715.1 Ophion slaviceki | reverse complement strand
TCGGATTAAGGCGTTACCCCCACTTGTAGCGCAAAAAAGGCCTTTTTCATGAATGTTTTTAAAGAAAACTACAAAACTTTTTTAATCGATCAATATACCATCTTAAAGAACACATCTTGAAGAACTTTCAGTAATTTTTTTATTGAAAAATATTACATTGTTTAGTGGTAAATGGCCGTCAATGAAATAATGTTTTTATATGCACGGTTTGCGGCGACCAACATTGCGGCGAAGTGGATCATCTGAAAAAAAAATCCGGATGGATTTAGTCAAATATAAGTATAAACTAGTCTTTAGTCGAAGAATTTTAAAAAATATTCATTTTTCACAAAATGGCGGACAGTCAAAGTTAATGGTTCGATTTTAACGAAAAAATACGGCCGTTTTTTGGCTATAAAATGGCCATTTTTTTGAAAAAAGACATCGAACGATTAAAGACTACATTTTTATGTATTAAATAAGCCTGCAAAATTTCAAGAAGATCGGTTCATTAGTGTTCGAATAATCTTGGTCACCGACTTCAGAAATGCCATTTTGAGAAAAACGCGTTTAAAGTTTCAATTTCAGTTTACACGAAGAAAATATTTTTTGTTGTAAACTTACATAGAGTCATCTATTCCGGGCCCATACAGAAGTATGGGCCCGGATACTTATACTTCAAAAAAATGCAATAAAAAAAAATCGATTTTTTTCAAAATGGCAAGTTGGGCTAACCCCTTAAGGCCTCAGGCCACTCTAGAGGCCGAAAAAATAGGCTTTTTGGGAATTTTTTCGCAGAAAAACTCCAAAATAAATCGAGGTTACAAACGGGGTGTTTATCATACATATCAGTGATTGTATACAATAATTTTTTTGAAGCGATAAATTTCAAAATGGCGGCTGTGCAGCGTTTATCTCAAAACTGCATTTTTTAAGTTGGCCGGAAACATAAGTCAGACAATTTACAACTTATGATTCACTTGAAATGTTGAATATATCTTGAAAAATGCCGTGTCTATGGAAGTACGTAGGATTTTTTTTTATTGCATAGGACATTTCTTATCAACTATTATCTGACGATTTTTTAGACAAATTTTTCACTTTCCAAAAATTTGCCTAAAAAATCGTTGAAAATTGTCTGAGTTATGTTTCCGGCCAACTTCAAAAATGCAGTTTTGACATAAACGCTGCACAGCCGCCATTTTGAAATTAATCATGTACGATATGTACGATTAACACCCTTTTTGTAATGTCGATTAATTTTGTAGTTTATCTGAAAAAAAATCTTATCCTATTTTTTCGGCAACTGCAGCACCACGAACATTTTCCAAGATTTTCTTTCGAAAAAATTACATTCTAACCACAAACATGTGTACATCATACTCGAAAAAAATTACTTTATTCCAACGAATATGTTACTAGCGAAAAAATCATCATTCTGACCTTCAATTTGGGATTCCAGAGAGGGATACCCCGTTAAAACTTATGGTGCAGGTCGGATTCACCCCAGTCTGACCTGCCACGAGGCGGATTCCAGGCCAGCCAAGAAGCTTTGCCGCGCTCAGGAGGCGAGAAAATAATGATATTTTCGGCGAGAGCAAAAAGCAAAGAGGAAGAAAGGAAACAAGTACAAAGTGAGGACACGCGCGCCGGGGCGCAGTGCCGAAGAATGCATACGGCTACACGGGATGCAGCTGATGCACTTCAAGCTGCAGCCAGGCTCGCTCGCTCTTTTCGAAAGCACATATGGCAGATACGATACGGCTTGCTCGAGGAAACTTGGCAGTCGTGTACATTCGTGTCGTTGAGAGAGAGGAAGAGAGAGAAAGAGAGAGAGAGAGAGAGAGAGAGAGAGAGAGAGAGAGAGAGATACAGTGAACGAGGGAACGGGGAAAGGACACAGATAAGTCTACGAGAAAAAAGACTACAAGAAGAAACAATAAATATCCACGAGCCATTCTCCAAGTATCGGCAATATGTTGCTGGCAAAGAGCCTCTAAGAGTACAAAGAGAACACGCGTCGCTCCGGTAAGTATATATTGATATGCATATATATATATATATATATATATACACTAGGCAAAAGAATTAAAGGACATTGAAAAAGTCCGCCAATTTTAGGGTTATTTGCAAATAGCTGTAACTCCTCGAAAAATGGTCGTACAGCAAAATAAAAAAAAGCAAATTGAAGGTGTGAATCTCTAGTTTTCAGATCTTGAGCTCAAACATTTTTTGCATCAGCCAATTTTTAGCAGCAATAAAAAAAACCAAAGTAAAAAAAAAATTCAAAATGTTTGCTCATATTTCACAGTCTGCACGGACTTTAATAATTTTTTTTGAATGATCGAATTAAAAAGATCATCTAGCTGGATTCTTCCCCTTTAATTTGAGTGGTGGGAGAGCTCTGTACGATTTTTTCTCGCTGAGTTATCGATGTTCAAAGCAAAAATGACACTCTTGACTTTGACGACTGATTACTCGGAGACTAATGTTCGCACAGAAAAAAACCAGAGGGTTTTGGAAACTTTGAAGTATTCTCTATAAGATGCTTTTATCATTTTTTTATCAAGATTTTTTTTATGCGGGAAAATGGATTTTAAAAAACGTGAAAAATAGCATATTTACGAATATTCTTTCAACTAAGGATTATTTTGCCAATATCGAAGAGATAAAAAAAAAATTCGGTTTTTTTATGACCTCAAAGTATCCTAAAAAAGCCCTCAAAAGTTTAAACACCTGCGATTTTTTTTCATTGTGTTTCGAATGATCGAAATTGTGGTTTTTGCCAAAAATCGATTAGAGGCTAAATCTACCACCTTTTATTCGCCTTTTGAGAATCACAATTTTTTTTGGCAATGATCCGAATTTCCGGTGAAAAAAAATGTGATTGTTGAACAACGGGAACAAATTTTTGTTTAATGAAAAAAAAATTAATTAAAAAAATTTTTTTTTGACAAAAAAAAATTAATTATAAAAAATCGAAGAAAAATTGTTAGATTTTTTTATAGCCGTGAACGTTTTTAATGATACGACGAGCGATTAGAGTTGTTAGAATTCACAGTTCTTTGAATGTGTGCGTGTGGAACACACACACAAAGAAGTGTAAATCCAACCGAGCAAGCTCTACGTGGTACGCACAGTAGGAGAAAAGCCCAAAAACCTGGCCAAAACCCCAAAAAATAAATTTTCGAAATAGGGTCAGTTGAGTAGTCATTCAGGTAGAGGACTAGTAACTGCATTCTATTGTGGAAGGGAAAGCCCTTTAAGTGTATACCTGCGCCGCAGCGTCAGTTGGCAGTTAGTGTTCGTGAAGAGTGTACGTGTCACGCGCTGAACAGACGAAAATAACGCTGACTTCAAAAACCCATAACTTTAAAGTGACGGGTTTAATTTCAATTCTGCAACATGGATACGACTTCTGGAGGTATGTAGAACATGTTTTTACATCGGTTGAATCTAAAGTTTATGTATAAATGATTGAAATGTAGTATAGCCTTCGGCATAAATAAAATTGAATAATTTTGAAAACTTATATTTTCAACGGTCCGAAAAGTTATATATTTTGTCACATTTTGCAAAGCTCCTAGTCTCGGCCTTTAGTTTAATGTATAAGCTTTCGAAATTTACAAGAGTTACCTGCGGAAAACGTGCGTCTTGTCCGTTATGATTTTTTTCGCATCGTGCGGTAGCCGAGCGTGCACGCGGCACTATTGAGCAGCCTCTGCGCCTCTACCTGAGAATGGGTGAAGTAGCATCATAACGGACAAGACGGCTGTTATACGCTTGAAATAAATTATTTTAATATATATGTATGTGTATATATATATATATAAATTTTCTGTGATTTAATTATGATATATACGTATGCATATATATATATACATATTAAAATCAACCACATAAAAATTTCTTAAATATGAATGAAATGTTATAACATTCAAATAAAATATTTGAATATATATATATATATATAGAGACGAATTTTGCGCCGAGATTGAAGCCGTGCCGGGAGTTGTAATAGATACAAACTCGGATAATGATTCTGACTCCGACTCCGACTCCGATTACGATTTTGATTAAGAATAAAATTTTCTATTTTTGAAACGTTCCGTATGTATTTTGGAAATAAAAATAATAATTGCGTAGAATACACTGTTCACGTTTATTTTATTATGATGATTTTTTTAAATATATTAATTTATCTATTTAGCAGGATACTCGGCCATTTTGTTTATAACAATTTGCTGTAAGCTCTTTGTTGCAAGTTATAAACAATAGATATCGGATTGGTAATCAGCGACCTTGAAAACCCGTATATACCAATTTTTGTCAACATCTGGTAACTTTTTAACGTTCATGTCGGCCATATTGGATCGGCCATTTTTTTTACGATAATTTGGCTTGCGGATTCATAATCAGCGACCTTGAAAACCCGTAAATACCAATTTTTGTCGACATCTGGCAACTTTTTAACATTCATGTCAGCCATATTGGATCGGCCATTTTGTTTACGATAATTTGGCTTTCAGATTCGTAATCAGCGACCTTGAAAACCCCTGTAAGCCAATTTTCATTCCCGTCAAAGGTCATTTGAGGTTTTGGCCAGGTTTTTGGGCTTTTCTCCTACTGTGGTACGCTTTAGGTTACGCTAATGCCGGTGGTGACCATTTTTCGAGGAGTTACAGCTATTTGAAAATGACCCTAAAATTGGCGGACTTTTTCAATATCCTTTAATTCTTTTGCGTAGTGTGTATGTATACATATATATATATCTACATATAATTTTTTTTAACTACCCTAATATATATATTAGGCTAGTTAAAAAAAAATCTTCGCGGTACTGAACGGAAAATGTTACTACGTCATGAAAAAGTAATTCACACAAAATTTGATAGGTCTAAACATTTTTTTAGGTGGTGCACAAACGACTCTTTTTTTCGATTTTTCGTCAATTTTTTTTTCCCCGCTAATATCATAATAGTCAATTATCTGATGATCTTTTAGGCACATTTTTGGAAAGAGAAAAATTTGCCTAAAAAATCGTCAGATAATTGTTAACAACAAATGAACTATGCAATATAAAAAAATCCTACGTACTTCCATAGACAATGTATTTTTCAAGATATATTCAACATTTTAAGTGAATCACATGAAAATTGTCTGAGTTATGTTTCCGGCCAACTTAACAAATGCAGTTTTGAGATAAACGCTGCACAGCCGCCATTTTGAAATTAATCGCTTCAACAAAATTATTGTATACAGTCACTGATATGTATGATAAACCCCCTTTTTGTAATGTAGATTTAGTTTGTACGTTTTCTGAAAAAAAATCCCCAAAAAGCTTATTTTTTCGGCCTCTCAGATGGGCCTGAAAAGATCATCGTGGTAGAACTCTCAGTACCGAATTTTATTTTATTTTGGATTTATGAAATATTCTATGCATTTAGTAGACGGGCCTTGAACCAACACTTGAACAACACACCAAAAACGCATGTAGCAGGTCGGTTTTGTAATATTGTACAAATCACTATAAACATCGTGGCAAATCACGGATAACATTTTTAATCAATACATATAAACAATATTCAGTCCCGTTCATTATTAGCAGCTGGGGAGTTCATTTTTTTTATAGCATCAGGGAATATCCATTTTATGAAAACCCACCATATTATATAGCATTGAACATTAAACGTATACTTGTAAGACTGGTTGCTGCGGTTAACGCATGTCCATAATTTACGTAACTGCTAAATATACTTTCGGCCGTGAGTATGGCTATAATATTATTGTGCCCTCAGGGAAATATAAAATATAGTTAAAATATGGTTGAAAACACCATACAATTCTCTTAGCAGTTTTCGAAAGCAATTGAGAGTCATTTAAACTAGTGTAAGTATGTTTTTTTATCGCCTGAACTTTAGTGACTGATCCTTCCAAACCTACGTGGGTCATTTGATAAGTACCTAGCCTACAAATGAAAACACCAAAATTTTGCTAAAAATAAAATTTATTTTTCAATGTAGTCTCCTTTTAGTTAAATACACTTGGCCCAGCGGTGTTCCAATTTTTTTAACCCCGTTGAAAAAAAATGTTATCTCTTGGTCTGCAAAATAGGCCTCCGTGGCGGCGATTATTTCGTTATTGGAGTGGAATTTCTTCCCGGCGAGTGAATTTTTTAGATTCGGAAACAAAAAAAAGTCGCACGGAGCCAAATCTGGAGAATACGGTGGATGGGGCAGCAGTTCATAGCGTAATTCGACCAATTTAGCCGTGGCGAGCGCGGAGGTGTGAGCAGGTGCATTATCATGGTGGAAAAGCACTTTCTTTCTCGACAAATGGGGCCGCTTTTCTTTTAACACGGCGTTAAATCGGCTCAATAGTTCGGCGTAGTACTGTCCCGTGACCGTCTTGCCCTTCTCCAGGTAGTCAATAAAAATCACACCTTGAGAATCCCAGAAAACAGTGGCCATCACCTTTCCAGCCGACGGGACCGTCTTCGCCTTCTTTGGAGCAGGTTCACCGGGTAAGGTCCACTGTTTTGACTGCTCCTTGGTCTCTGGAGTATACCAGTGAATCCATGTTTCGTCGACGGTCACGTAACGACGCAAAAACTCTTTTGGATTGCGATTAAACAGCTCCAAACACTGCTCTGAAGTGGTCACACGAATGCGCTTGTTGTCTGCAGTCAGCAAACGCGGCACCCACCTTGCCGACAGTTTCCTCATGCCCAAAGTCTCATGTAGGATATGCCACACGCGTTCTTCTGAGATGCCTACTATCACAGCTATCACGTGCACCTTTAATCGGCGGTCTGACAAAACGATATCGTGTATTTTTGTCACGTTCTCCTCCGTAGTGGCTGTTTTTGGAGCACCTGGGCGTGGATCATCAAAAACCGACGTACGACCACGTTGAAACTCGTTATACCAACATTTAACGGTCGCCATCGAAGGAGAAGCATCCCCATACACTGCATCCAAGCGTTCTTTAATTTCACTGCGCGATTTCCCTTCCAAAAACAAGAATCGAATCACCGACCGATATTGTTCTTTCTCCATTCTTTCAAAAATCAACGGACACACTTGCTTTCACACGCTCTCAAAAGAGAACTACAAGTCCAATCCGGCTGAAATTTTGTCAGTAGCCGTCTACAAGACGGTACTACACTATAGTGTATTTCTCTTGCAATAGTGGTATCATCTAGCGGTGAGGCTAGGTACTTGTCAAATGACCCACGTATATGTTTATCTTTCCATCAAAATCCAAGGCATTTAGGTTGGTGCACAGTTGGTATTTTTTTTTTCATTGCTTAACAATGCAGGCCATAAAAATTGCACAAGTAAAAAGAAATCGCGAAGAAAGTACATACACAAAAGAAAATAAATAAAGAAATGCTTTTTTCCTTTTGGACTCCACATTTCGGGTCACCCCGTATATACAGGGTGTCCTGTTATGAAAGGATAATCCTGCAGCTGTCGATAGGTCAGATCATGTCCTACTATATGCTAGAAAATCAGTTTAGTAAAAGTCCTGCGGTTTTCGAGATAAAAGTCATCTGCTTTTGGTTTTTCACATCCCTATTCTACAAATGATAACTTTAGCCGTTTTTAAAAAATAGTCTTGGTTACCTGTTTTATCCATAAAGGTCTTCTTTTTAACGTCAAATTTTAAGGGGTCTTATCACTTTAGCTGCTAAAAAAGGCTGGGTTCATGGATTTTTTTATAGGTTTATATTATAGATATTGATATAAAAGTCGTTACACTTGATAAACACATTGTCGAAATACATTTTAAAAAGTGTTTCATTTATTCAAGTCACTATTCATAGAGAAAAATGGTAGTTAAGGGGTTACCCCCACTTGCGATTTTGAAAAAATCGATTTTTTTTATTGCATTTTTTTGAAGTATAAGTATCCGGGCCCATACTTCTGTATGGGCCCGGAATAGATGACTCTATGTAAGTTTACAAAAAAAAATATTTTCTTCGTGTAAACTGAAATTGAAACTTTAAACGCGTTTTTCTCAAAATGGCATTTCTGAAGTCGGTGACCAAGATTACTCGAACACTAATGAACCGATCTTCTTGAAATTTTGCAGGCTTATTTAATACATAAAAATGTAGTCTTTAATCGTTCGATTTTTTTTTCTTTAAAATCGAACCATTAACTTTGACTGTCAGCCATTTTGTGAAAAATGCATATTTTTTAAAACCCTTCGATTAAAGACTAGTTTATACTTATATTTGACTAAATCCATCCGCATTTTTTTTTCAGGTGATCCACTTCGCCGCAATGTTGGTCACCGCAAACCGTGTATATAAAAACATTATTTCATTGACGGCCATTTGCCATTAAACAATGTAATATTTTTCAATAAAAAAATTACTGAAAGTTCTTCAAGATGTGTTCTTTAAGATGGTATATTGATCGATTAAAAAAGTTTTGTAGTGTTCTTTTTAAAAAATCATGAACAAGCCCTTTTTTGCGCTACAAGTGGGGGTAATGCCTTAAAAAAATTTCCTATAAAAATTGCAGGTCTGCGCCGTCGATGAAATCTCGGAGATGGATCCTCCGAAACAAAAAAATCAAACGGTTTTAGATTCAGTATGTTAATGGCTATAGCGCATATCGTACGATTTCTGATATATGCAAAAATAACAAAATGGCGGACATTTTTCAAAAAAACAAAACAACGTATTTTTTACACCGTTTTTGGCAAAAAAATGGTAGATATCAAAATTTTTTAAAATCCTTGATATGCATTATAGCTATAGTTGTAAAGAATATGTGGTTTAAATTTCATGAGGATCGGTTCAGTAGTTTCGAAGATTTTATCAACAAGCCGTCGATAAACGGTGTTTCGAGAAAAACGCGTTTACAGTTTGTTTGAGCTAGAAAAATACGTTAAAAAATTTGTTTTAATGTATTTCGAAAGTGTAACAACTTTTACATCAATCTCTATAATATACACCTATCAAAAAAATTCATAAAAATAGCCTTTTTTAGCGTCTAAAGTGAGGAGACCCCTTAAGGGAACTTAAGGGAAAGGTCTAAAGTGGGGATACCCCTTAAGGGAACCCCTTAAGAACAAACTCTAAACTGCAAACAAATATATATATATATATATATATATGGAATATGGAATATGGAATTTCAGTTTAGTAAAAGTTCCACGGTTGTCGAGATTTTGGACTTTTGTTATTTCTTTGAAAAAAATTATATATAAATAAATAAATAATTATATATATATATATATATACTCCCATACTCATTGCCGCCTCCGCCTGTTATTTTTTTGAAAAAAATCACCTGCTTTTGGGTTTTCGCATGCCATTTCTATAAATAATACGAATCGACAATAACTCAGCAACTTTTTGAAGTAATTGGCACGATTTTTGACACCGCAGGCTATCAAAGTCAGACGTCTGGGAGGCGGAGGCGGCAATAAGTATATATACATATACTCATTGCCGCCGCCGCCTCCCAGACTCTCGCAGCTCGTTCATCATATTCGTTCTTGCCAGAGAGTGGAGATATGAACAAAATTGTCCGACAGATGCCACGCTTCGATATGGAAAAAAAAATCCTCCCAACTGTCTCCTCGATGACTACGTAATCGTGCACATAAATTTATCGACGACATGCATCGGCTCGTCGGACGCTGGCGACGGCGACTGCAAACCCCGCTGTGAGTCCTTTTGAGCAACCGATTCGACCTCCTTCCCGTACACGACTCTCGCCTCCCGTATGCGCCGGAATTATTTCATATCGGGCAGCGACGAAGGCTGTACGAAGTATCGTAAAAAAAAGAATTTTCGATGGTTTTGCACGAATGCATGTGCAAGCGAAATTTGAGAAGTGGTGAGCAGAACGTGGCTGCTTGTGGGTCCTTTTTCCTGTTTTTTTTTCACGGGCCTGCAGAAACTTGAGTATTTAGAAACATTATTTTTTGTTGCGTCGTTTTATAGCCTAGGGTCTTGTGACTTTAATTTGAAACGAAGATTTTGTAAAAATTCGAAAAATTCATCGAGTCGTGACGATTTTTGTAAAAAGTCAGATCGCCCACAAGTATGTAAGAATATGTATACTCAAAGTTTACTTATTCAAGAATATATGGGAAAAAAAATCAAGTTGAAATATTGGCAATTGATCAAGTTACAAACGATTCGGTGAGAGCAGGTGTAGCGCAACGATTTACGTATACTGAAACTTTCAATCGCATTTTTCTTGGAACGACTTTTTTCGACCTGGACGGAACCATTACTCTAGCTATAATTGTTCGATTTTCAATTAAAAAAAAAATTCTTCATTGCAGAAGCGATCATTGTACGTGGCCGTTTTTTTTAAATTTAGTATTCTTAAAGCCCCCGAATATAAATTTAAAACATTTCGAAAATTACATTTGTTTTTAATACCCTCCATTTCGTGAATTTTTTTCTCGAAAAAACGGCTAAGTTCAACGATAAGTCCTTTTGTATAGCTCATAAAACTTTTTCATATTTATTTTTCAGACCAACCATTGTCAAGTTATCGGTCGTGTCGGACGACATTTTTTATACAGAGGCTCTGTTATACCTCAATAACGTTGCTAAATTTAAATTTTTTCAAATAAAAGATTACACAAAATAAGTTCAATGTATGCTTAATAACATACCTTCTCTTCAAAATCCCAAATGACTATCTAGTAGACAAAAAAGGTCGTTTCTGTGGTATCCTCCCTCAAAGCTGTTTTTTTTTCTTCGAAAAACGACCCTTTTTTTACAGCTTGTAATTTTAGTAATTTTTAAAGTTTCCAAAAAGTATCCGGTTATACGAAAGTTTTCTTATTGTTAAAAAACGACATTGGTTATTTTTCATTTCACAAAATAAAAATTTTTCGAATATATCCAACTGGCTATGAGTTCACGATCCACTTTTCGAAATTTCGAAAAATACGAAACATGGCAGCTTCTCCAAAGAAAACCTCATTCTTCTCGTGAAAGGCAGCATGCTGAAGTCATTGTTATTAACAAATGGTTCATCCAATTAAAAAATGCGATCGTGAACCGAAAATGACCACTATTTAAACGCTAACTGTGCAAATTCAAGTTAATAGTGTGAAAGTTACTCAAGATATCAATCCCGCCGTGTCAAGATACAGTCGCCTGCAAAAGTGTCCGGTCAAAGATTATTTTGTGATTAATGTGCTGCCGTGATAGCTTCGAAGAGCACGGCTACCAAGTATTGATAAAAATCTTACATTTGTTACCGTTTTCAATTTTTTTTCTTGAGTTACTATATTTTTTCTTTGTATATGGTGCGTAATTCGTACTTGGCCGGATAGTTATGAAAAAGCGAAAATTGTTATTTTGGTTATGAATAATTACGAATAGTTATATATAATTTTTTAATAACACGTTTCGATTCATATTAAAAGAACTTTACGATGATATGTTTGTTTTTCCATTTTGCATCCTTTAAACGTTACTCCATCACAAAAGTATCTTTGGCCGGACACTTTTGCATGCAACTGTATGCAGTTTCGAGATAATTGCGTTCAAAGTTTTGTACATATTTGACACGATCGTGTGATACCCCCTCAAATAATTATCACTCCACTGTTTATCAATATTCTTTAATAAAAAAAAAACTCAAGCACGGCAAGTCTTGGTATTAGATCTGTGTAAAATCCTGGCTTCGTCTTCCGCATATTCTCATCACCGAAAAAAAATTAAAAATCGACATGTTCTTTGGGCCCCAAGCTTATGCAGACCCGTTAAAGAAAAATAAAAGATCAATTGCGCTAACGAGGAGTAGCGTCGCAAAGTCTCCGAGACGCTGTTTACACAACCATCAGGTCGTAGACTCCAGACTGAACAAACGGACCGATATATACCCACACACACACACACACCCATACATATATATATATATATATATATATATATATATGTGTGTGTGTGTGTGTGTGTGTGTGTGTGTGTGTGTGTGTGTGTGTGTGTGTGTGTGTGTGTGTGTGTGTGTGTGTGTGTGTGTGTGTATGTATATGTATATGTATATGTATATATATAAATGTCGGTATATACATGAGAGGGATGGAAAAAAAGGGAGACGCACACCGAAGGGACGATGAGTTTTCGGTGCGTTGTTGAAACTGCCACAGACGGGAAGCACTTTTTAACAGTCAATTAGCGAGTCGCTCGCGAGTCCCTTTGCCCTATACCGGTCCTTCTATCCGGCGAGCCTTCTTCTGCTGCTTCCTCATTCTTTTTCTCTCCCTTTCCTTTCCTTTTTTGCACATGTTTTATTCTTCCAACGAGAGGTAGCGACGGAGCCATCTTTCTTCCGGGATCTCTCGAGTCCGCGCGCCCTCATCTTGTCTGCCCTTTACTTTGACCATGGGTATATATGGGCACCGAGACGCAGGACCACGAGGAGATCCTTGCGGAGCCGTCGACGAGCATAGGCAGAGACAAAAGAAAGAGCTCGAGGGCCTCGGAGATAGCTTCGCAATAACGAGGGGCACACGCAGCGGGCAAAGCTTCGCAAGATGGCTGTCCTAATTTGATACAAATTACAATACAAAGTGCTTTCGGTATTTTTTTATTCTTGGACAAAAAAGGAAGGAATTTATGGTGTTGTGTTATCGGTAAACATTAGACGGAGAGGACATTTTTCGGAAACGGACTTTCACTCGATTTACTTAAAATTTCAAAGTTATGTTCCTAATTGCATTTCGCAGAGAAGAACGTATGGAATTTCTGATCAATCGAAAACTTTTCATTTTATGAGCAGTTTATGAGCAGTTATAACGAAATTTTTCACTGAAAATTCATTTCTTAAGTTCAAATACCTACAGCTTTTGAACAAAACAATATTTTTTAAATTCCGTACGTACTTATCTAGGTATTATAATATAGATTGACGAAAATTATTGTTTTTTGTTCTAGGTAAAAAATTGAGGATGCTAAATGTCACGCCGCGGAGCGCCTAAAAAAAACAACAAAAGAAAATATAAGTAATCGGCCATTTTGTACATCGAAAAAAAAATATATATACATTTTCTAACAGCTTGATATTCATACTAAATAGATGTGTAATTAATTTTATGAGTAAATCACTTTTCCATACGAAAAAAAATTGTTAAATTTGCACATGATTTCACACCCGTTACTGTGGCCTGAGGCCTTAATGGATGGACTTTCAGAATACATTTTTTTTTAAATTTACTTATTTAAGGCGTTACCCCCACTTGTAGCACAAAAAAGGCCTTTTTCATGAATTTAAAAAAAAAACTACAAAACTTTTTTAATCGATCAATATACCATCTTAAAGAACACATCTTGAAGAACTTTCAGTAATTTTTTTATTGAAAAATATTACATTGTTTAGTGGCAAATGGCCGTCAATGAAATAATGTTTTTATATACACGGTTTGCGGTGACCAACATTGCGGGGAAATGGATCATCTGAAAAAAAAAATGCGGATGGATTTAGTCAAATATAAGTATAAACTAGTCTTTAATCGAAGGATTTTAAAAAATATTCATTTTTCCGGCCATTTAGCCAAAAACGGCCTTTTTTGGCTATAAAATGGCCATTCTTTTTCGAAAAAAAAATCGAACGATTAAAGACTACATTTTTATGTATTAAATAAGCCTGCAAAATTTCAAGAAGACCGGTTCATTAGTGTTCGAGTACTCTTGGTCACTGACTTCAGAAATGCCATTTTGAGAAAAACGCGTTTGAAATTTCAATTTCAGTTTACACGAAGAAAATATTTCTTTTTTTGTAAACTTACATAGAGTCATCTATTCCGGGCCCATACAGAAGTTATTCTCAGATACTTATACTTCAAAAAAATGCAATAAAAAAAATCGATTTTTTCAAAATCGCAAGTGGGCGTAACCCCTTAAGTCTCTATTTATAGATAAAAATGGTAGTTAAAAAACTGTCCTAAAACAATTGTAGGTCTGCGCTGTTGATGAAATCTCGGAGATGGATCATCCGAAACAAAAAAATCAAACAGTTCTAGATTCAGTATGTCAATGGCTGTAGCGGACATTTTTCGAAAATAAAAAAAAATCGTGTTTTTCACCGTTTTTGGCAAAGAAAATAGTAAATTTCAAAATATCAAAAAATTCTTGGTATGCGTTATAGCTATAATTATAAAAAATATGTGGTCAACATTTCATAAAGATTCGGTTCAGTAGTTTCGAAGATTTTATCAACAAACCGTCAAAAAACGTTATTTCGAGAAAAACGCGTTTAAGGTTTGTTTGGGTTATATAAATACATAAAAAACATTTTTTATGCATTTCGAAAGTGTATTTATTAAGTGTAACAACCTTTATATCAATATCCATAATATAAACCTATCAAAAAAATTCATAAAAATAGCCCTTCTTCAGCGTCTAAAGTGTGACGGACCCCTTAAGGCGTCACTATTGTAACGAGACAAAAAAATCCAGTTTTTAGCGTTTTCTCAAAGTATACATTTGGGTAACACTAATTTGAGGTATATTTCTTTCCGTTTTCTCGCCATTCAATTATCTTCTTTAAAGAAAAACAAATTGTAGAAGAAAAAAATAGGAAAAGAGAAAAAAATTTAATGAAAATTTGAATTTTGAGGAGGCTTGAGCAGCCTCTAAGTATTTCTTGACCACTCGCAGCTTTCGAGCCCATTTTTTTTTCAAAGAAGATAATTGGATAGTGAAAGAAAGGAATAAAAACAGAGCTCAAATTCGTGCCACCCTAGTATACATATTCAGCGATATGTGAGAAATAAAATTCAAGGCAAAATAATGAAAATTGACCAAGTTACAGACGATTTAGTGAAAGTAAGTAACGCAACGATTTACGTATACTAAAATTTTCAATCGCGTTTTTCTCGAAATGACTTTACTCGACCAGGCCAGTATCAAAACTCTAGCTAAAATTGTTCGATTTTCAATTTTAACGATCCAAAATTTTCGTAATTGCAGTACCTATCGTTGAACATAGCCGTTGTTTTTTCAAATTTGATTTTTTTTACTATTTTCCAAGCCCCCGAATATAAGTAAAAATTCCGCCAAAATTACATTTTTTTTCTACACTCACCAAGTTGTGATTTTTTTTCGTAAAACATCTACGTACAATGAGAACTACATTCATATAGATGATAAAAGTTTCTTATGTTTATTTTTCAAGCCAACCATTATCAGTTATCGATCCGGCTGTTGGACCACATTTTGTATACAGAGGCTCGGTTATACGTCAATAACGTTGTTCATTTTTTATTTTTTGTCCATAAAAATGTACACAAAATAAGTTCGAAATATCCTCAATGGAATGCCGTTTTGTCCAAATCCAAAATAAGTAATCTAGTAGACAAAAAAATCGAAGAAGACGACCTTCTTTCAGTCCGGCACAGTGGTGTTCTCCCTTAAGGATTTATTGGTAACTATTGATTACTATCGATGATTCATTGTTATCGCATTACTTATCATTTTCATTTGCAATTTATTATTTGCGGTTAAAAATGTGTTATTTATAATATGTTGCGTATTATTTATTATTTGTTATTATTTATGATTTATCATCCATTATTTTATTACTTTTAGCTACTCGACGAAATTTTCGTACGAAAAAAAACCACACCATACCCAGCTTGTTCACATTAAATTTTGGCCAAATCGGTCGGCGAGTTCGGATTTCAAGCTTCAATATTCCCCTTAAACATTTTCGGGTTAAAACTTCCTCACAGCTCGAAATACTCGTGAAAAAAAACCACACCACCTAAATGAACTATTACGTAAGCCGCGTATTTATTCAATTTATCCGAAATGAAAGAAAAAGTGTCACCTTCAAGTGCACTTAAATTCGTTCAACAATTTAAAAAATTAAAAATCAACGGCAACTTTTTTTCGAAAATCCAAACAACCATTTCGTGCAAAAAAAAATTAAATTCGTTCACCCGGAATAAAATCGTGCAAGCGCCCAGCTCGCACATCATTTATTTCTTCCCTCATTTATTTATTTCGTCTCCAGGCTGACAACGTCGGCAACCCTCTACCATTATTTTCTCTTATGCTCGTTCTCATTACCAGCCGATTCCCATCACTTCCCGATCGAATAAAGCCACACACATCAACAAAAAAAATAAACAACAACTGCAGCACCAAAATCAGGACGTATACGATAATACCCGATTTACTTACGACCGCGCGCGCGGTGACTTTCCGGTGATTGAAGTCCCTATCAGAATGTAGGTATCCTTGGCGTCTCCGTATATATCCGTTCGCTGCAGGTCTCACCCGTTGAGCGCGGTACGGGGACGTCTCCCGCGGCACCGAAGAATTTAATCATTACGGGAATGAAATTCGAGGGATGCGCGTTAGTAGAATAGCCCCAGCGTGCAATACGGTTTTGCGAGATAGTGTCTCGCGGTGGTGATAGCGGTCGAGGCGGTTCAACGACGACAGAAGATCCGGAAAGGAAAGGGCGCGTAGGAAAGGGAGAGAAAGAGAGAGGGAGAGAGACAGAGGAAAAGGCACTGGGTGAAAAAGAGAGATGTTGGAGATGTTGGAAGGAAATGGGTCAGATATAAGCAAAGAAATAGGAAGAGGAATTGCTGAAGCATAGCTAGAGAAGCACGCAGGTATATACACACACACACACACACACACACACACACACACACACACACACACAGGTATATATGGATTGTCCATCTGGAGCTGTGTGTGTGTGTGTGTGTGTGTGTGTGTGTGTGTGTGTGTGTGTGTGTGTGTGTGTGTGTGTGTGTGTGGGATGTGCGCACACACACACGTATGTATACAGTACACACACACACACCCACACACCCATATGTATGCGTCAAGAAGCAACGAGGCGAGGGAGGAGCAGCATTGTTGGCCGAGTGACCGATGCACAAATAAATTCTGGGCTCTCCTCCATTCAACGTCCTCCTGTGAAGATCTACGCTCTCTCTCTCTCTCTCTCTCTCTCTCTCTCTCTCTCTCTCTCTCTCTCTCTCTCTCTCTCTCTCTCTCTCTCTCTCTCTCTCTCTCTCTCTAACTCTAACTCTAACTCTAACTCTAACTGTAACTCTAACTCTAACTCTAACTCTAACTCTAACTCTAACTCTAACTCTAACTCTAACTCTAACTCTAACTCTAACTCTAACTCTAACTCTAACTCTAACTCGAACTCTAACTCTAACTCTAACTCTAACTCTAACTCTAAATCTAACTCTAACTCTAACTCTAACTCTAACTCTAACTCTAACTCTAACTCTAACTCTAACTCTAACTCTAAATCTAAATGTAACTCGAATTCTAACTCTAACTCTAAGTCTAACTCTAAATCTAACTCGAACTCTAACTCTAACTCTAACTCTAACTCTAACTCTAACTCTAACTCTAAATCTAAATGTAACTCGAACTCTAACTCTAACTCGAACTCTAACTCTAACTCTAACTCTAACTCTAACTCTAAGTCTAAGTCTAACTCTAAATCTAACTCGAACTCTAAGTCTAAGTCTAACTCTAAATCTAACTCGAACTCGAACTCGAACTCGAACTCATACTCGAACTCGAACTCGAGCTCGAACTCGTACTCGTTCTTCTTTCGACCTCGCTTGGGGTTGAGAAAAAAGTTCCATTTTGAAGATTTTTTTCTGACGAGAGTATTGGGATGACGACGTCAGGATTTTACATACCATTGATACAGAGTCTTGCCAAGTTGGATTCTTTTTTAAATTGAGAAATATTGATGAACATCGGAGTTATTATTATTTAAATAAAGTGCTGCCGTTGCTGCATGGCCGATCGGTGTAGGTGGTTTTGGCGACTAGGTCAATCTGAAATGAAAAAAAAAAACTCTTAGTATAATAACGAGACTTTCGTACGACTGAATACTTGTTTGAAATTTTGGAAATTACGAAAATGACAAGATGTAGCCAAAAAAATTGGATTTTCGACTGAAAAAAAAACAACTTTGATAATTTGTTAATGATGAATGGATAAACATGTCGAAAGATCATCCGATCATACGACGGAAAATTTTATAACCTACGCGCTGTGCAAATTTGAAGGGAATCGGACTGACAGATTTCAAGATACGACTCGCAACGTTTCGTGTAACATAATTTCGAGAAAAACGTAACAGAGAAAGGAGTAAACCGCAACGAGTTCGCCGTAGTGCAGTAGGCGATTTGGTCCTTCACAAAAATCATCGTAACGGGTTCAATTTTTGGAATTTTTTCAAAGTCTTTGCTGCAAATTGAAGTTAAGGTAGAACGAGGGCGCGCGGTTGACTTCTATAGATTTTGATCAAATTTTAACCAAACACTGTTCTTATCATAATGCATGTTTGAGTGAAATTTCAAAACAGTCGACTATGTAGATTGATGGACAGTCGACTATGTAGTCGACTATGTAGGGAGATGATGGGTTTTTAGTTTGCAACTTTGAACCCTGCAGAGTTTGCATTGACCGGAAGTCAGATCACATAATTCGTCGTACCATTCTAATGTGTTTATAAATTTAGAAAAAGAAATTATGTTTAGATAGCAAACTAGTTAGGGAAAGAGTAAAAAAAGTTTGGATTGCCTTTACTATTCGGTTTTGCTAATAACATTCAGTAAAGACAGAATAATTAACCGTAAAGAATATTTGTCCCCTATAATAAGAAGCCATATGGCAACACCGCAGAACGATATTGTGCAATATTTCGAGAAAAAAAAATTGTCGCGTTCCTAAAGTTAAAAACTCCAATCATAAAATAAAGTATTTGCGTTATGAACATCAATATTTTATTATTGTTTATGTTATCTTCATTAAAATATAAAAGTGTTGGTTAATTCCTAACCAGTTTAAAAACTTTGTTCGATTAAAAATTACTTCTGAATAAAAATTTGTGTTGCAGTATTATTTTAAATATGCCACGCAAACATACGTCATCGGATACGTGGAACGATGCGGTGTTGCCATATGTCTTCTTATTATAGGGGACAAATATTTTTGACGGAAAATTATTCTATCTAAATTTCAATGCAGACCTTGCAGTGTTAAAAGTTCAGAATAAACTTCCGAAAAGCCCACACCTCCGAATAAATTAGACCTTCGTGTACAAATGTATTTTGACTCGCTGATCACGTATATGATAATGAAAATACCCGCAAATTTGATTTTTAAGATCAAAAGTGAAAAAAACGATTTTTTGTAGTTTTTCTATTTTATTTTAACAAATGTTGATCTTAGAGGAAAATATCTTCTACAAAAGTTGTAGCCGACTAAAAGACTGATATTTTATGTTCTATACAAATTTTGTCTAAAATCATTATTTTCGAAGGAAAATGGGATAATACTCCAATAAGTATATTTTGCTAAACTCCATTAGTTGCGATATTATCTACTTACGCACTTTACTGCATATGGGCGCAAATAAACCCAAATAAAATAAACATAAACGCAGTCAAAACAAACCTAAACAAACTCGAGTATGTTGAATCATGGGGTGTGTAGTTCACTGGGGTGGGCGCAGAGTACCTCGGATGGGTGTGTGGAATCGCGGGGTGCGTAGAACACTGGGGTGGGTTTGTTGGGCACCTTGGATGAGTGCGCGGAATCGTGGGGTGCGTAGAACATTTGGGTGGGCGGGGGGCACCTCCGATGGGTGAGAGGAATTGTGGGGTTCGTAGAACACTAGGGTGGGCGGCGGGCACCTCGGATGGGTGCGTGGAATCGCGCGGTGCGTAGAACACTTGGGTGGGCGGGGGGCACCTCAGATGGGTGAGTGGAATTGTGGGGTTCGTAGAACACTAGGGTGGGCGGCGGGCACCTCGGATGGGTGCGTGGAATCGCGGGGTGCGTAGAATACTGGAGTGGGCGGGGGCACCTCGGATGGGGGCGGGGAATTGAGGGGTTCGTAGAACACTGGGGTGGGCGGCGGGCACCTCGGATGGTTGCGTGGAAGCGTGGGGTGCGTAGAACACTGGAGTGGGCGGGGGCACCTCGCATGGGGGCGTGGAATCGTGGGACGCGAAGAACACTGGGGTGGGTGAGAGGCACCTCGGATGGGTGCGTGGTATCATGGGGTGCGTAGAACGCTGGGGTGGGCGGAGGGCACCTCGCATGGGGGCTTGGAATCGTGGGGTGCGTAGAACACTGGGGTGGGCGAGAGGCACCTCGGATGGGCGCGTGGAATCATCGGGTGTGTAGGTCACTGGGGTGGGTTTGTTGGACACCTTGGATAGATGTGTGGAATATTGGGGTGCGTACAACACTGAGGTGGTTGCAGAGCATGTTTTCCATTCTTTTCTCTCTAGCCAATTTTTAAATAAAAAATACAAAAAAGCAAAAAGTACAATGAATTACAAAAAACAGACTAAAATACAAAAAAAGCAGAAAAAATATGCACTTTAAAGACTAAACTGTAACCTCCCCGTGGTGAAGTGCGTAAGTAGATAACATCGAAACTAGTAGAGTTTAGCAAAATATACTTATTGGAGTATTGTCCCATTTTTCTTGGAAAATAATGGTTTTAGACGAAACCTGCATAGAACATAAAATATGAGTCTTTTAATAGGCTACAACTTTTGTGAAAGACATTTTTCTCTAAGATCAATATTTGTTAAAATAAAATAGGAAAACTACAAAACAACCGTTTTTTTTAAGTTTTGCATTTGAAAAAGAAAATTGCGTGTATTTTCACTATTCGTGATCAGCGAGTCGAAATACACAAGTATACGAAGTTCAAAAAATTTGCGGGTATTTTCATATTCGTGATCAGCAAGTCAAAATACATAAGAACACGCAGTTCTAAATTATTCGGGGGTGTGGGCTTTTCGGAAGTGCTCCCAAAGTTGCAATTTAAAAACCCATTATCTCTCAATCTAAATAGTCGACTGTTCTGAAATTTCACTCAAACATGTATAATGATATGAACAATGTCTGGTTGAAATTTGAACAAAATCCATAGAAGTCAAGAGCGCGCCCTCGTTCTACCTTAAGACGCTAGGCTACAAAACTATGCAATAAAAGGAATAAGTATATCAAAATTTCTCAAGGCGCGCCTAGATGGACAAACAGTTAAAAATAGCGACGCACCGTTCATAGTTGGCTGCTGGACCTCTCCTTTCTCGAGAAGCGTCGCAAGATTTTAGCAAATTTCAGTCAAGGGTGGGAGATAACGATGTTTTTTTGCTGTCTCCTCGGGGAAATACTTTTTCATTGTAATCAAACGCGAGAGACCAAAAAAACAGAATTTCCAGGCATACCCTTCCATACACACACTATATATATATTCACATACATAAAGGCACGATAAGCATACCTTCGCGTCTCAGTTAATTTCCCAAGCAGGCAAGCAAAGATCTCGTTACGATGCGGAATTTCAATTTTGCGAGAGGGGATGAAACGTGAAGAAAAAAGCGGAAAAGGTTGCATACAATACAATGACGCGGTGGCCTTTTTCTTTGTTCTCTTTTCCTCCAGGAAAAGGACAGTAAGGTAGAATAAAACATTAATAGTAGAGTTTCCTCGCAGATTTCCCCTTCGCCTATCTCTGTCTTTCTCGTTCACGAGCTTCTGAGCCCCGCACTTTCGTCCAAGGTGAGTTCAAAGCCCACGTAGAGGACCGGAGGCAGAGAGCGAGAGAGAGAGGTGGGGGCAGAAGGGTTGCGAAAATGGACACTGGAATGGACTCATTCAGAGAACAACTGCGGTTTCACCACCGAGATTTGCCTCTCTCGGTATTCTAGCCCCGGTGGGAAATCGTCCTCGAATATATATATATATATAGGATCAACCCATTCAGAAGGGTGATTTTCGTCATTAAAAATGGCGCCTCTCTCCCTCGGGTCCCCGACCTCCTCTCACCGTAATCGAAGCCCATTGAAGTTTTAATTAAGTATATTTCCATATACATATATGTATATATATATATATATATATATATATATATACATATGTGTATATATGTGTGTGTGTGTGTGTGTGTGTGTGTGTGTGTGTATATATATATATATATATATATATATATATATATATATATATATATATATATTCTCATTATTCGAAGATTTCCCCGGAGTTTTTTGAGTCCATACTTGTTATTTCTTTTTAGCACTCGCGAAACAAAATGTACTCGTGATTGTACGAGGATAAGTGAACGATGTATCTTGAAGGATTTTTTTTCCTCCCCGCAACGAAACTTTTGACGCGTCGACAATGTCTTTTTGGTTTGACTTTTTTCAGCTAATCGCCGGAGATACGAGAGTCGCGATGGGGTGAACGCGGAAGTGCGAGGTAATCGTAGGCGATTTGTATATCACGGTCCGAAAGAGGAGATGGGAAAATGAGACTGGGACTTATTCTCGGGTGGTCGGGTTGCAAGCATGATATAACGAGAAAAAGAGGGAGAAAGAAAGAGAGAGAGAGACAGTGAGGGCGGGAGGGGGAGAGAGAGAGACAGACAGCGAGAGAGAGAGAGAGAGAGAGAGAGAGAGAGAGAGAGAGAGAGAGAGAGAAAGGGAGGGAAATACTCTATCGGGTTTCTTGTGCTTGTGGTATTATCGTGTCTTGTCTCGTTCGTGAAATCTGATTTATTACTTCCTCTCTCCCTCCCTCTCTCTCTCTCTCTCTCTCTCTCTCTCTCTCTCTTTCTCTTTCCCCCTCTCCCGCTCGACGTTTCTCTTCCTCTCTTCGGCACTCTACCCCTGTCTCTCCATATTCTCTGTTACCTCATCCCCATGTCGAAAGTCGAGGGTGTCGTCTCGACCCGCTACCTTCAGTTCCCAAACTTTCAAGTTATACGCCAACGAGGTATAGAGGCTGGGGCTGCCCTATCGAGGTAGAGGAGAATAAATAAGATACCTTCAAGAGAGACGGCACCTGTACCTATTCATATATACACGAACACATATTTATATATATGTATATAGTTTCCACACACATACACCAACTCTAAATGGGTATCTAAAGGTACAGTGAGAGAGAGAGAGAGGAAGACAAAGATAGATTAATTGCTCTGAGGACCTTTGCCGCCTTCCAGGGTGATTATGGTCCGATACACTCCGTGTCCCAAACGTCAGAGAGAAGCAGGTACGACATATGGTAAATGGTTCCTCGTTCGCATATACGATATATATACACGTTTGTAAATATATATACACACACACATATTTACATGATTACACATACACACGCACGTGTGTGTGTATGTGTGAAACTTGTTATTGCAAAAGAAAGTCCAGGAACTGCAATTGAAAATTGTTTTTGCAAAAGTAATTCCAGGAATTGCAATGGAAAATTGTTATTGCAAGAGAAACTATGGGATATTAATTGAAAATTGTTATCGCAAAAGAAAATACGGGAATGACGATAGAAAGTTGTTTCTGTAAATGAAATTCGGCAGCTTCCAGTCGCTTTTTTTTTTTAAACCGAACATTACTAATAGTACTTATACAAAGTATTCACGTGAATAGATAACTAATACAAAATATGCAAATCCGACTAAATGGTACCAAATTACAAAAACTATATGTCACTGTGAATTTTATGTAAAATTACATAAAATTCAGTAACTAATTTTTAAAAATCAAAAGTGACAAATGGCATTTTTCTTTTTTATCAGTTATCCATTCTCACCAGTATTTTTTAAATACCTTATTTAGCTGCATCCACGACAAGATAATTATCTCCATTCATAACGAAACTCGTCATTTTTTAACGGGGTATCCCGCTCTGGAAGGCCAATTTGAAGGGTCAGAATGATGAATTTTTTTCTAGTAACACATTGGTCGGGATTAATTAATTTTTACCAGCATGTGTGTATGAAATTTTTTTTTTCGTATGAAAAAGTAATCCACTCATAATATTAATTACACATCTATTTAGTATGAATATCAAGCTGTTAGAATTTTCTTTTCGATGTACAAAAACGCCGACTACTATTTTCTTTTCTTATATTTTTTTAGGCGCTCCGCGGCGTGACATTTAGCATCCACAATTTTTTACCTAGAACAAAAAACAAAAATTCTCGTCAATCTACATTAGAATACCTAGAGAAGTACGTACGGAATTTAAAAAATATTGTTTTTTTTTCAAAAGTTGTAGGTGTTTGAACTTAAATAATGAATTTTAAGTGAAAAATTTCGTTATAACTGCTCATACAGTGCTCATAAAATAAAAAGTTTTCGATTAATCAGAAATTCAGCATTACTTTCAAATTTGAAGTAAATCGAGTGAAAATTGTTAAAGATATTTGTCACGCCAATTGAAAAAAAGTTGTTTCAAGAAGTTTCAAGTGGTCGGCCATTTTGTCAATCGAAAAAAAATATATATATATTTTTTCTAACAGCTTGATGTTCATACTAAATAGATGTGTAATTAATTATATGAGTGAATCACTTTTTCATACGAAAAAACATTGTTAAATTCGCACATGATTTTATACCCGTTACCGTGGCCTAAGGCCTTATATAACGAAATTTCGTAACTGTTTTTCTCAATCATTTCTCCGGAGAGCTGCGAATCAGTACATATATTGTGTGACTGGTGCCAGTAAGTGATCATGCTTGCGAAAGCAGTGACTTCTATATCCACTTTTCCGAAGTGACTAAATGTGTCGTATCATTTTTGTAGCTCACGGTTTTTTTCAACAGACCTTGTGTGTTATGACACCTCATATCATAGACGAGAGAGTCATTCCTCTGGTCGTTCTTAATTGTATCATTTTTCAATTAAATAAGTCACTCTTTACCTGTTCAAGTGGAACTTCTCGACACCCACTCACCGCCAGATTTTGAGGTTAGAAAAACATAGCATGCCGCGCTGTGCATAAAAACCCCCGCTTGAATCGTCATTTCTCTGGCATCATTCCTTTGGGATTTTCGAACATGTGAGATCCAGGGGCATGATAGATCCACCAGAGGAATGACACCATCTTGGTTACGCATGTGTGGATATGCATGAGGTTACGTAAAAATGATTCTCTTAGGTTATTGCCATGCCGCTATAGAAAGAAGAAAGTGTCCGTAGAAAAAGGGAAGCAGAAAAACGGAGATACGAAAATCTTAAGGGAGTATCCCTTTTTGGAAACTTCAAAAATCGTTTTTTGCACATTGTTATAGTGTGAACTTTCAAGAAT
Source organism: Ophion slaviceki (assembly GCA_944452715.1). NCBI lineage: Eukaryota > Metazoa > Arthropoda > Insecta > Hymenoptera > Ichneumonidae > Ophion > Ophion slaviceki. The sequence goes on along the minus strand of OX101783.1, from coordinate 9,814,092 downwards.
ATTTTAAGGGGTTACCCACACTTGCGATTTTGAAAAAATCGATTTTTTTTAATTGCATTTTTTTGAAGTATAAGTATCCGGGCTCATACTTCTGTATGGGCCCGCAATAGATGACTCTATGTAAGTTTACAAAAAAAAAATATTTTCTTCGTGTAAACTGAAATTGAAACTTTAAACGCGTTTTTCTCAAAATGGCATTTCTGAAGTCGGTGACCAAGATTACTCGAACACTAATGAACCCATCTCCTTGAAATTTTGCAGGCTTATTTAATACATAAAAATCTAGTCTTTAATCGTTCGATTTTTTTTTTCGAAAAAAATTGCCGTTTTATAGCCAAAAAACGGCCGCTTTTTCGTTAAAATCGAACCATTAACTTTGACTGTCCGCCATTTTGTGAAAAATGAATATTTTTTAAAATCCTTCGATTAAAGACTAGTTTATACTTATATTTGACTAAATCCATGCGCATTTTTTTTTCAGATGATCCACTTCGCCGCAATGTTGGTCACCGCAAACCGTGTATATAAAAACATTATTTCATTGACGGCCATTTGCCACTAAACAATGTAATATTTTTCAATAAAAAAATTACTGAAAGTTCTTCAAGATGTGTTCTTTAAGATGGTATATCGATCGATTAAAAAAGTTTTGGAGTTTTCTTTAAAAAAAATCATGAAAAAGGCCTTTTTTGCGCTACAAGTGGGGGTAATGCCTTAAGAGCAACCGGACACCGAAATTCTACAAATTGATGAAGTTACACCTATTTAAGTGGAACTGTGTGCATCGGGTTAAGGATGATTCGCGTGTAACGAAAGCGGACATTGAAGTACGAGAACACTCAAAAGAGGACCGAACTGGCCGTAGATTGCATAGATTAGGTATGCAACGCGATCTCGATGATGAGAAAGAACACTTGTATGGTGCCGGAATCGCTGACTAGCAATTAAACGACAATATTTCACAAGATCGTGTAAAATATGTACCAAAACTTTCAACGTGATTATCTCGAAACTACATATGTTGACACGGCAGGATTGATATATTGAGTAACTTTCACACCATTGAATTGAATTTGCACAGTTAGCGCTCAAACAGTAGTCATTTTCGGTTCACAATCGCTTTTTTCAACTGAATGAACCGTTTGTTAATAACAATGACTTCAGCGTGCTGTTTGTAAGAGAAAAATGAGGTTTTCTTTGGAGAAGCTGTCATTTTTCGTATTTTTCGAAATTTCGAAAAGTGGATCGTGAATCCATAGCTAGTTGGATATATTTGAAGACGTTTTTGTTGTTTTCGTTTCAGATTACATTTGAGCCTGGTAGAGATTCCGACGTTTCGGGCCTCGCCGCTGGAGGACTGCAACGCCAATTGCAGCATCACGAACACTTCAAAGATTTTTATCCGAAAAAATTACATTGTAACCACAAACATGTGTATAACATGCTGGGAAAAAATTAATTTATTCCAGCAAATGTGGTACTAGAAAAAATGCATCATTCTGACAGTGTGACACTTTCAAAAAATCGTTTTTTTTTTGCCTTTTTCGACAGTTTATACTTTCAAGAATATCCTGTAAAAAATTCAAGGCCCTATCTCTAATCATTTTATCTTGCAAAAATCGATAGTTAAATCGTTAAACGCGTTTTTCTCGAAATGAGATTTTTCAAATTTGCTGACATTGCAAAGAAAAATTATCCGATTGACTTGCAATTTAAACTGAGTACTCTTGAATATATTTACTCTACAATGACGTAGGATATTTTTGATTGACGATTTGACATGGAAAAAAACGACCATTTTATAGGCAAGATAACAGACTTTTTTCATAACTACGCCATTTTGTTAGATTTTGATAATTTTCGAAAATCCTACGTCAATGTACAGGAAATACCTTCCAGTTTAACGACAGTTTTTCCTTTTTCGGTTTCAGCTACTCAATCGGCCGGAATCATGTCAGCAGTGGAGGAACTTTTTTCGGCGCCTCCGAAGGCAGCGCATAAGTCGCTTGAATCTCAATATTTTTCTATAAAAAAAATGATGTAATATAGGTCAAATATAGCCAAATATATTATTAATTTCCCGAAACATTTAATTGAGTACTTTTCTTCCAAAAAATTCCCGAAAATCACTCAAATGTTCAGCGTTCACACTGATATAGCCCCTTTAACAGGATTCTGTAGAACGAGAGATGTTGAAACAAAAAGAGCGGAATCAATATTCACAGAAAAAGGAGACGAAGATTTTAATAAACGAATAAAAACTTCAAAAGAAAAGGTTTGCATTATCCCTCTGGCCCTACTATTTCTTTCGATCATGTTCAATGTCTCAAAACTGAGCAATCCGTGTGATCTGTAGGGAATTATATCGATTAGAACTGAAGTCAATTGCAGTTTTTAATTGAAAAAATTAAGTATTCTTGTGTAAAAAATATCGTTGTCCTGCGAAATCATAATTTCGGAAAAATCACCCATATATTGCTGATTGAAAATAATCACAATCTGCCAAGACTATTCATGAAAATGAAATAATGACCCAGAACTGATGATTATTCGTTTGTTTATTTCTTCATCAATGTGTGCTTGTTTTTTTTTTAAATAATCTTTTTTATAATCATTTATTGGAATTGTCTCTATCTGCATAGCACAATTCTCATTAGCCTAAATTCTATTCTAGCGTCATGTTGCGTTTCCGTTCAGACTTAATCGAAAATAAATTTTTTAAATCCTTCCTGACTCGCATCCAAACACGAATAGTTATTATTCCCAAAGAAAATAAAAAGTACCTGAAAATCAAATAATAATAATGACGAACGGGTCGAATGTATTTACGTATAAAAAAATGAACAATGAACCGCGATTATGTTTGGAAGGTGATCTCGTCGCTGTGCCTTTCCAATTAAACTCATTGCCGATTACTTTTCGGCCGAATAATTTTCTATTAGAGCACATCCGCCGGTTCGGTATACGGTATATACGGGCCGCCGCAAATAACGCGCCTCATGGTTTCGCTCTAAATCGCGCGGGTCCTCTTCGTTTATCAGTCTCGGTCGAATAGCGTATAGGAATTCGTGAACGCTCGCGAATCCGCATCGAACGTAATCCCGATTATTGCCGGGTCATCTCGATAATTATGCGGGTGAAACGAACGCGAAGAGACGAGGAAAAAAGAAAAGAGTAAAGGAGCTTATGTCCGTATGGCTCGTATGTGTATAAATGGAGAAAGGTGATTTTGAAGACATTTTACAACGAGGGCCGTCCTCAAAACTGCCAAAAAGGATAGTAGTCAACATTATGTCGACATAATGGGTCTAACATATCCTAAAAATGTATGTATGTATATATATAAGGGTGATTCGTTTCGGGGTAACTTTTTTTTTCTGACCCATCGTGCCCGAAAACCTTTAGTTGGCACCCAAAAACGAAGTTCCGTGGAAGGGAGGTGTTGTCAAAAAATATTTAGAGGTCGCGAATCAAAATTGAAGGTTTCCCATTTGATTAGCATTGAAAAAAATGTTTTTCTCATTATTAGTGTTACCATTCCGCGAATTTTGATATCGCGATATTTTCCAAGTGGGTTCTCATAGGAAATATGATACTTTACAATAAAGTTCATTGAGCCATGTCCGCAAATTCAACCGTTTCAGCGGTATCATTATTTCAAGTGTATATTGTATGAAAATATCTATTCAAACGGCTGTAACGGCTAAGCTATTAGATATATCGAAAAAAATTCAGATGAGAACTTTGTAGAGAAAGTAATTTTCTACAAAAAAGTCTTATAAGCCGAGCCCGAAAATTCAACTCTTTCTCACCTATAGGTGGATGAAGTAAAATGAATAGATTTTTTTTTGTTTAAAAAAAATCTATTTATTTTACTTCATCCATCCAACTAAAGGTTTTCGGGCACGATGGGTCAAAAACAAAAAAGTTGCCCTGAAACGAATCACCCTAATATATATATATATGAGTGTGGGTGTGGGTGTGTGCGCGCGCGTGTATGTGTAGGGTATTCCAGCTCAACTCAAACAGCTATTTCCCTCATCATTGTTGAGCATAGATTTCCATAATGGAAAACATAATCAAAAAAAGACCTAATTTTTTCAAATTTTTTGCCCGAACTTTGCCCGTCTGCGGCCTCTCGGGCTGATTTTGAAATTCTGAAAACAAATTATATACGTCTAAGACCTGTTTTGGGCATTTTTCAACGAAACTGAATTCGCGCTTCCGAAAGTCACTATTTTTTTGTGAAATTTCGATTTTGGGGGATGATTATTCGACAGTTCAAAAGTCAGAAAAATACTTTTTTGGTGTTGCAAGTAAAAAGAAACTTCAAAAATTACAAAAAAAAATGCTTAATAATGCTCGGGAAGAATTGGGGTCAGTTAAAAAAATGAATCGAAGCATTTCTGTTCAGGTAAACTGAAATTAGTAGCACAACGAAAAAGAGAGGAAGTGTGAGAGCGAGAGAGCGAGGGAAGAACTAAATAACACTGCATAAACAACATAGGATAAATAACGGCAAAAATAGGATTTGGGATGATTGACCAAGAATTCAGAATGGAATATATCCCACCCGAATTGAATGTGATCCAAAACCATATTTTTTTTTTCGTGTTTGCCAGACCGAAAACGGACTCGTCCGACTTCCAAGCTGTCGAATAATCATACCCAAAATAGAAATTTCACAAAAAGAATTGTAAATTTCGGAAGCGCGAATTCAGTTTCGATGAAAAATTCCCAAAACAGGTCTTAAATGCAACTAAATTTTTTCAGAATTAAAAAAACTGCCCTATTGGACTTTTCGATTTTTTACAACCGGTGAAGAGCAAGAAGGGGGGAAAAATTACAAAAAAGTGGGTGTTTTTTTACGCGAGTGGCGAGGTTTTCTGCTAACGAAATCTATAATCAAAGATGGTGAAAAAAATCGTTGTCTGAATTGAACTGGAAGACTCCATATACATATGTATATCAAAAACGTTGATTAGCAATTACGAATGGTTTAAACGCGGGTATAATCGCGATGGCAACGGATTCGTAAGCATAGGAGGACCCGCAGTCTACGCGCGTAATGTTCGGGGTTGGTCTTTATGCTATAGCTGGCTGATTCGTGCAATAATCGTGGAAAACTGCATTTACCGCAATTCCATCCCCTTTTCGCTCTGCTTTTCCCACCCCCCCCTCTCTCTCTCTCTCTCTCTCTCTCTAAAACCAACTACGCAAGTACACACTCCAACATTCGCGTGCTATCCAAACGCTAATTTCGACACGATAGGTTCCCCGCCCTCTCCTCAACCCGCAGCACGCGGAATGTCCGACCGGAAGGAATGGAGAGGGAGAAAGTGCGATGCAGATAGCTTTTATAACACGGCGAATTGCGGCCGGCCCATTATTCGACCTCAGGGTTATTAATCGACGGGTTTTCAACGTGCAACACGAATGGAGAGCAGCGAGAGAGAGAGAGGAAGAGAGAGGATGAAGGATGACGGGGCGGAGATTATAGAGGGAGGAAAGAGGAACATTTGCTGCTGCTATCGGGACGAACCATTGCCCGATTAACCATCTGGACGGGACTAGAGAACGTGAAATGATTTTGTCCCGGCAATAGTGTTGACGGAAAATGATTAGGCCAGGCGTTATTGGAACAGGACGATGCCAGAAACGCATCGTTGATTAATATGTATCTATATGCATAAGTAGCTCCCACCTGCTGCCAATAGACGGCGTTTGGTACACTATTTTCTCATATTGATAGCTGGCGATACACACACTGAGAGAAATGTGTGTTTTCAACCACATTTCATCTATACTTTATATTTCCTTGAGGGGACACACATGTTAACCGCAACCACTAATCTCACAAGCATACGTTTAATGTTCAACGCTATATAATATAGTAGGTTTACGTAAAATGGATTTTCCGTGACACCATCAAAAATGTACTCACCTAAGATCCTAATAGTTGTTTGTGATTTGCAACGATGTTTATAGTGATCAGAAGAGTTTGTGGCTTCCGGATAGAGGCTGTATTGAGGATCAGCGGTTTGGCGACGTTTCGCAAACGTTACAGTCTGCACCATCAGGGCTGAGAGCTCCGATGCTGAAGACCTCGTGTCTCCGGTATACCTTATATAGTTGCAGTCATCGTTCCAGAACACAGCACCAGTCAATCCGATGTTTTAATTGATCAGCTGGTCAAAAAAACTGGGAGGACGGTGTGCCAAATAGGATTGACGTGATAACGTCTCTGTTCAGATTGTCCGGATATTTTCAGATATCCAGGCCTTCTCGATGTTTCCTGGAAAGATAGCTGTTCGATAGGGCCAGACTTTGGACTTTGTCGAACTGAATGGCATGACCAGTCTCCATCCAATGTTCGGCCAGAGCTGATTGTGCAATGTGGCCATATTTCTACACACGGCAAAACCTCCTCAGCAGAATATAACGAAGGAAGAACATCTTGCTCTTCGCAGTTTGAAGAAAAACAAGGACATTTCAATACTGCCGGCTGATAAAGGGAATGTTACTGCCATCATGGACAAGACGGACTACTGCGATAAAATTATGAACCTGCTTGAGGACACTAACAGGTACAAGAAACTATCACGTGACCTCACATCGAGTGTAGAAAAGAAAACCACAACACTTCTGAAAAAGGCTGGCGTATCAGAGAACCTAATCAAAACCCTTACACCGAGGGAGTCCCTATCACCCAGACTTTACGGTCTACCGAAAGTACACAAAAACAATATCCACTAAGGCCTATTGTCAGCAACTTAGGCAACCCCACATATCATTTGGGTTTGTTTGGGTTCGCAGGCCTCAACAACTTCCACATCCTGAATTCCCGAGACTTCGTGAACAAGGTCCACTCCATCAAGGGATAACTAGACATCTTAGTAAGTTTCGATGTGGTATCTCTGTTTACAAACGTCCAGACCCATGAAACCCTAAGAATAGTTCAAAAGTCCAACAAAGTTGCCGCCAACCTTTTCCCCTCATAGAACACTGCCTAAACTCTACATATTTCCAATTCCAATCCCAGTTTTATGAACAAACTTCAGCCGCAGCCATGGGTTCCCCTACTTCCCCTACCATCGCCAACATCTTTATGGAGAACTTCGAGACTGAATTCTGAAAGAAGCTCCCCTCGAGCCCTCCACCGGGTTCCGATATGTTGATGACACTTTCGTTATTTCGAGCCACGGCAAAGAAAACCTCGACCAATTTTTAACCTTTCTCAACTCCCCGCACAAAAATATTCAATTCACCATGGAGATAGAGCAGAACAATAAAATCCCTTTCTGGATGTACTGGTTCAACGGAAAAACAATGACACCTTGGACCACAAGACTTACCGGAAGCCAACGCATACGGATAGATACTCCGCGCCACGTCCCGTCACCACCCTTCCCAAAAAGAGTCGGTCATAAGCTCTCTGGTGTACAGAGCACTAGCGATCTCCGAATCGGACTCTCTGGAGGGTGAACTAGAACACCTACGAAAAGCTTTAGGAGATAACGGCTACAAGCCAGGTGACATCGAAAGAACGATCAAACATCTAAAAAGAAAAATAGCTCATCAGATAACGGTGACAGCACCTGAAGGGGAGAATGAAGGACAAATAACATCAACAACTTCCCTTCCACACTTTCAGGGCATGACCGATTGCATAGGCAGGATTCTTGGAAAATATAATGTGCGAGTCATCTCTTCAAACCTCAGAAGAAGCTAACGCAAGTGTTTCCGAGTGCGAAAGACCAAAGACCACCATTAAGTGCACCGGGAGTGTGTAAGAGACCTTGCTCATGCGGTAAAGTGTACATAGGAGAAACCGGGAGGAGGATCAGTACACGGATCGAACAACACCAACAGTGTAACAAAAATGGCCACATTGCACAATCAGCTCTGACCGAACATTGGATGGAGACTGGTCATGACATTCAGTTCGACAAAGCTCAAAGTCTGGTTCCATCTAACAGCTATTTTTCCAGGAAACATCGAGAAGGCCTGGAAATCCGAAAACATCTGACAATCTGAACAGAAACGGAGGGTATCACTTCAATCCTATTTGGCACACCGTCCTCCCGGTTTTTTAACTGACCAGCTGATCAATTAAAACATTCGGCTGGTGCAGTCATCTAGAACGATGACTGCAACTATATAAGGCCTTAGACACGAGAGCTTCAGTATCAGAACTCACAGCCCTGATGATGCAGACTTTAACGTGTGCGAAACGGCGGCATAACGCTGATCCTCAACACGGCCTCCATCGTTAGGCCTCCAACACGCCCTCAAGCCTTAAAACTAAGATGTTTATTGTGATTTGTAAAGGGTGTCTTAAAATTATCTGACATTTTAATTGATTAAAATGGCAGGTCTTGTTGAGACACCCTTTACTATACTATAAGATACGACCTGGTATTTGCGTATTTTGTGTGTTTTTCAAGTGTTGGTTCTATGCATCAATGCCCGTCTACTTGATGATTTTTTATTGTAATTCCCAATTACCTGACCTCCTGTGATGTATGAATTCGAGCAAAATATTTCGCCTACACTGAAGTCTAAGCAACAACCTGTCTGCTCATCTTCTGCCTATACTACGCACGCTGCCACTACGGTATCGAGTACTTGCGGCATCATGATCGCAAGTATAAGTCGTCTTCCAAATATGGCACATTTGCGGGATGTTGTGGTCCATTATTTCTCGGCAAAGCAATCGGCCGTGGAATCTTGTCGCTTGCTTGAGCAAGTGTATGCCGAACATGCTCCATTGAATACGACGTGCAAAGAGTGAATCAACCGCTTCCAATGTGGTGGTGTCTCTATGGACAATAAGGACCGCGGGAAACCACGGGAAAGAGGGCTGTCGTGTATTACGAGCTGCTGAAAGCTTCGGAAACCATCACTGGGGCGTAATCGACTGCAACTGATGCGTTTGAAACGAGCCCTGCACCAGAAGAGGCCGAAATGGGAGAGTCGCCATCACAAGTTTGTTAGAGAGATACCTTGAAGCGAGGACAAAATTTTCTGATTTTCATGTTTTTTTCTTAAAAGGAAAGATTCCTTCACCATTTTTTACACTGAGGTCGAATTGTGTTACTACTTTTGACTGTTACATGGCTACATTTTTTAAAATTAATCTTTGTAAATGGTGGAGTTATGGCACGATCTTCCGAACTGCATTTTCAAAATTGGCGTGACTCATAGCTAAAAAACTAATCAACCGATTGCAATTAAATTTGTCTCCCTGCGAATAAGTTTTCTTATTCGTATGTCGGCCTACTACGATTTTATTAACAGCTGAGAAATTTGTTAATTTAAGTTTATATTTAAGATTTACTAAGAATTTTCCTTAACATCTAATAGGATATATAAGTTGGAAGAAATAAGTGTTTTATATCCGACAAATAGAGTTTTTGTTAACATCTAATAGGATTCGCCATAATCCGCCAGCTGGTTTTTTTCGAGCAATTGTGTCATTCGGTCCGTCATTATTTTCTCACTTTAACGTTTTTTTCTCACTTTATATTCTTACTTTCACTTAAATCATTCCTCACTTTCGAGTTTCTCACTTCCGAAACGCAACACTGACACTTGTGCCAAAAGCATTGGCATAGGAAGAAACTACATGGTAAGCGTATGCGTGAGCTACACGGACAAGTCCGTGTAACATTTATTAATTTCTAATAAATTATGTTCTAATGTGCCAATTCATTAGAACGCAATAAATATTTTTTTCTGAATATACACACTTATGCATTTGGAAACACATTACGCGTTACAATTATACAGACAAAGCGTTATAATTACACACTGTCCCCATCAATAACACGCTTATTCGAACACACATAAAGCGTGTAGAATCAACATACAAGACGCATATTTATACACATTGGACTAAACAACACACGGTGATAGCAACACACGAGCAAAAATAACACGGGAAAAAGCAACACAGTTGAAGTCAGAGATGTCCAAAATTTGTATCGACCGATACTCGCTACTCGATACAAATGTAGCGAATTCTTTTTCGTTGCCCGCTACATTTGTATCGAGTAGCGATTTTTTTTGCTACTCGCTACATTTGGATCGAGTAGCGATTTTTTTTTCGCTACTCGCTACATTTGTGCCGAGTAGCGAATGTTTTTCGCTACTCGCTACATTTGTGTCGAGTAGCAAATTTTTTTCGCTACTCGCTACGTTTGTATCGAGTAGCGAAATTTTTTTCGCTACTCGCTACATTTGTATCGAGTAGCAACATTCTTTTCGCTACTCGCTACATTTGTGTCGAGTAGCGAATTTTTTTCGCTACTCGCTACATTCGAATCGAGTAGCGAAATTTTTTTCGCTACTCGCTACGTTTGTACCGAGTAGCGAATTTTTTTCGCTACTCGCTACATTTGTATCGAGTAGCGATTTTTTTTGCTACTCGCTACATTTGGATGGAGTAGCGAAATTTTTTTCGCTACTCGCTACATTTGTATCGAGTAGCAGCATTCTTTTCGCTACTCGCTACATTTGAATCGAGTTGCGAAATTTTTTTCGCTACTTGCTGCATTTGTATCGAGTAGCGAATTTTTTCGATACCAAAACCAAAATGACTCAATGGTAGCAGTAGCAATGAGTGGAATCAGGGAAGGTATAATTGTAGGAATAAAAATAACTCGTAGGCATTCATAATTAAATAAATAACAATTAATATAATTAATATAATTAAATAATAAAAAAAGTTAAGATTTTTTCGGATATTATGTTAATATTTACATAGTGGTTTACAGAAGTGGCGATTTCTCACGGAAATTATAAATGAGTTAACAGTCGGTACTCGAAGCTTTTCATGAAAAGTACACGCTTCCACGTAAATTAAATATTTGTTTTGGAGAAACTCTATGAGATATTAAAATTCAATTAAATGGAAAAAGTAAAAATCCATCGGGCGAATAGATCGCTGACCGATAATCGCATACGTAGTACAGTCGTGCTGTATATTGAAATCGGAAAAAAATAGAAGAAGGCTAGCTTTTTGACAGGTGATTTCGGAAGTGCCGGGGGTGCTAAATCCAAGTTTACCTAAAAATCGGGATGTAGGGTTTTTTAAGGGGATGAAGGGGGATGGGGGTGGATTAATGCCAAAGTACAACCGCTACAAGGTCGGCGCTGCGAGACAAAATGTTCAGAAAAATCCGGGCTTTATTTTTGTCCGCAGCGCCGAAATCGTGGAAGTTCATTTTGGGGGTGAAAACGTGGGGTGAAATTTTGAAAAATCAATTTTAATTCGATAACTCTTTAGGAAAAATTCATACCATTTTTGTTCGAATGGGAACGTCGTAGCCATTGAAATGACGCGTCGATTGAGTCTTTAATCATCCCTCTCCAATAATATCTTCACCGCCAAAAAAGTTGTTGAAATATTTAAAAAAAATGGTTTATTGAACAGCTCAAAAACATTAGACTTTTCGGGGATGGTTTTAATGTACGAAATATAAAGAACATTTTTCTCTATATTTTCGATTCTATGGACCACCCTTGAATGTTGCTTTTTTCAACCCCTCCCAGGGGTTGAAAATTCAAAGTAAAATTCTGGGAAAACTATTGACCGAAAATAAAGAGATACGAGTATGGCGCTGTGGACAAAAATGTAGCTGATCGTTCGAGCTACAAATTGTTCCACGGCGGCGAATTCGTGCGGTCAATAGTTTTTTCCAGAATTTCATTTTTTATTTTCAACCCCCGAGAGGGATCGGAAAAAGCAAATTTCAAGGGTGGTCCGTAGAAACGAAAATATATAGAAAATTATTCACTACTATTCGTACACTTAAACCATACCCGAAAAATCGATTGTTTTTGAGTTATTCAATAAACAATTTTTTTGGTATTCCAATAATATTTTTGAGCGTGAAGACATTATTGAAGAATAATGATAAAATATTCGATCGACGCGTCTTTTCAAGAGCTACAACGTTCCCATTTGAACAAAAATTGTATGAATTTATCCTAAGATGTTATTGGATTAAAACTGATTTTTTTAAATTGGAACAACTTGAACAAAACAGAATTTTCAAGAAAAAAAATCCGTGATTTGTTTGCGTATCCCGTTTTGCCCTGGTCTCTCGTATATAAGATGAGCATCGATCTTGATTTTTTTAAATTTCACGTGCCCCTGTGTTGCCTATGATCGGTCGGTTATATATAGAGAGAAGGCGAAAAGTGTTCGTGTTCTGTGTTCTGTATTCGCCACTACAGTGCTATATCGGTATACTGATTTTTCGAACAAAATTTCGCTTACTCGATACATTTTCGATACTTTCATACCGAAGTATCGAGTAGCCCGTAGCGAAACAAATTTCGCTACTCGCTACATTTGTATCGAGTGGCGAAAAAAATGTCTCTTCTCGCTACAAATGTATCGAGTAGCGAAATTTTTTTCGCTACTCGATACAAATGTAGCGAGTATCTTTTTTGTATCTCGATACAAAGGTATCGAGGTATGGACATCTCTTGTTGAAGTGTGTTAATTGCGAGTTATTGATCATATGTTTTAAAAATCACCTTCGTTACGGCATCACGTGAAACTCATTAGTTGATTTGACATCGATTGATTAACCGGTTAATTGAAGGACACATTTCGTCTTAACTTTTTGTTTCATTTATAGATCATTTTTGAGTTTGTCACGTGGAAGAACCTGAAATTGGAATCGATTTTCCAAAACCTCGATAGGTGCATTGAATCTTTCGCGACGTATTTTTGTTTCGAGGCCATCACCGACAAGCAAAAAGCAGCCGTCATAGTGGAGCTGTGTGAGAACCTAGCCTATGCAAATACAGGACAAACAGTGACACCTCTCATACACACTACAGAGTAATATATAAGTACTGTTGTGTACATATATATTACTATATTTTTACGATAAAAAGTTTTTGTTATTCAACTTATTATTTCGACGCATCCCGTGTATATACAGTACTGCAGAAATGAGTGTGTTGTTTTTACACACTTTAAGTGGGTAAATGGCTGTAGACACTTTTTACACGTTTTAAGGAGTTACCCCCACTTGTAGCGCAAAAAAGGCCTTTTTCATGAATTTTTTTAAAGAAAACTACAAAACTTTTTTAATCGTTCAATATACCATCTTAAAGAACACATCTTGAAGAACTTTCAGTAATTTTTTTATTGAAAAATATTACATTGTTTAGTGGCAAATGGCCGTCAATGAAATAATGTTTTTATATACACGGTTTGCGGTGACCAACATTGCGGCGAAGTGGATCATCTGAAAAAAAAATGCGGATGGATTTAGTCAAATATAAATATAAACTAGTCTTTAATCGAAGGATTTTAAAAAATATTCATTTTTTCACAAAATGGCGGACAGTCAAAGTTAATGGTTCGATTTTAACGAAAAAAACGGCCGTTTTTGGCTATAAAATGGCCATTCTTTTTCGAAAAAAAAATCGAACGATTAAAGACTACATTTTTATGTATTAAATAAGCCTGCAAAATTTCAAGAAGATCGGTTCATTAGTGTTCGAGTAATCTTGGTCACCGACTTCAGAAATGCCGTTTTGAGAAAAACGCGTTTAAAGTTTCAATTTCACAACGGATTCTTCTCTTTCAACGCTCATATCTCAGTCAATTTTGTTCGGATCGACTTGAAATTTTCAGGACATATTCTCAGATACTTATACTTCAAAAAAATGCAATAAAAAAAATCGATTTTTTCAAAATCGCAAGTGGGGGTAACCCCTTAACGTGTATAAGAAAATAACACACGTAAGTGTGTTGTTTAAACGCATCTATCCGTGTTATTTTTACCCCCCTATTTTTCACGCACGTTAAAACATGTAAAAAGTGTGCACAGCCATTTACACACCCAAAGTGTTAAGAAAACAACACATTGGTTTTTGCAGTGCGATCGCCATGTTCCCCAAACGTCACTTCCTCCGAGTACCATTTGTCCTCATCGGTGCAGTCACCGCTTACTGCTCAGCACTTTACCTCACGAGGAAAAGTAAGCAATACGTATTTTTTTTTATCGGCGGAAAAACGGTTCTAAGGGCTGAAACGCACCCTCAAAAATGGGGATGTTTTTCGTTTTTCGTCGATAACGTTTCAACGGTACGAGATATTTAAAAATTTCAAATTACAACAATGTTTATTTTTTTGTGCACTATACATTGGAGATGAGAACGATAACGTTATCGACGAAAAACACCCCTATTTTCAAGGGTTCGTTTCACCCTTAAAACGTTTTTCCGCCGATAAAAAAAATACGTATCGCTTACTTTTCGGTGTTTTATAACATATCCAAATTTCAACAAAATCGAAGGGTGTCACCTGAGGGATGTTCCTTGTCAGACGAAGGTGTCGAAAACTGTCCGAATGGCTGGCTCGCCCCTGGAAAACCAGAGTTTTTCCTGTATACGCGAAGTAGCTCATTGGCAAACGAGCTTCGGATGATACAAAATCCATGTCCGTTTTTCTTCTGTCGCCGCGAGTAAAAGTCCATTCCGAACAAAAGTCACGTACGTTTTCCAATCGTCGTTGGGTTGCTACGTTGACGTTTGTGCAATGAAAAGTAGGATAAAAACGGGGGAACGAGAGAAGAGCAGGCAGAAAAGAGTGGGAAGATAAAAGAGCGCGAGCCGAGAACGTACACGAGGTAATTCCCACGGTGGGGAAGCACGGGCAAAACTGGCCGAATCTCGACGGGGTGATTAAAACGTTTCACGATCAATTAGTCGGAATCGAGAATTCGGGCTGGAAACTCCGCGAGATGGGACACGGTCCGCAAAAGCGAAAAGAGCAAAGAGCTTCGTGGCAATAAACGTGTGCCCTCTATGCTGAGGGAGTCAGCTCGATTGTCGAACGTCGGCGACCGCGGGCTCTGCTTCGCCCCGATTGGCAACGAGCCACGACGTCGCTTAAATGCGTCAACGATCCGGATCGACCTTTTTTCATTAATATTTACGTAGGCACGTATATTTCTTTAGATGTTTGTTATAATATATTAAATATATCGATTAATACAATATAATTGATGGAGTAAAAGCATTTACAAAATCGGTAGATATTTAAAAATGGGGCTCCAGACCTAATCGGTGCCAAAAAATTTTCACGGGTTCGGGGCTATTCTGCAGCATGAAAATGTTTTTTATAATAGATATTTTATTTAAAAAAAAAAATATTTCCGAAATATATTCGATTTTTGAAATACGTTTTCTGTATGCTTACTCTAATTTGACTTGTACCCAAACAAACCTAAACAAATTCAAACCCATGTCATTTGACCCACTTGATGTCACCAAACCCGTTTTCTCCGTACCTTTGAAAAAATTTAAAAAAAAGGGTTTGGGGGTTGAAATAAGGGTTGAAATTATCTTCCCCCAACTTAAATATTATAAACAAAGTGCCATGAAATACATCAACTCGGTACAAAATTTCTAAACCCCTTTTCTATGCGGAGCCCCACTTGTAAATATTTACCACAAAATCTATTTATCTTTATTGTCTTACATAAATAATATTCATATAATAATTATAGAAATATCTATAAAAAATAATATTGAACTTTTATTATCATTTTTATTACTATTTTAATTCAGTTATAATAACTTGATTTTAATTGTTTCAATAAGATTTATGTAAACAATTATGAAAAGTCATATATGTTTTAGATTTTTCTATAATTATTTACACAAATATTATTTATACTATAAAATTCAAATAGATTGATTTTGTATAGATTCAAAACATTTTAAATCAACAGCAGTAAAAATAGTTGAAAAAAAATGATTTTGTTCATGTTTGAGTTAATTATTTTTTTTAGGAATACTGTCGATTTGAATTGGTTGAAATGTATACAAAGTGATTTTATTTGAATTATATTATACATATGTATATAATATTTCTGTACAAAATTATAGAAAATTCTAATCCATTTATTATTTTTCATAAAAATGTTTATAATTATTTTTACACGTATTATTAAAACTATTAATTCTAATTCTTTAGTCAACTAAGCAAATAATAATATTTAATACAATAATACTTAAATAATGTAATTAAAAATCAAATATTAATTTTAAAAAAATTCATTTAGCCAAGTACTAGATAGGCAAAAATTCGAACAAATTATTTTTTAAATTCATTTGAATTAATTAAGCCCTCAGGCCACAGTAACGGGTATAAAATTATGTGCGAATTTAACAATTTTTTTCGTATGAGCTGTTCATTTTATGAGCAGTTATAACGAAATGTTTCACTGAATATTCATTTCTTAAGTTCGTACTTCTCTAGGTATTCTAATGTAGATTGGCGAGCATTGTTTTTTTTTCTCGATAAAAAATTGTGGATGCTAAATGTCACGCCGCGGAGAGCCTAAAAAAATTAAAAAATAAAATATTAGTAATCGGCCATTTTGTACATTGAAAAAAGAAGTATATATTTTCTAACACCTTGTTATTTATACTAAATAGATGTGTAATTAATTTTATGAGTGAATCACTTTTTAATACGAAAAAAAATTGTTAAATTCGCACATGATTTTATACCCGTTACTGTGGCCTAGGGCCTTAACGAAGGAGCAGTTAAGTTAATTAATTTTATTTAGATTCAATTAACAGGCATAGGGAATCACTATATATCTATAGATATGTGTTGTAGATTCTATATGGATATAGATGTTTGTTTATTAATATGGATATATATCATTATCTCATCGTATGATTACATATATTATTTATATTATAACGATTACATAATTAATGCGTATATGTTTTTTTTCTTCAGAAATTGAAAATAAAATAATTCGTCAGTTATTCAGAAATGAAAATAAATTGAAATGATTTTCATGTCTAAACTATTTCCCTTCGTTCATCGAAACTGGAATTGAGTGTGAGGGGAGGGGGACAGAGAGACAAACTGCGGTTACAAATAAAGAGGACATGAAAGATTGGTAAATTTTATTTTTCCGCGGGTGATAGAAAAGTTGTCGGGCTCATATGGGATGGAACGAAAGTGGTTCATTGTTTGAGCAAAGGGACGTGCCCTAGAGACAGTAAGATGCGGAAGATGGTGTGCGCGAAGGAACATGGTGAATCTGGGTGACGTATTAGCGTTCAAATATTGATATTATCGCTTAGTTTCATTCGTGAATCTTGCTGATCCAATAACTCGCGCTCTTTCCTCTCGCGCACAGGCACACACGCGGGACGTGAAAAATACGGTGAACGTTACCAATAAACTAATGCCCTCTTCTTTTTCTCCCAGGGCAAGAATTTTTTTTGCCCCGTGTACAAATAATCTCTCGTTTTTTTTGTCGTCGATTAGTCGATCCAATCTTGTTCCTTCGTACGCTCGATCCCAAAGGGTTCGTCGACGCGTTTTTCTTCTTTTTTTGTTTCGTTTTCTTTTCCTAAAGAATTTATTTCTCCGATCTCGCGGGGCGTTGTTCGTGTCTTCCCTCGTGGTAAAGGGTAGACTTTTCTCAATCGTACCCCCCTGAGGACTTTTGTTGATATTTGCAACAATATTTATCGTAAATAGGAGTTAGAGTTTTCAGTTGATTTATTTATTTTTCTTGTATAACACGAACTCTACTACGAACTCCGAAATAAAAAATAAGAAATGAAAATAAAAGTTTCGTATGACCGGATACTTTCTATAAATTTTGAAAATTTCGGAAACGGTAAGCTGTAGAAAAAAAGTTAGATTTTCGACTAAAAAACCGTTTTAGTGATTTGTTATTAACAAATGGATATACATAAAACAAAATCATCCGGTCATACAATAGAAAATATTGCAAACTATGCTCTGTCCGAATTTAAAGTGAATCGGACGAATCATACGACTGACATCGACTCATAAAACGTAGTTTCAAGAAAAACCCAAAACAAAAGGGCCCTTTACAAAAATCGTCATAACTCGGTCAATTTTTGGAATTTTTTCGAAAGATCTGTTGCAAATTGAAGTTAAGGTCCTCTGCTCTAAAACTATGCAATAACAAAAATCGTATCCTTACAATTTCCAGCTTATATCCCCTTTGACATCATTGTGACAGATCAGAAAAATCGATTTTTTTCGCTCGCGATCGAAAACTTTCAATCGCGTTTTTCTGGAAACGGCTTTTCCCGACCAAGCCGAAATCATCACTTTACCTATAACTGTCCGATTTTTAATTGAAAAAAAAAATATATATTTCCGTTTTTTTTTTAATTTTTTAAGTCCCCGATGAGTAAAAATGTCTCCACAATTACACTTTTTTTAACACCCGTTATTTCGTGATTTTTTTTTTTCGAATAACTTTCATTTCTATTTTTCCGCCCAGCCATTGTCAAATCATCGATCCGGCCGTTTGACCACATTTTTATACAGACGCTCTATTATGCCTCAATAACGGTGTTAGTTTTTAAAAATAAAAATTTGCACAAAAGGTGTTCAGCGTACGCTTAATTTTTCTCCTCTTAACCCTCTTTTCCAAATCGCGGGATTAAGGAGCCAGTCCACTTTGGAGCCACGAAAAAGGCTATTTTCGCGATTTTTTTGAGGATTTTATAAAAGATATGAATATAAAAGTTATTGGGCTTGATAAATAAAGTCTTGAAATACATTTAAAAAAAAATTTCATTCATTTCTATTCATTTTTAAGTATAAAAACTATAGTTTAACGTAACGCCTCAAAAATAGGTGGGCTAGGTGGCTCCATTACAACTCGGCAACGGCTTGTCTGAAACAAAAAAATTAGTCCATTAGATTCAGTATGACATCAGCTACAAAATGACTCTCGGATATAAAGTTTTGTCAAAAAATAAAAAAATGGCTGATGAAAAACAAAAAAGTAAAAAAAAAGCGTTTTTTCGCAGTTTTTCGCAAAAAAAAAGAGTAAAAATCAAAATTTTAAAACCATCGAGGGTCATTTTGTTGCGAATCATGTTTACAATATGTTGTTCAAATTTCAAGAGAATCGGTTTATTAGTTTTAGAGATACGATGGAGCTAGATTTTGAAAACGTTGTTTCGAGAAAAAACGCGTTTGAAGTTTATACTATGAAAAACTCTTACCTAAACTCAATCGGCAATTCCTGCACCGTACAAAATCCCTTCTGATTGCTCATCATCGTCGATTTCTTCAAGTCTTGCTTGCTTTCGATTTTTTTTTAATTTTTAAAGTGGACTGGTCCCTTAATCTGAAAAAAACAAACGAAGACTTTTCTTCTATTAACACTCATACGCGGAATATGAACTAAGAAAAAGTGACAATGTTGAAAATCGATTAAATGGTACGCTTTAAAACAAAAAGATTGAATTTTCCGAAAAAGGCTACATTTCGCAATAAAAAAAATAGTTTTTTTTTTCAATTTTTCAAAAATATTCACCGCTATCTTATAGACCGTAAGGTTACAAAGATTTGTACCAAATTTCATCAGAATGAGTTGATTGATTTTTCAGCTTTACGTCACGCCAGTTTTGAAAATGCAGTTCAGAAGACCGTCCGCCACCGCCATTTTTAAAGATGAATAAAAAAATAAAAATACCACGTAACAGCCAAAAGTAGTAATAAAACATACCCCACGTCTCATAAATGGCGAAGAAATCTATCCTTTACAAAAAAAAATAAAGAAACTCGTCAAATTTTTTCCTCGTCTAAAGTCCCCCTTAAATCATACGTTCCGATTACGGAGCAACCATACTGATATATTAGTTTCCCCAATATACCTTCTTCAAAACTGCTTAACCAGTTCTTCAAAACTAATGTCTCTCAGCGCGGACCATTCGAGAATGCAATCATCCAACCCTTAATATAACATATCCTCCCTTACCCGCCCAAAATATCAGCGAAAAATTATAAAACAATTCCGTTTGAAATATTTTGTGGAGCAATGACCGCACATTTTGGTAATTCTCGCTACCCGGCATGGTCGACCAGCACTCCATTTGAATCCACCAGTGGTGCTGTGTAATGCGCGACGTCAAAAATACGGCCGCGGTGCGATTTCAGTCCATTCTGGATCAAAAAATTTTTGTTCGTGCAAAAAAAATCCGAGATTGCTTTCTCGTCATATATATATATATATATATATATATATATATATATATATATATATATATATATATACCCAGTTTATTACGCGACAAAAGGGGTTATAGGCAGTTGAGACTCGAGGGCTTGATCTCGTGGGTCGCGCAACGACACAGAAAAAAAGTGGGAGCAATAGAGTCGACGTTGTTTGCATATACGTCAGGGGCGAAGGTGTACGCGAGACCATTGTATCCGCACTCGCTAGTAGAGGAAAATAGGAAAAACAAAATAGTACACTGGTATATAAGCCTCGTATATAGCACATGATATAAAAAAAAACCTTAAAAATGAAAAGAGAAAAAAGTACGCTTATTCCCTCGTCGTCGTACGTGTGTACAGCAATAGGCAACAAAAGTTTCTCCCTCTCTGTCGGCGATGCATAAAACATGAAGCTTTTCTACCGTCTACCTACGTGCACCCTTGCCCCTAAAATTTGCTCGGGTAACGCTGTAGAAAGGAGCTCGCTCGCGGGTCCCTGCTCCTGTTCTTCTCATGAATATGTCACTGAAGCATCCGCGCCCATGTATGCCCTTATGCATATATATATATATATAGAGAGAGAGAGAGAGAGAGAGAGAGAGAGAGAGAGAGAGAGAGAGAGAGAGAGAGAGAGAGGGAAGACATCCGCCTTCGAAGACCGTCCTCATAATAGCCATTTGTCCTGATAATCAACATTGCGTAGATATGATGGGCTCAAAATATCCATTCGTCTTACGTCTGTACCCGGTGGCCCCAAAAGTGACGTCCAAGAGGATATCCTAGACGCCTCGTATCAATACCTATCCGAATCACCGCCACGTACACTCCTGGAATTAATTGCGGACACTTTTAATGGAAAGGGGGTAGCCGGTTAAGGGGGGTCTGACGGCCCCCACCGAGTTTGATCGAATCGACCCAAAAACCTGAAAGAGGGCTGAAAAACAAAATTTTAGAGATATTTTTTAACCCCCTAAACCCTTATGAAAACACCATAATCGCAAAAAATGCGTTTTTTTTATGTTTAATTTTTTTTTGAGCTTTCAAATGCATTTTAAAGCGGTTTTAACACAACCAAAATTTTGTTTCAGATGTGTAGACATGCCCTGAATTTTTCCAGATTTTTTCGTAAAGTTAAATCATGTGCAACATAATTTTAATGGCAAAAAAACCGTTAAAAATCGTCATTTTTTGTATTTAATGCTATGGTTTTTATTGACGTATTAATGGTAAAAAATCGTGCACCATAGCATAGAAAGCTACTGTCTTCCTCTACAAAATGACGCTAATTGGGCTCAATTCGGTCGTCTCTAGCGTCCGAAAATCAAACTTGAATAAATTCCGTTTTTATAATTTGAGCATTTTCAGTTACGAAAATGACACAAAATCATATTTTTCAATTATTTTTTTTAATAAAAGTACATTTTGGGGTTTCTGAGGTCGCCGATTACAAATTTGATGTCAAAAATTAGTTTTGTCACATGACAGCTGTCAAAACGAAGAAAAAATATTTTAATTTTTGAAATTTTTTAAAAAAGCTATGGGAACGATATTAATAAGGGTTTTTTAGGTCGCTGATTATAAATTCATTCTTATACACGAATTTTTAATCGTAACAGCTGTCAATAGTTATATTAACAAACAAAAAATTACGTATTATTCAGAAAAAAAATTTGGAATTCCCCGACTAAACTGTCACCTGGCGGAGAAAATCCCAACTTGTACCTTATTAAGCCACGTACCCGAGTGCCTAAGGCCACCGTACCCACGTGGGCCTTAGGCTCGTATGCCCCTCCGCACGGTACTGCGCATGCCCACTACGCACTGACGCATCGAGAACCCCGCTCCACGCGGTCTCTCTTTCTCTCTGTGTTCAGCCGCCGTCCAGTACACACGTCATGCGACGCGCTCTGCTCCGTTAAACAAATCTATTTGTTTTGTTAACAGCGTTTTTTTTAATTTATCGTTTAACCTGCCTATCTCAACACGAAGTGATTGAAGCAGTATTCTAAGGTGAGTTTGAATATCAATTTAAATATCAATCAACATAAAAATTGATTTATAATCATAACCTCAATCTACAATCGTTTGCCTCATAGTCGACTTGAAATCGTACAGAAGGTGGCCGTCAACTTCAAGTTGTTGTTTAGTTCACTCACATGAAAAGAATTAAAAAAAAGCAAAAAAAAAAACAAAACTAAGACGAAACGATATTTCAATAAAAAAATGATTTGGAATACAATAATTTATTTCTGTTTTGTTTACCGATGTTTTCAACATTTTTTTTGTTTTGATTTACAATTTTTAATGTACTTTCGATTTTCGTTACTTTTGTTCTATTTGTTTTTTTAATTATGGTTTTTTTTTATTCCGGGTTTCAGTTACTTTTTTCATTTTTTTCAAAAAAAAAATAATAATTTGTTAATCATAATAAAAAAAATAACAATGTTCTTTTTTTTTCTTTAGGAAAAACTGTGCGATGCCACCGAAAAAACGAAAATGTACGGCTGGTGAAAGGTGCATAAGATGCAACAGATTGTTGCGTTATGATACCGGAAAACAGAAGTCCATTTCTTCAGATGATGACGTACACTTATATACTAAACTACTAGGTAAACGAGTAGAGAAAGGTGACGTTTTATGTCATCTGTGTCGTTCCGCAATCGCTAAATCCCGAACGGTTTCACCATCGACGAGCAGTGATTCTGATCCTGAAGAAAATCTTCAGTTGGATTTTAATCCCGAAGAAAATCCTCTGCCAAACGTCAATCCCGAGGAAAATCCTCTGCCAGATGTTGATCGCGAACAAAATTCTGTCGATCCTGTAGAGAGACATTCATCAACACTCTCCAATTTGACAGTATCAGATGACACAGAACAATCTTCGGAACAGTCTTCGCAACAATTGTCACGGTCGGAGTCTGGATCTTCCACAGGACAGTCATCACAATCTTCTAAGGACCCTCCTTACGTTCTTCGTCCAAGAGAACCGGACTATGAAATGATCGAGATGCCTTTCAACAGAGTTACCGCGACTCACAAATGTTGTTGCGTATGTCTTACTCCAATTACGACATCTCCGGTTGTTCCGTTTAAAGCGAGGTTACAGGTATTTATAAGTTCACGAATTTTCATTCCAAAAGGCAATCGCTGTTGTCCTGTACATCTTATCAGTGAACGTATGTACGTTGACGAAATTTCAAACTTGAAAATATTTTCGAATACTTGTACTATCAGTTCTCAAGAGTTGGCATTATTTTTGGATGCACTGTCCAAAAAATGCGACAACAGTATTTTAGACAGAGTAGATGATTACAATTTATCGGCAGAGCGCATAAAATCGCTAACTGGATACACAGTTGCAGAAATCAAGACTCTAAAAAACATGTTGGTCACTTTGCGAAATTCTCAAAATCGCAGTATTAATCAAGCTCTTTTAATATTCCTTTTTAAATTAAGAACTGGAAATTCCAACACAATCACTGCGTCAATTTTCGATATCAAATCTGAACAACTAGTATCTGCTTATCGCAAATCGGTTTTGGATTCATTCGCGAAAGACGTCTTTCCACTTCGTTTCGGAGCTCGGGCATGTTCTCGCGAAGATTTAATTGCTAATCACACGTCGCCTTACGTAAAAAAATTACACGGATTTGAAGATCGCCTGCTCTTGATTGCTGATGGTTCATACCTTCGACACCAAAAAAGTAGTAATAATTGTTACCAAAAAAAATCTTTCTCTGGTCAGAAAAAGTGTCCACTCTGTAAACCCTTCACAGTTTGTGCCACAGATGGATATGTAATAGATGTTTACGGACCGTACGAAGCAATTGTGAATGATGCGAAAATCTTACAACATGTACTAAGTGATCCGAACGGCTTGAGATCAATCCTCAAAAAAGGGGATGTTTTTATACTTGACAGGGGGTTCAGAGACGTCAAAGATTGGTTAGAATCTCAAGGGTTCGTTGTGTTGATGCCAGCGTTGAAAGGCAAAAGAAAGCAACTTCCAACAAATGAAGCAAACGAAAGTCGATTTGTTACGAAATTGAGGTGGGTGGTAGAGGCTGTCCACGGTATAATCGGTAGTAAATTCAAACTCTTGCATAATCAGTTTAACAACAACATGTTGGATTCAGCGATGCTTTATTGCAAAGTAGCGAATTTTTTGGTTAATGAGTTTGGAAAAAGACTGAATTGCGATACCGATTTACAAGATCAAATTGCCGAGCAAATGTTGAAAAGAAAAGACGTTGACAATTCTTTAGCGAAAGTTGTGGAAGAACAAAGCTGGAATAGGAAGAAAAGGATCTTCAAACCGTTAACATCAAATGACGTATTAGACTTTCCGGAAATGACAGAGCAAGATTTGAAGATCCTTTTCACTGGCTCGTACCAGTTATCGCAAACTGTTTCATACTTAGCTGAAATGTATACCGAAGAAGGACTTTTGAATATGCAATACTTGTTGGAGGACGATACCATTTTGAAATGTGAAGTTAAATCAAGACATATAAACAAGAAAGTATACAGATGTTACGTTCAGTACGACCCTAACAGTATTGGATATAACGGTATAAAAAACTACGTATGTGATTGTGCAAATGGGCTAAGAACTGTTGGTTGCTGTGCCCACGTTGCAACAATCATTTACTTTTTAAGTCATGCACGGTATTTGTCCAAAATCATCCGCCCAGCTCAAATTCTAACGAATCTATTTCACGTTGATAATGTCGAACCTGTTATTGAAGAACACAGTGACGAAGATTAACAACATAACAATCATGTTGCAATGTATGTATTACTTGTGTCTGTTTAATGTATATATTAGATGAATGTATGTAATATTATTATAAATAAATAGATTTTTTAAAATACAATGACTTTTAATTATTGAAAAAACCGAAATAGCAAATACCATTTTCATTTGATGACATGTGTAATTTTTTTTTTTTGTTAGCTGTTTGACATCAAATTTGTAATCGGCGACCTCAGAAACCCCAAAATGTACTTTTATTAAGTAAAATAATTGAAAAATATGATTTTGTGTCATTTTCGTAACTGAAAATGCTCAAATTATAAAAACGGAATTTATTCAAGTTTGATTTTCGGACGCTAGAGACGACCGAATTGAGCCCAATTAGCGTCATTTTGTAGAGGAAGATAGTAGCTTTCTATGCTATGGTGCACGATTTTTTACCATTAATACGTCAATAAAAACCATAGCATTAAATACAAAAAATGACGATTTTTTACGGTTTTTATGCCATTAAAATTATGTTGCACATGATTTAACTTTACGAAAAAATCTGGAAAAATTCAGGGCATGTCTACACATCTGAAACAAAATTTTGGTTGTGTTAAAACCGCTTTAAAATGCATTTGAAAGCTCGAAAAAAAATTAAACATAAAAAAAACGCATTTTTTGCGATTATGGTGTTTTCATAAGGGTTTAGGGGGTTAAAAAATATCTCTAAAATTTTGTTTTTCAGCCCTCTTTCAGGTTTTCGGTCGATTCGATCAAACTCGGTGGGGGCCGTCAGACCCCCCTTAACCGGCTACCCCCTTTAATTTTTTTATATTTACGCTCAAGTGATACTATAATATTTTTATTTGGTAATTATAAAGTTTGAGGACTTTTCCGCAAATTGACGGAATTTTTTTTATCACCGTGAACTTGTTCATTCCATTATATTGAGTGATGTTCCGTCGGGGGAGGCTGACACTTTCCATTAATTCCATACGTTATGGTATTTTGAAGTTCGCTGAAACACGTGATAAAATAGAGAATTTTTAAATACTTCGACGCCTATATTGGGGTAGGGGGTGGGGGTATTTATAAAAAAGCCTTTTTAAATGCAATGCCGAAAATAAATCGCGGCGGTTTCCTATAAAAAGGTATAGGGTTTTGAAGTTCACGAAAAACATGGAATAAAATGGCGTATTTTTAGGCATTTTAGGAACACCTATATTGGATGTGGGGACTGGGGGAATTATAGAAGAAGCCTTTCTAAATAACCTCTGCCCTCCCCCCTACACTGGAGGTAGGTTTTTAATATATTTAAATGAACTAGAATTGTGCCAACGGCTGCAGGAGCAAAGGAGGAAGTGACCGCCGCGATTTCTTGTCGGCATTGCATTCAGGAAGGTTTCTTTTATAAATCCCCCCACCTCTCACCGCCAATATAGGCGTTGATATATTTTAAAATGCCGTATTTTATTACGTGTTTCATATGAATATCAATAGTGGTGACAAATTAAAGCAGCTAATGGCAACAAAAAAATTGTCCTTCGTTTTTCGAAAAAGTCCTCAAACTGCATAATTACCTTTTATTTTTATCCCATTTTATTAAACCAATTTTATTAACGCAAGTAGAAAAAATCGCGAGTGAAGCACATGCAGAAAAGAGAAAAATGTTTAAAAAACACTTTGTATCTCAAAAAGTGAAAAAGATCGTAGAATCTAGATTTTCCTTTCGGACGTTACTTTTCGGGCCACCCTGTACGTCTGAATATTTCGAATGTCCAATCAGATAGATACCCCATAAATAATTCGCACAAATTATAATAAACAATTTCATTTACTTCAGTACCTTAAAAATCACAACAAAGAAGTTTCAAACAAAACTTACCTATCTAATTACGGGAAAGATGATTCCAAAATAAAAAATATTGGTACCCGTTGAAAAATTAGGGTCGACCTTGAAGTAACCTTGAAAATTGTGAGCGGATAAAAAATATTCCACAGCGTCACTTCCATTCCCTAAAGCTGTGAAACTTTTTGCCATAAAGTGCATCCCTTCCGAGAGGTCTCGTTGTGCCAACATACATGGTACACCCCCTATAAAGTATGAATATTTTAAAATGTGTGTTCCACGCGAAACGACGATTCCCGTATAAGGCAGCGGACTATATCGCGACTGCTTCATAATTCATGCATATATGATCTACCCCCACCCCCCCCCCCTCTCTCTCTCTCTCTCTCTCTCTCTCTCTCTCTCTCTCTCTCTCTCTCTCTCTCTCTCTTTCTCTCTCTCTCCCCCCCCTCTCGCCCCAGACATCGCAGCCACTTTCGTCTATTTTGTTTTTCTACCCCTTTCTTCGGCTCGTTCGCCATGGCGTTTCAGCCGCGCCGTGTGCCTCTTTTGATCCCGTCGTACAAGCCGCGAAGAACAGCGCATTTCAAAGGAACGACATTCGAGGCTGTTTACCCGAGCGCGAGGGAGATACATTTCCAACCCCGAAATCCACCATAGCGGCACATCTCCTGCCACCCATCCGCCTCGAATATCGCAAATGTGTGCACACGAAGCCCGAGATCCGTTCCGGTACGTACGAAAAAAAAGAAAAAAAATAGCCCCAACAGGAGGGAAGAAAAGCGCGTCTGCCCAGACAGCGCCGTTTCTACTTGTGGCGCGGGTACACGCGGCAGACGAGACTCGCGCGAGCGAGGGAGAAAAAAAGGCACCGCGGAATTTTTGGCCCGAGAAAAGAGATCGGGAACGTGGGTTCGGAATGGAAAAGTCCGCAAAACCACTGGTCGAATCTTCCTCGAGTCTTCGTACTCGCGATTAATTGCACGGGGACGAGAAAAGTCTCCGGTACTTCGCCCGGTTGGGAATCGTACTCGGCAAAGTTTCGAGGACTCATCGTGGAGTGGACTGTATATAGGAAGAAGCGAGGAAAGGGGCAAGAGGGAGGAATGACGAGGCAGCTCAAGGCCTTGACAGTGACGTTTATATAATCAAAGTTTAAAACATAATTAAACTTAGCATTTCGCGGAATATATACGTGAATATATATATGAATGAATGAATATATGTGAATATATATATGGGACATTTCACGCCATCGTACCTAGACCGTGACGTTTTTGGTTTTCCGTATTTTTTTTTATTTTTTTTTTTTTGTAAAATTACACCCCGTGGACGGAATATCCACACCAATTTTTAGATTTTGATCTCTTCTCTTTTAGGAGTTATAATTTTCGAAAGATGTCGATTTTCGAAGTTTTGGAAACGTTTAAACTCCTCAACTAATTGATATATTGACAAATGTCACTACATAATTTTTCAATTTTGAAGCATATTTTCGTTAAAATATATGAAAAAATTATCAATTATCAATGTCAACGTATTTTTTTTTCTTCTAAAGTGAAAACTATTTTTTTAAAAGATGATTGCTTTTTTTATTTTTTTTTCCACTAATTCTCTAAAATAAAGTGAAGAGAAATTTAACGAAAAAAGAAAAGAATTTGTATTCAAAATAATTGTGTGTCATTAAATTTAGCACAAATTAAAACTAAACCGTTTCAGGCCTGTCGAAGCCGAAGTGGAAATCACAAATTCATGAATAGCATTGTTGGAGATTAAAATGATAAAAATCGTCGCAAAAAATTATGATTGATTCGAAAAAAAATAGAAGCAAAAATGGGCCCACGACGAGATTAGTCTTAACAATCATAGAATGGGTCACTCTATTTCAGAGAATATTTTGAAAAAAAAATTTAACGGCGTTCATCTTCAAAAAATAGTTTTCACTCTACAAGCAAAAAAAAAGTTGACATTGATAATTGACAATATTTTCATATTTTTTATCGAAAGTGTGCTTCAAAGTGAAAAAATTGACATATTGACATTTGTCGATATCTCAATTAGTTGAGGAGTTATCAGCGTTTGAACGTTTCCGAACCATCGAAATCAACATTTTTTGGAAAATTATACCTCCTGAAAGAGAAGAGATAAAAATCTAAAAATTGGTGTCGATACTCTTTCATGGGGTACAATTTTACAAAAAAAATCAGGAAATTGAAAAATGGTCGGGTTCATGGGCTAGGTGGAATGGCGTGGGATATCCCACATATATACACACACACACACACACACACACACACACACACACACACACACACACACACACACACACACACACACACACACACACACACACACACACACACACACACACACACACACACACACACACACACACACACACACACACACACACACACACACACACACACACACACACACACACACACACACACACACACACACACACACACACACACACACACACACACACACACACACACACACACACACACACACACACACACACACACACACACACACACACACACACACACACACACACACACACACACACACACACACACACACACACACACACACACACACACACACACACACACACACACACACACACACACACACACACACACACACACACACACACACACACACACACACACACACACACACACACACACACACACACACACACACACACACACACACACACACACACACACACACACACACACACACACACACACACACACACACACACACACACACACACACACACACACACACACACACACACACACACACACACACACACACACACACACACACACACACACACACACACACACACACACACACACACACACACACACACACACACACACACACACACACACACACACACACACACACACACACACACACACACACACACACACACACACACACACACACACACACACACACACACACACACACACACACACACACACACACACACACACACACACACACACACACACACACACACACACACACACACACACACACACACACATATACATACATACATACATATATATATATATATATATATATATATATGCGCATTAAACTTTTGTGATATGACGTTTGTCTCGTTCCTCCCCTACACCGCGGATACGAAAAGATCGAAGTGCTCGGCAAAGAAGGATGCCGAGGGAGGAAAAAAAGAACGAGTACCGGATCTTTCAATATTTGTCGTGATTTTCATATCCTGCTACCAGCGAGCCTGCAAAATATTTACGCGCTGAAATCGATTAAACTTGTGAAGTTTCAATATAAGTTTATTGCATCCTAATATGCATGCGTATGTAGAGTAAACTGACCAGTGAATGGATGAAAGATTATTTACATTTGAAATGAGTAAAGCATATGAATTTTCGATAAAAACTCGAATCACTACAGATTCGCAAAAATAATCACAGGTATCGTTAAGGAGTAACATCAATGTAGAATTTTCAAAAGATTGATTTTTTTATCGGCTCAAGAGATGCTTTGAACCATGTAGAATAAGGGGAAAAAAGTTTGGTTGGGAAAAAAGACCGTTTTTTCTCGGAACACAATTTTTAAAAACAGCACGCCGTATAACTCTAACAATTTTCATTCTTGTAATTCCAACTTTTGAGCACGTCTTTAAAATAATACTCCGAAGAGAAATACGTACGGGATTTGCCATGAGTCAATTATAACATTAGTTATTAACAAATGATTATCTTTTTTTTCTGTCGAAAATTGAGTTTTTTCTTTAAATGCTTGCCAATTACACAAAAATTTATATTTTCAAAATCTCCTGCGTATTTCTCCAGCGATACTCATGTAAATTAATAGAATTTATTTTAAAAATCCAAATTCAAATTCGCGTCAGTTATACTGCGTGCCGTAGAGCGTACCAAATTCAACATGCTTCGCGAGAATGGCTCCAGCGTCACCATTTTGTATAATGTCGTCGTATACTTTTTTTTTGATCGCTTCAAGATGTGACTAATAACACCCTTGAATATTATTATCCTCTTGTCCTTCCAACCAAAAAAAAACGCAAAACATCACGTAATTTTAGACGTTTACAATGGTGTAAGCCCTTAAAACCGATTTCTCAGTTTAAGGGGTTACCCCCACTTGCGATTTTGAAAAAATCGATTTTTTTTATTGCATTTTTTTCAAGTGCAATTTGAAGTGCAGTTTTTTTTGATGCCCGGATTAGATGACTTTATGTAAGTTTACAAAAAAAAATATTTTCTTCGTGTTAACTGAAATTGAAACTTTAAACGCGTTTTTCTCAAAATGGCATTTCTGAAGTCGGTGACCAAGATTACTCGAACACTAATGAACCGATCTTCTCGAAATTTTGCAGGCTTATTTAATACATAAAAATGTAGTCTTTAATCGTTCGATTTTTTTTTCGAAAAAAAATGGCCCTTTTATAGCCAAAAAACGGCCGTTTTTGTTTCGTTAAAATCGAACCATTAACTTTGACTGTCCGCCATTTTGTGAAAAATGAATATTTTTTAAAATCCTTCGATTAAAGACTAGTTTATACTTATATTTGACTAAATCCATCCGCATTTTTTTTTCAGATGATCCACTTCGCCGCAATGTTGGTCACCGCAAACCGTGTATATAAAAACATTATTTCATTGACGGCCATTTGCCACTAAACAATGTAATATTTGTCAATAAAAAAATTACTAAAAGTTCTTCAAGATGTGTTCTTTAAGATGGTATATTGATCGATTAAAAAAGTTTTGTAGTTTTCTTTTAAAAAATTCATGAAAAAGGCCTTTTTTGCGCTACAAGTGGGGGTAACGCCTTAACATCGAATTTTGACGCCACACACACTTTTTCGAGTTTGTAGTACTTGCACACCGCGGACTTACAGGAACATCACTTAAGGGGTTCGGCCACAGTAACGGGTATAAAATCATGTGCGAGTTTAACAATCTTTTTTCGTATGAAAAAGTGATTCACTCATAAAATTAATTATACATCTATTTAGTGTGAATATCAAGCTGTTAGAAAATATATATATTTTTTTTCGATGTACAAAATGGCCGACTACTCGAAACTTCTCGAAACAGCTTTTTCTAATTGGCGTGACAAATAACTTCGACAATTTTCACTCGATTTACTTCAAATTTAAAAGTTATGTTCCTAATTGCATTTGGCAGAGAAGTACGTACGGAATTTCTGATTAATCGAAAACTTTTCATTTTATGAGTGGTTTATGAGCAGTTATAACGAAATTTTTCACTGAAAATTCATTTCTTAAGTTCAAATACCTACAACTTTTGAATAAAACAATATTTTTCAAATTCCGTACGTACTTCTCTAGGTATTCTAATGTAGATTGACGAGAATTTTTGTTTTTTGTTCTAGGTAAAAAATTGCGGATGCTAAATGTCACACCGCGGAGCGCCTAAGAAAAGATAACAAAAGAAAATATTAGTGGTCGGCCATTTTGTACATCGAAAAAAAACATATATATTTTCTTACAGCTTGATATTCATACTAAATCGATGTTTAATTAATTTTATGAGTAAATCACTTTTTTATACGAAAAAAATGGTTAAATTCGCACATGACTTTACACCCGTTACTGTGGCCTAACCCCTTAACATTCCACCTTCGATTTCGTTATTGTATATGTGATTGATAAAGCATTAAAAACTATTAGACATGTATTTTTTATCGGCGGACGAAAGAGTTCAAGGGAGGAAAACACTCCTCAAAGAAAGGCGTGTCACCCCTTAGTTTTTTTTCGATACTTCTATGGTATATTTTTTATCGCTTCACATTAGAAGCATTTTGGTTTTTGTTTCATTCAGATCGGTGGACTACTTGTGGGTAAAACTGCAAAATCACCTCTTGACACGCCATTCTTTGAGGGGTGGTATCCTCCTTGAAACAGTTTTTCCGGCGATAAAAAAATACTTGTCTAACACTTTTCAGTATTTTATCACATATGTGAGTTTCAACAGAACCGAAGGCGAACACTCAAGTGGTATTTTTTTGTTACTTCCGATACGACTGGGCACAGTAGGGGTTCTGAAGGCAAAAACAAAAGTTTTTATAAGTTTTACGGGTAAGTATTACTTGCATAACTTGGGATAGAATCAATCTTTGAATTTTTGCAAAATTTCGAAATAAATTTGTAATAATAGGTCGGAATTCAACACGTTTATTTACTGGTGCTGTATCCTAACCTCTTCCCAGTGAGTATGAGTTCTGTTCTGATAATTCTCAAAGCAGAGTAGAAAATGTAGCTCATCTGCTGAAAATTGGAAAGTTAATCACCGTTGAGAGATGACAATGTACATTTCGTTGAATGTTCTCATAAAATCAGTTCATTATATGTTTCAATTTTCACACAATCTACTTTTGTCGAATTTTCTCTGTCGAAACAAAGTTTGATAGTTTAATGGGAATGTCACGTTAGATGCAAAGAAGCTTGATGTATTTTCTATGAAATCGTAATAACAGATATAATACTCACATGTATAAGAATAATATAATTTTTGTTCAACACAGTGATCTCTAAATCTAGCATCTAAAAAAACAAATAATAAATCGTTACCCTTTGCAGCGTTTATCTACACTAGATGTCCATTTACTGATAATTTCGTTCATTCACCAACGATTTAGTCTTTTCGCTACTGATTTATCAATTCCTCCGAAATTATTTGTGATAATTACTTCAAATATTTTTTTCTAGTATCAAAATCACGTATTTTCTGAGCTAGAGCAATTAAAAAATTAGTTTTACAATGTCGTGGAACGAGTGGAAAAAAACTCCTTCTTTCTTTCCACCACGACCTTGGAAAGCTCACGGGCCGAATCGAAGCCGATTCCTCAACACCTCGTTTACAATGTCGTTATTTGTCCATGTACTAGTTGGTTTATCCTATGAATATATATATATATATATATATATATATATATATATATATATATATATATATATATATATGTATATATATGTATGTATATGTTTATGTATACACAATGTTGGTGTGGAATTAAAAAAAAAAGTTTATTCAATTGGAAATAGATTCCCCCTATATTTCCCGTATACTGGCAGGGGAGGAGAAGGATGGAATAAAATCTTACGGGTACCTTGATGGACAAAGGGCAAAGGACAAAAATAAAAACTTTTTTGAGAAATATCGAAAACTAATCGCAAATTTTAGTCAACGTGGAAAATTGCAACTTTTTTTTTCTTATTCCACGGAAAACAAATTTCAATTGTACTGAAAAGCGGCAGGCCCAAAGAAAAAAATTAGAGTTGGTTGACGGAGCACTTTTTCGAGAAGCATCGAAAAATAATGGCGAAATTTAGGCAACGTCGAAAATTGCAACTTTTTTTTTTCTTATTCCACGGGAAACAAGTTTCAATTGTATTGAAAAGTGAAAGGCCCAAAGAAGAAAAATTCAAACAACGCAATTTGTTTGGGGTATTCAAGCTCAACTCAGACAATCATTTCCCTCGCCATCGTTGATTATAGATTTCCATAGGGAGAAACGTCACTCCTGGTGGCAAAAAAACGCCTGATTTTTTTCAAATTTTGTCACTCACCCTTGCCCTTCTGCGGCAGAAAGCAGTCGAAAAGTCCACGCGGTCCGTTTTATTAATTGTGAAAACATTTGAATACATTTTATACCTTTTTTGTGTATTTTTCATCAAAGCTCAACTAGTGCTTTTGACGTACACCATTTTTTTTTGTGAAATTTCAATTTTGGAGTTAATTGTTTGACAGCTTGTAAGTCGGAAGAGTACTTTTTCGATCTGGCAAGTAAAAAAAAACTTTAAAAATGTAGTTTCCGATTAAATTCAATTCGGGTGGAATGTATTCCATTCTCAATTCTTCTTTAATCATCCCAAGTCCTATTTTGACTGTGTTATCTATCCCATGATATATATGTTGTGTTATCTAGTCATCGCCCCTCTAGACCTCCCCCTCCCTGTCTCTTCCTTTCTTTTTCGACGTGCTAGTAATTAGAAATAAACTGGACAGAAAAGACTTCAATTTATTTTTTGAAATGATACCAATTCTTCACGAGCATTATAAATGTTACATACATTTTTTCTATTTTGGAACACACATTTTTTCGTCGTCTTTAAAGTTTTTTTTACTTGCAAGACCGAAAAAGTACTCTTCTGACTTCCAAGCTGTCGAATAATCATCCCCAAAATTAAAATTTCACCACTTCACCAATTTTTTGCGAAAACTGGTCAAAACAGATTTGAAACGTATGTAATTTTTCAAATTTTGAAAATCAGCCTGAGTGGACTGCTCGATTTTTTGCAACCGTAAACGAGCAAGGATGTGGGAAAATACTTGAAAAAAATTTAGGCGTTTTTCGACACTAAGAGCGAACTTTCCACAGTTTATAATCAAGGATGGTCAGGGAACTGGTTGTCTGTAGTGATTTATATTTCCATTTATACATTTGTATAATTAACTATTAACATACTAATTTGTTACTCTGAATATGTCATTATTTGTATACACTGTAATTCTAGTGTAATTGGTGGAAATGCTCGATGTTTTTTTTTTACGTTTAAGTTCTGCCCCCAAAGAATTTTTCCTCGACGACTCTGTTTCGTGCAGAAGCTCAAACACATAGAGTTCCATTGAAAATCGTTATCGCGACAATTTTCCGATAAAGACCCAGATTTCCATAAGCCTTTAATCCGAATTACTTTTTTTCGTACAACATCGAAACGTATATAGGTGAACCGAATTAGTGACTGCGGCACGACAGCAAAGGGCCGTCGTAAATTCGGGACTTCATTTCATCTAAATCGCATTTCAGCTTGGTAACGAGTCGGGCAACTATTGCATTAACATTAAGTCAAAGTAGCCCCGGTATAGCAAAGCCCTCGGTTTCGTCCTCGTTTTCCGGTTTTCCTATTCCACTTTTTGCCTTCTCTCTCTCTCTCTCTCTCTCTCTCTCTCTCTCTCTCTCTCTCTCTCTCTCTCTCTCTCTCTCTCTCTTGGGTGCGCGCTCTGTGTTGTCTGGGCGTGGTTGCCTCGTAGTTCGAGCTTTTACTAAAT
Organism: Ophion slaviceki; assembly: GCA_944452715.1. Classification (NCBI taxonomy): domain Eukaryota; kingdom Metazoa; phylum Arthropoda; class Insecta; order Hymenoptera; family Ichneumonidae; genus Ophion; species Ophion slaviceki. The sequence goes on along the minus strand of OX101783.1, from coordinate 9,778,330 downwards.
GCTTTACAGTGTACAGGATTCGTTATCTCTTTGGTAGGAATTGAAAGGAAAACCAACGTCCCTGTAAACGACCGGGATCCGGTAACGAGACGAATTGGCAACTTCAACACACGGTTTAAAAGTCCAAGTGAATGAGAAAGGTAGAAGGAGGGAGAGAGAGAGATAGAGAGAGAGAAATGGAGAGTGAAAGATAGAGGGAAAGAGAACGATGGTTCAATTAGTCAGACCAACCTTCTTTATTATTTCTAAAAAATATAAATTAATTTTAAAAAGAGTTACAAATTGATGAGAATTAATTGAATTTTCTATAACATAATAATTCTATAGAATAATTACTATAAATTTATTTTTTTAAATATAGATTCTAAATCAATCAAAAAATATCAAATTTGAATTAATTAAAAAAAATCCTAATTGTGAATTATTTTTAAAAATATCGATTTTCATTTTCATGAAAAATATTAATTTTGAAATAATTGAAAAAATATAATTTATCGATAAACGTAGAATATCGAGTGTAGATCGACTTAAAAAATATAAATTGTAAATTAGCTTTAAAAATCTATAGATATTACACGAAGTGCAACTATTTCATGGCATTGAAAATCTAATCAGACTTTTCGAGTAATAAAAAACAGGTACATGTAAATAATATGGGTTGGTGTCTCATTTTTCAAAAACATATTGATACATTGAGGTACGACATTTTCTAAATTAATGACAAGACTAGAATTGGGTGAGGAGAGGAATTTTTTAAGCAATCAGGCATTCAGGCAAGTGTCTTTCGTTGAGAAAAAAAAACATTTTTGCATATTTTGCCCTGAAACGGACGTTCGACTTGCTCAATAAAATCTAATTTAATTTTTTTCTGGAAGGCTGGAAAAAGACGCACATTTTCATTTTTTACGAATGTAAATACGTCAAATCCTGCCAAAGATACAGCCATTTGAATGGAAAAATAAAAAAAAATGGTAATCAACGAGAAAAAACGTCAAAAATTTTTCAAAAATGTCGACACTCGGTGAATATTTTTCAATAAAGTAACTCTATTTTTCAAAATTAATTGTGGATTTTTTTATTTTGCTGGCTAAAGTGACGTGGAATGCCTCATATCCAGTTTCAAAAGCATTTTTAATGCTAAAAGAGAAACTAATGGCAATTTAATACAGAAAAGTTGGAAATATAGTTAGATAGTCAACGAAAAGCGTATGGGGAGAAAATACCTATAGATAGTGGCACAGGTATCACCATATTCTCGAGGGCTTCGTTATATTTTCGTACCGAATTGCGGACATCAAGACGAGAGGGACTGACCCTCACGTTTTTTTTCGAGTGTCCATCGTTGCACGACGTTCGACGAGCACCGCGCACATATATTTTTCGATCTCGAGCCCCCATCCCCAACCCCTCCGGGTGCAGAAAGAGAGCCAAAATAAAAAAAAACCAATGAGAAGTGGATTTGCGCATCCACACATATGTTAATTCACTTGGACCGGCACAATAACGATTGAGGGTATGCATAACCTTGGAATTTAAAAAAATCAATTTATGGTTCATTTTATTTTCTTACTGCGTAGACACTTGACTATGATTTGGTTCAAGGATTTTGTAAAAATTCCAAAAATTGACCGTGTTATGGCGATTTTAGTGGAGCAGGTGAGTACGTCCCGTTACGCTGCGCGGTGCATTGTATGGTTTCTAAGGGCATTGATATGACTTTGTCCAATCCGGCTGTTTGATTGTTGTAGGGTGCAGGAATTGCAGATGAAAGGTACGAAAAATAATTGTGATTTTATATCAAGCAAGTAGTCCATACACCAATAGTACAGTCGTGCTGTCGCTGAAAAACCCCGTATGGGATAAAATTAGAAAAATGCTAATTTTTTGACAGGTGATTTTGCATGTGCCGCGGGTGCTTAATCCAAGTTTGCCTAAAAATCGGGGTTTAGGTTTTTTTTAAGGGATGAAAGAGGATGGGGTGGATTTATGCCAAACTACAACCCCTACGAGGTCGGCGCCGTGAGACGAAATGTGCAGAAAAATCCAGGCTTCAGTTTTGCCCACAGCGCTGAAGTCGTGGAAGTTGATTTTGGGAGTGAAAAAGTGGGGTGAAATTATGAAAAATCAGTTTTAATTCAATAACTCTTTATAAAAAAATCGTACACTTTTTTCTTCAAATGGGAACGTTGTAGCCCTTGAAAAGACGCGTTGATCAAGTGTTTGATCACCACTCTCCGATAATATCTTCACGCCCCAAAAAATGGTTAAAATACAAAAAAAAAATGGTTTATTGAATAAATCAAAAACAATCGATTTTTCGGGTATGGTTCAAATGTATGAAATGTACAGAATAATTTTCTCTATATTTTCGTTTCTATGGACCACTCTTGAGTTTTGATTTTCCAACCCCCCTCGGGGGTTGCAAATTCAAAATGATATTCTGGGAAATCTATTGACCGCACGAATTCGGCGCTGTGGAAGAATTTGTAGCTTGAACTCTCAGCTACATTTTTGTCCACAGCACCAAACTCGTGTCTCTTTATTTTCGGTCAATAGTAGTCCCGGAATTTCATTTTGAATTTTCAATCCCTGAGAGGGTTTCGAAAAAGCAAAATTCAAGAGTGGTCCATAGGTACGAAAATATAGAGAAAATTATTCTCAACATTTCGTACATTTAAACCATCCCCGGAAAATCGATTGTTTTTGAGTTATTCAATAAACAGTTTGTTTAATACTTCAACAAATCTTTTGGGGGCGAAGATGTTTTCGGAGAGGGTTGATCAAATACCCGATCGATGCGTCTTTTCAAGGGGTACAACGATCCCATTTGAAGAAAAAATGTATGAATTTTTCCTAAAGAGTTATCGAATGAAAACTGATTTTTCAAAACTTCACCCCACTTTTTCAGCCCCAAAATGAACTTCCACGACTTCGACGCCGTGGACAAAAATGAAGCCCGGATTTTTCTGAACATTTTGTCTCCCGGCGCCGACCTCGTGGGGTTTGTATTTTGGCATTAATCCACTCCCATCCCCTTTCATCCCCTAAAAAACCCGTACACCCCAATTTTTAGGCAAACTTCGATTTAGCAGCCGCGGCACCTACAAAGTCACCTGTCAACATTTTTTTCCGATTCCAAAATACAGCACGACTGTACTACAAGGCATTTTCTTACGATTAAATTTTTCACATAACAATTTCAAATAACAAAGGGACGAAAGGGTGCACTTAGATAGAAATTTTCAATAAAAGGTGTTTAATTTTTTTACTAGCTCTATTAGCAATGGGGATATAAGCGACGAAAATTAATCGCATCACCTCTCACTCAACGTTTCGTCCCTTTCACTCATCGTTCCATCTTTTTCATAAAAATGTTCCTTGCTTATATCTCCATGACTAATGGAGCTAACGAAAATAAAATGAGACATTTTTTATTGTCAATTCAAAAAAAAAACGTCTTTTATTTCAAACTTTTTTCTACAAAATCATTCTTCAAAATCATTCATTTCTCAAAAAAATTCTTTATGGTTTCGTAGAAACCATAAAGAACCACTGAAGATATTGAGCAGCCCTAAACATTTATACGAAAATGATATACGGAAAAAGTGGATTTAGTGCGTTTTCTTCTCTTGCGTTTATCTCGAAAGTATACTTTACAATTTGGCGTACGTCATATCTCAAAATCTAATCGTCCGATTGACTTCAAATTTGGAGTAGACATATTTTATAACATATTCAATTGACTGACCGGATGATTTTTCCAAATGTTCGTCCGTTTGTTAACGGTAAACATTGACAGTCGTTATTTTTGGTCGAAAATCGACCTTTTCTTTAAAAACAGTGCAATTTATGCAATTTCTAAAATTTCGCGAATGTATCCGGTGAGTTTGTAGCTTGACCACTGCACTAAAAGTATATTTTTCCATTTTTTACTTTAGATTATTCCACTTACCGGAATCATGTACGCGACCGCGCCGTACGGAAGCTACAGCCCTGACATTAAATAACAATGATTACGTTGTTTATATAAATTTTTCAATACAAAAACGGTGACATGTCGAGACTATGTACTATCTGTGTGCGAAAGATCGACCTTATCATCCCAATACCTGAGACGAAAAAAATATTGAAAATCGATCTGTTTTTTTAACTTCAAGGTTACGCATACTCCTTAATATGCAAATACTTACATGCATAATGACCAATAATGCGTGGATGGGAACAGTAGCAAAAAAAACAATCGCGTTGAAGTTTCCAACGAAAAGTGGAATCCAACAAAAAAATGTTGTCGTATTTTTATTTCAGTTTGTTCGTTTTTATCATTTTTATCCATATTTATATTGTCCATATCGAAATAAATATCATGCAACAAGAAAGAAGAAAAAGAAATTCAAGCGGTTCGAAATAATTAATTCTCATCGCATTCCAAAGATGCGAACTTCAATCTTGTCAAAAAAACAACCAATTCCTCGCAGTTCGTAAGTAAAGCGATTTGAAGTATAGCTAACAGACAATTACGCGGTGGAAAGTTCTCTCATTGATTAATTCCGTTGAAAGACGTGGTACCGTTTTTTTTTGTGCTTTCGTTCGTCGATTTTTCGATGGCCGGAAACGAATAGCTGGCGCGCAATTGCAGCGATTCCTGCTGACACACATAGGGTCCTCCACGAGGTTGAATCCGGTTCGTGTTTCTCCATTTGGGATTCCTGAGGGCGCGAGGGACGTCCCGGCTTCGAAGCTTGCATCGTGGACGAGGAGCGGAGAGAAGGGGTGAGAGAGGGGGTGTATAACGTGTACAACGAAACATACCGAGAGTTCAGGGAGTCCGCAACCTCCCGGAACACTATCAATTTAATCATCGTGCGGATGCAGAGGTCTCGACGGGACCGAGGAACCATTCCATCACGGACAGAGCAAGGCTCAAGGATAGTGTTGCTGGCTGGGACCCGACGGCCTGATGGGTCGCCAGGTATGTGAGTAACTGTACGTGGTGTGCGTGTGCGTAAGAGAGAGACAGAGAGAGAAAGAGGAAGAGGATGATGGAAGGGTGAGAGAAACCGGATAGGGTAAGGAGGCACGAGAATCGATCGTGCCAGCAATTACTCCGATTGCCGTCACCCAATAATTTCCACACCGGAGAACGGTCTCCGTGCTCCCTGACCCCTGACCCCTCTGAACTAGAAAGAGAGAGAGAGGGAGAGGGAGAGAGAGAGAGAGAGAGAGAGAGAGAGAGAGAGAGAGAGAGAGAGAGACCGGAAGGCAAGGGAAGTACAGTTGGCTGGTGTATAACAGAAGGAAAGCCCATCCAGTGTAGGCTGCCCCGGTACCGTTCCAACAGTAGCAAGCAACACCTTCAACCGTGAATTATCGCGCCCACTCCTTGCTCCAGCAACTACGAATCGGTTGATCACGAATTATCCCTCCGAATCCACGAAAGCCCAAACTACATTGTCCATACCCGAGGAATACGTCGAAAGGACAGGCTCGTTATACTGTTATACCCCCATACAGGTACTTGTACACGAAAGCTTCGATTTATGTCCAATTGAAATTGACGGACACTGAAAACTCAGCCATACGGAGAGGCAATAATTGTGAGACAGTTTGATTGGAAATCTTGGTGATAGGGTTTACTGGCAACTCTGTGAATGATCAACGAGGCAGCTAATCATGAGGAATCGAGAGTTTGGGTTTGTTGAAAGCAGACAGATAAGGAATCATGAAGCAATCAGAATTGAAGCAGTCAACGAGTCATGAGGCCACGAGAGTTTGCAGACAGCTCTTCAGATGCTCATGGGGGCATTCGTGAGGAGTCACGAGGTTTGTTCAAATTCGTTTAGGATGGATAGGTGGGAATCATGAAGCAATGAAGAACTCGGGAAGAAGCCAAAGAATCAGGAGGCCATGGCGATTGGCAGGCTTCGGATGATCATTCGGGCAATGGTGAGGGATCCGGAGATTCCTTTGGGATTGCTCGCGGTAGGCAGGTAGGGAATCATACGGCAATGAAGACATTGCGAGTACGACAATTAAAGGATCAGCAGGTAATAAATGAATCATAAGACAGCCACGGAATGCTGGAGCAATCATCACTGCATCATGAAGCAATCAAGGGATCATGAGGCCATGAAGGATTCACGTGGCAGCCCAAGGAATTCTGAGGAGATCAAGGAATCATTAAAAGACCCAGGAATCATGAGGAAGTAGGAATCGACAAAAGTTCAACCCCCAAAAGTGTACACTATGGAATCATGGAGCCATCATCACTGCATCATGAGGCAATCAAGGGATCATGAGGCAACGAAGGATTCACGTGGCAGCCCGAGGAATTCTGAAGAGATCGAGGAATCATGGAAAGACCCAGGAATCATGAAGAAGTTGGAATCGACGAAACTTCAACCCCAAAAGTGTGCACTGCAGAATCATGGAGCAATCATCACTGCATCATGAGCCAAACAAGGAATCATGAGGCAATGAAGGATTCACGTGGCAGCCCGATGAATTTCGAAGAGATCAAGGAATCATTGAAAGACCCAGGAATCATAAGGAAATTCGAATCGACGAAACATCAACCTCAAAAGTGTGTACTAAGTAGAATCTCCTCTTGAAACTCACCATCCGATCATTTCCGAAACTACTGAAACGCAAGTACACCAGCACATCTGGCTTTTTTCAAGCTTTCCTTCCGCTTCCTGCCTCGATATCCCCTCAAGGTCCGTTTGCCTATGGAGTTGGCGTTTTTATCTTGCGCTCTTTCCGTTTTTCCCACTTGGGTCCTAGATTCCTACCAGTCCAGGACTGTGGCCCGTGTCGCGGAATCATAAAAAAAAACCTGCCAAAAGATTTCGCAGAGGGCCGCGGGAAAGCGGTGGGATTATGTTTATCGTCCGGATTATTCGAGAAATTGGGAGAAAAGAGGAGGAAGAAGGTTTTTGGCTGAAGAAAGCAAGAGGAAGTCACGACCTCGAGGACGACGAAGTTTTATAAGCCCGAGGAAGTTCTGGAGCCTTGGCCACCGAGTTCGTGGGAGTGAGGAAGTGGCATAGGGTGGGGGCGGGGGCAACGGCGGATGCTGCAATTCTGGGCACTCGAGCTGTGCCGGGGGGCTCAAGGGGCTTGGATGTAGAGAGGGGAAAGGTGAAGGAGAACGGACAAGACGATCGAGTTGATCGGAAGCGATTGGTAATCATGTGGCTCGGCAACCCCTTGTATCACGCCAATAATCTCTCTCACACTCTCCCTCTCTCTCTCTCTCCCTCCCTCTCTCTCTCTCTCTCTCTCTCTCTCTCTCCCTCTCTCTCTCTCTCTCGCTCTCTCTCTCTCCTCTCCGCTTCCTCTATCGGCTGTCTTTATCCTTCTCGAGCCTTCCCCTCAGCGAAATCCTCGTATTTCATGCTGGCTTGATCATCGAGCAACCCTGATTCGCGCCTGGTCATACTCTCCAACGCCCGCGGTCTCAACTTCAACCCTTCCAGTTTACACTATATCGCCACCCATGCGATCACTTCGGCCATATATCGCGGACGATCCTCTCGCGACCTCTTTTCTCGCATACCTCATTGACAGAGGCTACTCGTCGCGCAAAAAAAAATCGCGCTAGCTTACGCAATAACAGGCCGTGCTCGATGGCAAGTATGATCAAATGATTGGATGGGCGACCGCGTAACCGCGCACTCGCCTCCGGGGTTGGGCGGTGAACCTAATCCAGTGAAAATACAGCTGCCGCCACAGGTTTTCTGCAGTTTCCATGTGCCCTCGTGCAAGTGCCATGCAGTGGGTGGCTGTAGACCAGCGGTTGTCAAACTTTTTTGGCGACGGAACCCTTTTGATACACTAAATATTTTACGGAGCCCTAAAATAAGCAAAACCTGGTTTTATGTTTATTTTTTTAATGAAAATCAGGGGATAGGGGCGCCAAGTTTTGATCGTTGATTCGTGATATTTGAACCGAAATAGTGGGAATTTCAAGAATAAAAACTTTGCCGTTTTGGCTTCCTTGAGGGACTATACCAGTGTGACACTTGTAAAAAATCTATTTTTTTTCGCCTTTTCCGACAGTCCATTGTATGGGCCAGGTATAGCTGATTAACCGTTTTTATGGTAAACATGATTTAATCTTGCAAAAATCGATAGTTAAATCTTTAAGGAGCTATACCAGTGTGACACTTTTAAAAAATCGACGTTTTAGCCTTTTTCGACAGTTTATACTTTCAAGAATATCATTATCTTTTGTGTAATTTATATCAATATCATTTTATCATGCAAAAATCGATAGTTAAATCTTTAAACGCGTTTTTCTCGAAATGAGATTTTTCAAATTTGCTGACATTGTAACTCAAAGAGCAATTATGCGATTGACTTCAAATTTGAACTGAGTACTCTTGAATATGTTTACTCTACAATGACGTAGGATATTTTTGATTGGATGAAAATTGACGAATGACATTGGAAAAAAAAGACCATTTTATAGGCAAGAAAACAGACTTTTGTTTCATAACTACGCCATTTTGATAGATTTTGATATTTTTCGAAAATCCTACGTCATTGTACAGGAAATACCTTCCAGTTTAACGACATTTTTTCCTTTTTCGGTTTCAGCTACTCAATCGGCCGGAATCATGTCAGCAGTGGAGGAACTTTTTTTTGGCGCCTCCGAAGGCAGCGCATAAGTCGCTTGGATCTCAATATTTTTCTATGCACAAATTATGTAATATAGGTCAAATATAGCCAAATGTATCTTAATTTTCCGAAACATTTAATACAGTACTTTTCTTTAAAAAAATTCCTGAAAATCACCCAAATTTTCAGCGTTCACACTGGTATAGCCCCTTAAGGAATTATGAGCGATTTTAACGGTAATTGGAAATACGCCAAAATTCAACGATTTTTGTTGGCTCATGGGTATCTTTATTTTATCTTTATTTTATCGCAAGTAATGGAAATTGACCGGGCGAGCTTCAAAAAGTGTTTGTTTGTTCGGGTTTGTTTACTGGTATAGTATAAATACCACTAAACATAGTATTTGTATGATTTTCAACATAAATTCCAAGATCATAATGCTTTATTTATTCATATTCCCTGTTTATTTATAATAACAAGAATTGTTCCACATAATTACTGCACCAAGTTACTAAACGATGTATTTTACATAAACTTAGAGCCTTACAAGTTCGAAGAGGGATGAACCGTACACTTTTAAACGCTCTTCGGACTCCTAGCGATTAAAAGTACTACTTTACTCTCTGTCTAGTCGCGCTTGTAAACTAGAAAAACATGGTAGTGGTATTTAAAATACATTTTTGGCTTCTGAAACACTGTTGAAACTATAAATTTCCAAGTTACCTCGCCTCATGTTGCTTGAAATTTTCAAATTCGAAAAAATCGTCACTTTCGATAACTATAGAAAAATGCTAATTTGAACGCAAAATAAGTGAAATATCAACTTTTACCACTCTTCATATTTTGTTTATTTTGACTCGATAACCCTAAATTCACCGTCGAATCTTGAGCTCCGGATATCGTACCTGACGAAAATCGTACAAAAATGGGTACTTTACATAACAATATATTAAGGGGTTACCCCCACTTGCGATTTTGAAAAAATCGATTTTTTTATTGCATTTTTTTGAAGTATAAGTATCTGAGAATATGTCCTGAAAGTTTCAAGAAAATTGAAACTTTAAACGCGTTTTTCTCAAAATGGCACTTCTGAAGTCGGTGACCAAGATTACTCGAACACTAATGAACCGATCTTCTTGAAATTTTGCAGGCTTATTTAATACATAAAAATGTAGTCTTTAATCATTCGATTTTTTTTTCGAAAAAAAAATGGCCGCTTTATAGCCAAAAAACGGCCGTTTTTTTCGTTAAAATCGGACCATTAACTTTGACTGTCCGCCATTTTGTGAAAAATGAATATTTTTTAAAATCCTTCGATTAAAGACTAGTTTATACTTATATTTGACTAAATCCATCCGCATTTTTTTTTCAGATGATCCACTTTGCCGCAATGTTGGTCACCGCAAACCGTGTATGTAAAAACATTATTTCACTGACGGCCATTTGCCACTAAACAATGTAATATTTTTCAATAAAAAAATTACTGAAAGTTCTTCAAGATGTGTTCTTTAAGATGGTATATTGATCGATTAAAAAAGTTTTGTAGTTTTCTTTAAAAAAATTCATGAAAAAGGCCTTTTTTGCGCTACGAGTGGGGGTAACGCCTTAATTCCACTGTAAATTGATGAAATTATTTCCCTTTATTGGGCGATATAAAGTGTTTTTTTTCGGCGAAGCAGCCCCAAAGCTCCGCGGAGCCAACTTTGAGTATGGCTGCTGTAGACGAACCTCCGCGGTTGAGGGATCTGTCAACGGCTGACAAAAGTGAAATGGCAAGTGCGGGGTAAAAAGTGAAAGGGCACAACGGAGAAGCGGTGGAAAAAAATGAAAACAAATGTGGTGCTTTCAGTCTCGACTGCCTTTGCCTACATCCAAAAATCTCGTTTATCAACCCGCTGTTTATCTCGCTTCGCATATGACAGACGTCCTGCGTCCTGACAATCATCGCCTGTAGGGAAAACCCGATTGAAAGGTCTCGCCCTATTTTTCGGGGTCCCTCTCTCGCGTCAAACCCTTTCTTTCCTCCTTCCTTCCGATTCTTTCCGTTAGAACGGGTCCGCATCTCTGCGACTACACGCTTCGGGGGACACTCGTGTGATTGAGCGTATGCGGTGCCCTACTTTGTAACCCGCCACGTTTTTTTTATCGCTCTTCCTTGTTCGTCCTTCTTTTCGAATTCGACTGATTAATTCGGTGACCGACTGCGGGATGTATACACAAAAAGATGGGAGCGAGAGAGAGAGAGAGAGAGAGAGAGAGAGAGAGAGGGGGGGGGGAGAGAGAGAGAGAGAGAGAGGGGGAGAGAGGGGGGGGGGGAGAAAGATAAAGAGAGAGGGTGGGAAAAAACAGACCAGTGGCAAAAAAACGGATTGAAAACCACGCAACCCTTATTACTTCCGGGATGGAAGAAGAGGGGATCCACCGGTCGACCCGTTTAAGTATACAAGCACGGTTTCTCTCTCTCTCTCTTTCTCTCTCTCTCTCTTTCTCTCTCTCTCTGTCTATTTGGTACACGAACCAGTAAATCGAAAAAAACCACCCCTTTCTGTCCTTCCTTGATTCTTCCGTATTTTCTGTCCTTCTTTGACTCACATTTTTCTCGCTTTCTCATCCTCATTTTGCCTTTTTGCTTCCGCCTCCCGGCTCCTCCAGCTCTCTTTTTCTTCTCTCTCGCTCTCTCCAGCTCCCGCCATTTTGCCTCACGTCCCCGCACTGCTATCGATTCAGTCGCTATTTATTGCTGGCTTTTACGTTTAGACTCAGAGATTTATCGTGAAACGGAAGTGAGCGCGGGTCTGCGGGCTCTTCGCGCGGCCTCTCACTCTCCGGATCTCGCTCGAATTGCACATGCTGAAATACAGAAGAGGATGGTACCCGCGTACAATGGTCAAAGGAGAGCATAAATACAGAGAGAGAGAGAGAGAGAGAGAGAGAGAGAGAGAGGGAGAGAGAGAGAGGTAGTAACGGCGCCTCGTTGTTTTCTCGGACTCGCTCATCCTTTGACGGGTCCCAAAAGAACTTTCCTCGTTCTCTCTCTCTCTCTCTCTCTTGCCGCATACACAAAACGATTTCCGAGCTTTCACGACAATCTAATCGTACACGTATTCTGGGATCGATCCGTCAAGGAATTGCATGCTCGTGCTTTATGCATGAAATTCAATTAAATATTGCCGAACAGTAAAGTGGAAGCGACAGTACGGGTGACCTAATAGATGAAAGACATGGTAAAAACCGAATGGTGGAACTAACTGTAATTTATTGGCAGGACAATGACGACGTAGATGGGCCATACTCTAATTACACTCCCAACAAACTTTAATTGGGTTTACTATGGTATCTTTTACCAATTGTGAACGATGGTAAGCTCAAAGGCATGGCTAAAAATAGTACAGTGGAATCGACAGTTTGGGTCACCTTATAGATGAAAGGAATGGTAAAAACTGTATAGTGGAACTTACTGTAGGTTGTTGATAGGCTAATCACGATGTAGTTGGCTCATCCATACTATGATTGCACTCCCAATAAACTGCACTGAGAAAAAAAACCAATTGAATCAAAAATTATATTGGTTGATCCTAATAAATGTGCTGCTGCGGAGTGCCGCCGATATATGAGATTGTTACAATACTATAGAATATTGGAAAATGTGATTGATTTAAATAACATATGATATTTGAAAAAGCTCTTCTGTTTTCTGAATATCTACATTATCCTTCAAATAACATTGTTTTCTATTGAAATCATTCTATATACAATCCGTAGATGTATGGATGGAATAATTAAGCGGTTGCTACAACATTTTTTATTCCGTGCAAAAATATAGTCAATAGAATTAATTATTTCTTTACTTCATCGAAACGAATATGCCATGGGACGTAAGTTTTTCAATTTGTTTTAAATCTTAAATAAAAAGTGAGCATCAGAATGATCATCCACGATAATAGTGGAGAGAATATCAGATGTCCAATGGAATATCCATGGAGAGAATATCAGATATTCAACTGATGAGAACAGATACTACACTTTGATCTTAGCCACAGGCCAAGAAGCGATACTCTTTAGAGTTTCTGCGGCGTTTAAGGGGGTACCCCCACTTGCGATTTTGAAAAAATCTATTTTTTTATTGCATTTTTTGAAGTGCAATTTGAAGTGCAGTTTTTTTTATGCCCGGGATAGATGACTCTATGTAAGTTTACAAAAAAAAATATTTTCTTCGTGTAAACTGAAATTGAAACTTTAAACGCGTTTTTCTCAAAATGGCATTTCTGAAGTCGGTGACCAAGATTACTCGAACACTAATGAACCGATCTTCTTGAAATTTTGCAGGCTTATTTAATACATAAAAATGTAGTCTTTAATCGTTCGATTTTTTTTTCGAAAAAAAATGGCCGTTTTATAGCCAAAAAACGGCCGTTTTTTTTCGTTAAAATCGAACCATTAACTTTGACTGTCCGCCATTTTGTGAAAAATGAATATTTTTCAAAATCCTTCGATTAAAGACTAGTTTATACTTATATTTGACTAAATCCATCCGCATTTTTTTTTCAGATGATCCACTTCGCCGCAATGTTGGTCACCGCAAACCGTGTATATAAAAACATTATTTCATTGACGGCCATTTGCCACTAAACAATGTAATATTTTTCAATAAAAAAATTACTGAAAGTTCTTCAAGATGTGTTCTTTAAGATGGTATATTGATCGATTAAAAAAGTTTTGTAGTTTTCTTTAAAAAAATTCATGATAAAGGCCTTTTTTGCGCTACAAGTGGGGGTAACGCCTTAAGTAGATTTTCGGTTCGGGCTACGCTTACGAGAAACGAGCGCGCGTACGGCTTCTAGCGGTTACTCCGAGAACTACGGGTTTCCTCGCATCTGTAATTTTGCTGGCGCTCGGCCATGATTTGGTTGAATTTTTTCATCACCAAATGCGCAAGAAACAAATTTTATTTTCGCATAATTTTTTAACCAATTCAGACATTTGCTTAATATTTTTCAATCAAAATAAAATATTAATATTTTAACGAATAATGTACTTGAAAATCGATATCGGATATGGTGAAAAAAATAAAATAACATATTTACTCAATAGAAATTTTATCTGAATCAAACGAGCGAAATTCAATTTTTCTTGTGTACTCGAATCAACAATGTTCATGTTATGAATTGAAACGCTTTTTTTGTTCGTTGCAAAAAATGCATTCAAAACTATATAATTTGTTCGCGATAACTTTTTAGGTAGTTTCAATAATATATTGTTCTCGGCTAACAATATATCTTTTGAGTGAAAAAAAAACTTTTAATTTTATCATGTTATTAAAGTCAATAACGTTTTGTTTGGACTAATAAATCCGATGATTTGCACTAACAATTTTACAATTGAATCAACGAAATTTCATTCAATAACACCAATGACATTGGATCAATGATTTTTTTTCTCAGGGTGCGATTAGTGCTGTGGTGTCTTTTACCATGGGTTAAAGACAGTAAGCTCAAAGAGATGGCTAAAAACAGTAAAGTGGAACCGACAGTATGGATTACCTTATAGATGAAAGACATAATGAAAATAGTATAGTGGAACTTACTATAGTTTGTTGACAGGCCAATCCCGATGTAGTTGTGTCATCCATACTATGATTGCACACCCAATAAATTGTGATTAACCTTACTGTGGTGTTTATTACCATGGGTAAAAGACAGTAGGCTCGAAGGCATCATAAAGACAGTACAGTCGAAGCGACGGTATGGCTGATCGTATAGAGCGAAGATATGGTAAAAAACAGTATGGTGGAACTGACAACAGTTCATTGGCAGGCCAATCACAATACTCTCGTGTCATTCATACTGTCCGAGAGGCGGAGACGGCGCGTTACAAACATCAGGTGATCTAGTGTCATTCATACTGTAACAAACACTGCCAATTCATGAGTATTGTCCCTATACCGTCTTTCACTCTGAACTCAGTACGAGTTGTGTGCGGTCGTGCTGATGAATACTTGTTGTTATGGAATCGGCTTCGATTCGGCCAATGAAGGTTTCCAAGGTCGCGATAGAAATAAATATTTTTCTGTTTTACGTTTAGATCCTTGATCCTCTTCAGAATTTGATTTATTCTATAAATTATGAATTACAAATTACATAGATAGTGTTTACAAGATTTTATATAATTGTGCTATGTGTTATAAACGAGTTATAAATGTGTTATAATGATCTGTGTAAATGATATGTTAGTTTTGTTTTTATTTGAATAATAGTGGTATGTGTGGTATTATCTATTATAGATTTTTAGGTTAAGAAATATATCAAATGACTAACCAGAATATTGTTGATATTTCCAGTTTTATGTTTGTGCTTGAAAGATGATTAAAGCAGACAGCTTTGATGCTGGTGTAATACTGTCTTATGGAGGTGAATCGGAGGATTGATTCGGAACCTTCAGTTTCAATCGATTGAGAGATTTATCGTTTATTGGCGATTTCTATCATCTGCAAAGGTTTAATATTATAAGAGAATTTTTGGTTTGATCTATGAAAAAAAAATTTAATTAATGAAATGTCTTGCGAATGTGATATTTACCAATTGAATATAATTTTTTTTTTAAATAAAAATAACTATATTTTCGCAAGCACAAGGAGGAAACTAGAAATGTTCAATGTTCTACATCTCGAGCAGTGAAGTCTCTGAGAGTTCGAGAGAATCTAAGCGGCGAACTTAATTTTTCCGGAGTCATCTGTGTCATGTTAAGAATTTTTTAAATTAGTGTGTCGTGTCAAGAGTTTGGAAGTTTAAAATTCCTGAGTCACGTTGAGAATTTTTTTTAAATTAATATGACGTGTCAGGAATTTTGAAGTTAATGCATTGTGTCAAGAGTTTTTAAAATTGATTTTAACGTTCATTCACTCTGAACGTTCATTGGCAACCTCACGACCACTTTTTCCCTCGGTGGAGGACGAACCAGACAAAGTATACGGCTAACATCGGGCCAATCAGTGAAAAAGACAAAGAAGCATTCCGTACAAACACCGAAGAGTTTCGTACTCTGTCGCGATTTTCCAAAAGTCAAACATGACGAAAAGATTGTCAAACGATGCGCGTGCAGACTGTCGCGGTATGCGTGTATATGTTCGCCCAGTCGATCCCCGCATCGCAGGAAGTACTTCTGTCGCAAAGAGAGGCGAGACAACTTTTCCCCTCGCGGAACTCCAAGATCCTGTTCCACGCGTCGATTCTCACGAGCCAGATCTCTATCGCTCAAGTTTGCGGGAGCACAGTTTTGAATATCGATATGTCGGAGTATATGCCTCGGTGGGGAAAGCAAGAAAATTTCGAAGAGCGGAAAAATCGGGAATTGGAGGAGAGAGAGAGAGAGAGAGAGAGAGAGAGAGAGAGAGAGAGAGAGAGAGAGAGAGAGAAAGAGAGAGACATCTCGATCGTGCTGTTCCCTCAAACTCTTTTCTTCGCGATAAAAATGCTCTTGGAATCCAGTTACGTACGAAGAGAGAGAAATATATAGAGAGAAAGAGAAAAAACGAATGAGGGAGAGAGAGAGAGAGAGAGGGAGAGAGCAGTTTTCGTGCACCCGATTTTCTATTTCGGCTATCTCATAAGAATTCTTCGAGGTTCCATCGACATCGATTTACCAGCTCTTTGGCCGTATACTTGCCCCAGTGCCACCCCCGCCCCTCCTACGCCGATACACCAGGCTGGCCTTCGCGAGAAATATATCGATGTTGAATAAACGCGACAAAGACGAGCCACCCGAGAAATTCAATGAGATTCTTGTGTGCGGCTTGCTTTTATTTTTTTCTCCTCGCTGTTCGCGCGTCTCACCTAAATAACCAGACCTCCAGGAATGAATAATTCGCCATTTCGATTCGTACTTCGGATCATTTTCGAGCCCTGCCCCTCGTCTCGAGTCTCTTCAGATCTGAATTTCCATGAGTCCCGCTCATTTTGGAGGCTGTGACGTGGAAAAGAGAAAAATATAAACGCTGCGCACTCGTGAATAATGCATTATTCGCAACATCGTCGCTCAATTAAGCGAAATAAAAAGGGACAGAACAAATATAAGCATCGCTTTGATTGAGGAAGTGAGACCAGCAGTGCAGGGCCATTTGTCACGTGAATTTTTTAAAAAATTTCTAGTCTCAAAAGTATAATTAAGAGAGGTTCTCGAGCGAGACAGATAAATGCTTTATTTTATCTCTCTGTGTTAGTTTCTTTTTTTCTCAATGTTTTGGAGAAAAGGTAATCGACTGAATGAAACTTCTTTATAGAAAAAGTGCTAAAGAATACAGGCTTTTTTATTTGTATTATTGATGGATCTTTTGCTTTTTTGTGCTAATTTCGTTTAGTCTCAGGTTTATTATTTTTGACGAAACGACAAAAACTGTTAATATATACATATATATTAATAGTTTTTGTCATTTCGTCGAAAGGAAAAAAAAAATCGACTGAATGAAATTTCTGTGTACAAAAAGTGCTAAAGAATTCAGGCATTTTTATTTATATTATTTATGGATTTTTTTGCTTTTTCATGGAGATTTCGTTTGGTTGACGGTTTTTTCTTTTTGACGAAATGACAAAAACTATTAAAAAGTGAGATGCAGTCAGAATTTTCAAAAAATCGATTCTTTTAAACATTTTCTTGGAGCATGATCTTTCGAAAATATTCCCTGGAAATGTCAAGTCAATCCGATGAATAGTTTCCGGGATATCCCACAATTAGTGAAGGGGCGTCGGGTCCCCGTGGCAGGTAGCGGATTCTCAACGTATAGACGTGGCTGACAAACGCGCAACCCAGGTAGGAATTGACGATGAAAAAAGGGCTCCCCAAGCTCTGAAACAAGGCTCACATTTTTTAATTCAGGCTGAGCACCAGCCTGATTTCAGGCCTAGCTGAACCTCTGAGTGATAACGCGGTTTCAGGCTCTTGCACACAGGCTTGACCAAAGGCTGGTAGAAAAGCCTGTACTGAGCCTGAAACGACGAAACAACAAGGCTCAAAACGAGCCTTAATGAAGCCTTCACGAGCATTTATGACCAGGCTTTTCCCAAACTCTTCCCGAGGCTATATGAGACCTGTTTTTAGTTTTCTATATTCTACATTGGGGTAAATTTAATAAATCTGTAAAGAATTCATTTGATTTTTTATATATATTTATTATTTGTAATATTATTTGTTACAAAATATATATAAAAAATATTTTAAAAAACAATACTTTATTTTACTGCGTACTTTTATTTTCGTATCCACTTTTTTGTGTACCTCATAAATATCGATAAGAGAATATGTTTAAATGTTCTGAGCTGCCTCCTTCGCTTTCGTTTTTCGTGCCTTCGCACCCGACAAAATTATTGCTAATTTTTTTTTTTCATAAAAGTACAAAAAAATATTATTTTAAACTTATTTTATTTTATCACAACCTGAAACAAGCCTGCATCCAGCCTTGATTTTTCAGCCCCAAAATTCACCGGCTGAATAAAGCTTGAAATAACCCTGAGTTTAGGCTAAGCAGCCAGCCTTGGTTCCAGGCTGCTCCAAACGATGCAATGAAACCTGGGCCAGGTCTGTCTCACTCAGGCTCGGTGAAACAAGGCTCGCACAAGCTTGTTTCCATCGTCAGCCTTTTAATTTCCTACCTGGGAAACGATAATACCCGGGAAGGCAGAATGCTTCGAAGACAACAAGTTGATATTTTGGAAGCTTCCACATCGGCAGAAGCCCTAATGTATGCGCCAGGAATTGATGATTCGATGTAAGTAATTTTTTAATGAGTATTTCTATACACAAATCAAGTGTAAAATTGGAAAACTCTCAGAGTCGCGGGGGCGGAAACAACCGTACCGGAAACCAACACACCTTGTGTACAACGAATAAACTTTTATTGGGAGTGATGAAAATGAAATAGTGCAGTATACGTTGAAGGCGTGATTGCATCTCCGTTGCTTCTTCGTGTTTTTAAGAAGGAAGACGGCGGTGCCAAGGCAACGACAAAAGACGCGCGCGGCGACAGAAGCGACGCGGCGCGAAAACCGAGGCACAGCAGCGCATCCGGTGTGGATTCGATCAACCCCCGAGAGTAGCGGAGGGTTCGAATTCCCCGACAAAAACTCTTTTAGAAACTTAAAAAAATGAATTACTCAAAAACTATGAACTTTAGCAAAATTTTGTAAAGTATACTTTCGTTTTAAAATTTCCCAAAATGTTAAAAAAAATAATTCATCCCGAAAAACTTTAATTTTTTGAAAAATTGTTTTAACAATTGGCTATAAACAATTGAATGCTCGACTTTTCGGCAAAAATTGTGATATTCCGATTCAGCGGATCAAAATGCATAAAAAAAAGTTTTGCTTCATCCATCGAGCTCAAAATTTTACGAACATATAATACCGTATCCACATCGAAAAACTTTAAACGCGTTTTTCTCGAAACTATGTTCTTCAAGTCGGTGACCACTATAATTCAAAGACCACTCGATGGATTTTACTGAAATTTCGTGGGCTTATTGATAGCATTAAAAACTAGTCCTTAATTGAAGGATTTTAATTTTTGTTGAAAATTTCTACTTTTTCTTTGTTACAATAAATGAGCGATTTTTTGGTCGAAAATCGAAAGCTATCTGTCGGAAGCCGCCATTTTGTTAATTTTTGGAAAAAAAGCTTCGATTAAGGACTACATTTATTATTAAACTTGTGGTTTTTTTGTTCGTTTTTGATTTCAGACGATCCAGTAAAATTTTATAATGGTCACCGCAAATCACAACATGCCGGAGGCGGTCCGACATAGATGGCGATATTTTTATAAATAATTAATATTTTTCATGGAAAATTTGTACAAGTCAAGTTGAAATATAACATAGAAAGTATGTCTAACCACTTTTGCAAAACAAACTTAATCACTATAAAAAAAATTATTGAAAATGCTCGTTTTTCCACGCCTCTGACTGCATCTCACCCATATATATATATATATATATATATATATATATATATATATATATATATATATATATATATATATAAAAATTTATTTGAGTAGCCAAAATTCAAAATGGCGGCGTTACAAAGGCTGACATGTTTTTTTCAAACGGAAACATAACTTTTTTTATTGCCAAAAAATTTGTCAGCTGAAAACTAAAAACTTTTGTTGAAAAAATTTTTTGATAAAGTTCATAGTTTTCAAGTGAGAACATCATTTTCAATTATTTCAGATGTATCCAGGATTTTTGTGTGTGTGTGTGTGTGTGTGTGTGTGTGTGTGTGTGTTTTTCTACCCATCGTGATCAAAGTTCGTCAAGGATTTAAAGAAACACGTTTTTGGGCCTGAAAATGGCACAAACGCTATTAAAATGGAAAAAAACTATTTTTCATCGATTTTCCTCCAAAATTTTCTCATGAAATATCGTCCAAATTTGAAAACAAAAAAAACAAAAAAAAACCAAAATTTTCAACAGTGTTCCACACGCACGCATATGCACACACACACACACACACACACACACACACACACACACACACACATCCACGCACGCGCGCCCACACACACACACACACAAATCCTGGATACATCTGAAATAATTGAAAATGATATTCTCACTTGAAAACTATCAACTTTATCAAAAAAATTTTTCAACAAAAGTTTTTAGTTTTCAGCTGACAAATTTTTTGACAATAAAAAAAAGTTATGTTTCCGTTTGAAAAAAACATGTCAGCCTTTGTAACGCCCCCATTTTGAATTTTGGCACCTCAAATAATTTTTTTTCAAACGTCCCCCTTCAATCCCTAGAAGTTTTGTTCCACACAATAGTTCGTCCGAGCAATATTTTTCGAGAAAATTCAGGTGTAAGATTAAAATGGGACACCCTGTATATATATCCGCACACGCAAACGCCAGTAACAAATTGTAGAACAGATACTCTCCTGCATGGCACAATACCGTCCTAAGAAAAAAGGGTCAAGGGAAATCGTAAAATCGAGAAAACAACAAAGAGAGAGAGAGAGAGAGAGAGAGAGAGAGAGAGAGAGAGAGAGAGAGAGAGAGAGAGAGAGAGAGAGAGAGAGAGAGAGAGAGAGAGAGAGAGAGAGAGAGAGAGAGACAAAGAACTAAGTATCGGTTATTCTGTCCGGATTTTTCTGCACGACTTACCCCCCCTTTCGCGAAAATAAAGCACAAAAAACGAACGCAGAATATGGGAAAACAATAAGAATTTAAAATCCGAAGAATGACGCTGCTAAGTATCCGGCCTGTTTTTATTCATTTCCAGAAAACGAGAACGACGGAATGGCAAACGAGGCGAGTGCGAGAAGATTAGGAGAAGGGCAGGAAAGAAGGGCGCAAGCTTCATTTTATTTTTTTCTTATCCCGGAGATTCGAAGAGGAAGTCGGAAGACCGTGGAACGTCAAGGAGTTTCTCTCCGAGTAGGTGAGAGATGTAGAGAAAGAGAGAACAGAGAGAAACAGACGGAAAGAGAGAAAATAGGAGGCAGATGGAAAGTGAGAGAGAGGATGATAATGACTATACGACAAGGAGCTCGAGAGAAAATCCTTTCCTGTGTCCATAAATTCGTTGCTAGAGAAAAATCGTTGTCTTCGCGACCCTCGTGAAGGGAAGAATATAAGAACCAGAGAGAGAGAGAGAAAGCGTATATTCTCCTGGTTGTCCAGCTGTATTTCATCCTGGAGCATGGACATCCAGACGTTGGATTTACGGAAAATACACACACACACACACACACGTACATATGTGTATATATATACATGTTGAGAAAAAAAGGGTTTTTGTGTATCCTGGGTTGGATAGAACGACATCAGCGGACAGATCCTACCATTCTAACGCAGAAAAATGTTGAAGGCGTGGAAATAGTTTGCCCGTGTGCGGTCACCATCCCTATCTCTCGATTTCTCTTTCTCCCTTCTCTCTCTCTCTCTCACTCCCTCTCTCTCTCTTGCTCTCTAACTCACTCCCCGTCACTCTCTCCGTTCATCGTAATCTCTAGGAGTTCCGTTGATGTGGGCTTGGCTGGCCTGGTCAGTGCCATATTCCCAGCCAGCCATCTCTGTGAAAAATCGACCCGGAGATTCGTGTATCTGATATTTTTCACGTTCGCGCGACAAGACACAATCTCACGCAGACCCAAAGGTGGACTTCGTCGCGGCGAATTATGCGGCGGGCAAGATCTACGGCGGGGGAGGGGGCCAAAGGGGGGGAGGTGAAAACGAGATAAAACACTGGCTGACGAATCGCCGTCGTTATATTCGACGAGATGTGATTTCAAATGAATAATATAGGGTTAGGACACCGGAGGGCAGTGATCCGGCGAACGGTGGTATGAGAAGGAGACCAGGGCCAAGTGGAACGAGAATTTATGAAATGTGTGTGGGCCAGTAGGAGTGAAGTGTGCGGCTTCGATACCTATGAGCTATGGACTGTGGTCCTACTCTTCGATTTGAGACCCAGGTAGGAAATTAGAAGGCTGACGATGGAAACAAGCTTGTGCGAGCCTTGTTTCACCGAGCCTGAGTGAGACAGACCTGGCCCAGGTTTCATTGCATCGTTTGGAGCAGCCTGGAACCAAGACTGGCTGCTTAGCCTAAACTCAGGGTTATTTCAAGCTTTATTCAGCCGGTGAATTTTGAGGCTGGAAAATCAAGGCTGGATGCAGGCTTGTTTCAGGTTGTGATAAAATAAAATAAGTTTAAAATAATATTGTTTCTGTATTTTTATGAAAAAAAAATTTAGCAATAAATTTGTCGGGTGCGAAGGCACGAAAAAGGAAAGCGAAGGAGGCAGCTCAGAACATTTAAACATATTCTCTTATCGATATTTATGAGGTACACAAAAAAAGTGTATAAGAAAATAAAAGTACGCAATAAAATGAAGTATTGTTTTAAAAAATATTTTTTATATATATTTTGTAACAAATAATATTACAAATAATAAATATATATAATAAATCAAATGAATTCTTTACAGATTTATTAAATTTACCCCAATGTAGAATATAGAAAACTAAAAACAGGCCTCATATAGCCTCGGGAAGAGTTTGGGAAAAGCCTGGTCATAAATGCTCGTGAAGGCTTCATTAAGGCTTGTTTTGAGCCTTGTTGTTTCGTCGTTTCAGGCTCAGTACAGGCTTTTCTACCAGCCTTTGGTCAAGCCTGTGTGCAAGAGCCTGAAACCGCGTTATCATTCAGAGGTTCAGCTAGGCCTGAAATCAGGCTGGTGCTCAGCCTGAATTAAAAAATGTGAGCCTTGTTTCAGAGCTTGGCGAGCCCTTTTTTCATTTGCAATATGTTTTTCTGATTAGAGTAACCGCATGAAGAGGTAGAAATTTTACACGCTATTAATACGTAGTCTTGTTAAGGGGCCAGTCCACTTTGGAGCCACGAAAAAAAGGCTATTTTCGCGATTTTTTTTGAGGATTTTATAAGTGATATTAATATAAAAGTTGTTGGGCTTGATAAATAAAGTCGTGAAATACAATTTAAAAAAAATGTATTCATTTTTATTCATTTTTAAGTACAAAAACTGTAGTTTAGCGTAACGCCTCAAAAATAGGTGGGCTAGGTGGCTCCATCACAACTCGGCAACGGCTTGTCCGAAACAAAAAAATCAAAGTCCATTATATTCAGTATGACACCAGCTACAAAATGACCCTCGGATATAAAGTTTTATGAAAAAATAAAAAAATGGCAGATGAAAAACGAAAAGAGTATTAAAGAAACGCGTTTTTTCGCAGCTTTTCGCAAAAATAAGAGTAAAAATCAAAATGTTAAAACCATCGAGGGTCATCTTGTTGCGAATAATGTTTACAATATGTGGTTCAAATTTCAAGAGAATCGGTTTATTAGTTTTAGAGATACGATGGAGCTAGATTTTGAAAAAGTTGTTTCGAGAAAAACCTGACGTTCAGGTAAAAAAAAAAACTTACAAGGAACATCCCTCAGGCGACACCCTTCGATTTTGTTGAAATTTGGATATGTTATAAAGCACCGAAAAGTAAACGATACGTATTTTTTTATCGGCGGAAAAATGGTTTTAAGGGGTGAAACCACCCCTTACTATAGGGGTGGTTCACCCCTTATTTTTTTTGCAATGTCACTATAGTGGATTTTTCATTGCTTCAGATTAGAAGAATTTTCGTTTTTGTTTCATTAAAATCGGTGGACTCCTTGTGTGTGAAATTGATGTATTACCCCCAGAGATGCCTTTTTCGAGGGGCGGTTTCACCCCTTAAAACCGTTTTTCCGCTGATAAAAAAATACGTATCGCTTACTTTTCGGTGCTTTATAACAGATCCAAATTTCAACAAAATCGAAGGGTGTCACCTGAGGGATGTTCCTTGTTAGAAAGCTCGGATTTTCATAACATTTTGACACAATATTTCTGAATTTATGTACTTTCGTAAACGGTAAAAAAATCGATTTTTTAAAAGTGGACTGGCCCCTTAAGTTCTGATTTTTTTTATTTGAGAAAATTGATAAACAATGAAGTTATAATTATTTAAACAAAATGCCGACGTTGCTGCATGGCCAACCGGTGTGGGAGGTTCTGGCAACTAGGATCATCTGAAGTGCAAAATTAAAAATGTACTTTTAGTATAGTATTAGGACGTTGAATAAATTTTCGCGGTTGTCCAGCAGATGGCGTCACCAGAGCTGCGTATGTGGGTTCCTTGCATGGAGTCCCTCACAAGAAGTGGTAATAAGTTTTGTTGGGATTATATTTTTTGACACCACTATTTATTAACATATCTTTTTACATTTTTTTTCAAATAACGATGCTTTTGGTCCGGATGACTTCTCTATGTATTCTATATATTAAGGCCTTAGGGCACAGTAACGGATATAAAATCACGTGCGAATTTAACCATTTTTTTCGTATGAAAAAGTGATTCCCTTATAAAATTAATTACACATCTATTTAATATAAATATCAAGCTGTTGGATTTTTTTCGATGTACAAAATGACCCACTACTAATGTTTTCTTTTGTTATCTTTTTTTAGGCGCTCCGCGGCGTCACATTTAGCATCCACAATTTTTTACCTAGAACAAAAAACAGAAGTTCTCGTCAATCCACATTAAAATACCTAGAGAAGTACGTACGGAATTTGAAAAATATTGTTTTACTCAAAAGTTCTAGGTATTTGAACTTCAGAAATGAATTTTCAGTGATAAATTTCGTTACAACTGCTCATAAACTGTTCATAAAATGAAAAGTTTTCGATTAATCAGAAATTCCGTACTTCTCTGCGAAATGCAATTAGGAACATAACTTTTGAATTTGAAGTAAATCGAGTGAAAATTGTTGTCGTTTTTTGTCACGCCAATTGGAAAAAAGCTGTTTCGAGAAGTTTCGAGTAGTCGGCCATTTTGTACATCGAAAAAAAAAATATATATGTTTTTTCTAACAGCTTGATATTCATATTGAGGGGCCAGTCCACTTTGAAAATTTCAAAAAATCGAAAGCAAGCAAGACCTGAAGAAATCGACGATGATGAGCAATCAGAAGGAATTTTGTACGGTGCAGGAATTGCCGATTGAGTTTAGGTAAGAGTTTTTCATAGTATAAACTTCAAACGCGTTTTTCTCGAAACAACGTTTTCAAAATCTAGCTCCATCGTATCTCTAGAACTAATAAACCGATTCTCTCGAAATTCGAACCACATATTGTAAACATTATTCGCAACAAGGTGACCCTCGATGGTTTTTTAAATTATGATTTTTACTCTTTTTTTGCGAAAAACTGCGAAAAAACGCCTTTTTTTTACTTTTTCGTTTTTCATCTGCCATTTTTTTATTTTTTGATAAAACTTTATATCCGAGGGTCATTTTGTAGCTGGTGTCATACTGAATCTAATGGACTTTGATTTTTTTGTTTCAGACAAGCCATTGCCGAGTTGTGATGGAGCTACCTTGCCCACCTATTTTTGAGGCGTTACGTTAAACTATATATTGTACTCAGAAATGAATAAAAATGAATTAAATTTTTTAAAATGTATTTCAAGACTTTATTTATCAACCCCAACAACTTTTATATTCATATCTTTTATAAAATCCTCAAAAAAAATCACGTATGGCCATTTTTCGTAACTTTAAAGTGGACTGTGTCCCTTAAATAGACGTGTAATTAATTTTATTAGTGAATCACTTTTTCATACGAAAAAATGGTTAAATTCGCACATGATTTTATACCCGTTACTGTGGCCTAAAGCCTTAATTATGTTGAATATCTTTGAAATTACGAGCATTCTTCCTTAAGGCGTTACCCCCACTTGTAGCGCAAAAAAGGCCTTTTTCATGAATTTTTTTAAAGAAAACTACAAAACTTTTTTAATCGATCAATATACCATCTTAAAGAACACATCTTGAAGAACTTTCAGTAATTTTTTAATTGAAAAATATTACATTGTTTAGTGGCAAATGGCCGTCAATGAAATAATGTTTTTATATACACGGTTTGCGGTGACCAACAATGCGGCGAAGTGGATCATCTGAAAAAAAAATGCGGATGGATTTAGTCAAATATAAGTATAAACTAGTCTTTAATCGAAGGATTTTAAAAAATATTCATTTTTCACAAAATGGCGGACAGTCAAAGTTAATAGTTCGATTTTAACGAAAAAAAACGGCCGTTTTTTGGCTATAAAACGGCCATTTTTTTTCGAGAAAAAAAAATCGAACGATTAAAGACTACATTTTTATGTATTAAATAAGCCTGCAAAATGTCAAGAAGGTCGGTTCATTAGTGTTCGAGTAATCTTGGTCACCGACTTCAGAAATGACATTTTGAGAAAAACGCGTTTTAAGTTTCAATTTCAGTTTACACGAAGAAAATATTTTTTTTGTAAACTTACATAGAGTCATGTATTCCGGGCATAAAAAAAAAACTGCACTTCAAATTGCACTTCAAAAAAATGCAATAAAAAAAAATCGATTTTTTCAAAATCGCAAGTGGGGGTAACCCCTTAAGGTGATCATCTCGTACACCTTTCCCGTAATTTTCAAGAACGAAAAATTAGAAAATCCGACTGTTACGCGCCGGCTTCACGGAAAACAGGGAGACCAACCTGAAAGTGAGTACGTCGCTGGCAATCGTTTTGCGATCCGGCTATTATACAGCCGTTGCACACACCTTTGTCTCACCCGGCGTATGCACACGTGTACGTAGATATTTCCCGAGAGGGTGCCGCAGAGCAGGGCTCAGCGAAGCGCGCACACATCCCGCGGACGGGATGAGAGCGAATCATTACGAAAACAAAGCTTCCTCTATCAGCTGGCAGTAAAACATCACTTACCGGTCTCCCCCCCCCCTATTCGCCATTTTTGTTCGCGTTATCAGAAAAGCGTTTTCCGTCGCTCCCATGGAGCCAAAAGTCGATGTCTACGTGTGCGAAATGAAGGAGAGAAAGAAAAACAGCGGGGGGGCATTTTTTTCATCTGCAGATAGCCAAACCCCGAAGAACGTTAAATAAAGCTATCTAAACATTGATCGCGTGTCTGTGCGTGGGTGGAGAGCCTCTGGTCGTTCTCGGCTATATCCGAAAAGAAACTGACGTTTTTCCGGCCGGTTAGGCCGTTTTTATTGCGCCCGCGGAGAGTTATCCGCCCGGAAAAATCGCAGCAGCTTCGCTCTTTTTTCCTCCATTTTTTTTACGTTGCTTCCATTTTTTGCTCTTTTTTCAATAACCGAGCGAGGGCCCCGTGGATTGTGTGTACAGTAGACAGAGATGGGGGGGGGGGGGGGGGTATCGCAACCCTGCGTGGAAGCGTAGCGGAACCCGCTGTATCCCGTGCAGAGTCGATCCACCCTCTTCAGCCCTCACGACCAACGTCAACGACGAATACGACGGAGAACGAAAAGTCAGCAAACGCGCAGGGCATATCCGTCGTCGGGGGGGTCGAGCTGTGTGCCTGACGTTTGTCAGGAAACCAACGGAGTGAAGGCTCTTTCTCTCTCTCTCTCTCTCTCTCTCTCTCTCTCTCTCTCTCTCTCTCTCTCTCTCTCTCTCTCTCTCTCTCTCTCTCTCTCTCTCTCTCTCTCTGTCGCCCTCTCTCTCTCCTTCCTTCTCTGTCTGTCTCCCTCTCTCTCTTTCTGTCTCCCTCAACCCCCTCGCGAAAGCTTGCGTCATGTGCCGACGACAAACTCTGTTTATCGTTATATATATGTACATATTTATATATAAATTGTATATAGATAGTGTGGGATAATTTACGGCAAGTTAAAGGATTTCAAAGTTAGAGGTCCGAGGCAACCTTGACAGCTGTCTAATTTTAAAATAGCGACTACGGGGGCTGGATAATGCAACGGATAAAAAGCAACATTGTTACGGCGTTTCGATCGAGAATCTCAGGGGTGATTGTAAGATACAAATATTTGTTTAGATGAGCCGAAAAAAAAGATTTTTAATTTGATAGTTTTTATTGAAATTTGTCGAGTTTTGGATATATTTGATTTTATGTTTTTTTATCATATATATATATATATATATATATATATATATATATATATATATATATATATATATATACATATATATTTAATATGATTTTAAAAAAAACATAAAAATAATAAAACGAATAGCTCCAACTACGTGGGCTGGATAATCCAACGGATGAAAAGCAACATTGTTACGGCTGCCATTTACGGCGAGTCAATCGAGAATTTTAGGAGTGATTGCAAGATGGAAATATTTGCTTCGATGAGTCGATAAAAAATTTAAGTTGAGTTTTCATTTAATTTTTTTTAGGATTTTGTACATATTCGAACCCCTACAAAAATATCCACAACCACAACAAATTTCAATAAAAACTCTCAACTTAACTTTTTATTTTATAAATATATGTTCGTATATTCGATATTTTTGTTTTATTATTTTCAAGTTTTTTATCGTAAATATGTGTGTGTGTGTGTGTGTGTGTGTGTGTGTGTGTGTGTGTGTGTGTGTGTGTGTGTGTGTGTGTGTGTGTGTGTGTGTGTGTGTGTGTGTGTGTGTGTGTGTGTGTGTTCGTGTGTGTGTGTGTGTATATAATATTATATTTATAATTATATATACTCATAATTTCAAGAAATATATCCAATACCCTAATAAATTTCAATAATAACTCTCAATTCAAATTATTCTTCGACTTTCTTCGACACATATACTGATATTACAAAATACAGTGCGCACGTTGCCATTTAATTTGTCTAGTACTTTATACCGAGTGAGGCAACAACTATTAGCAGTAAAAATATTTTCTTACCTATCAGACTTAGAAGAAAATTTTTCTTGCAAAAGTAGCATGGTTCTACGGGAGGCGCTTCGGAGATTTCAAGCTCACCTCTATTTTTTTTTAATGGGCCCACTATTTTTTGTTGAATTTTATCAAGAACCTAAAAATAAGTTCACACACCACATGTTAAGGGGAGGGTAGGGTTTTCGGCGTGAAAAAAAAACATTTTGCGAATTTTTTTCATCTATATGGATAGAGTAAATTAATTGAAACCTTTTGTACATTTTTAAGTGTCATTTCAAGAATATTCCGTGAAATTTGTACGCGAAAATATCCACAAACAAGCCGGTGACAAAGCTTTTCCAAGAAGGCCTTTGGAAAAAACACGACTTGCGGTGTTCACTGTATCTCAGCTAGAAATTATCTGAAATCAAGTACCATTAAAATTTAGTCAAAGTATCATCAAATCCTCCCCCCAACGGTCTTTGATAATTTTTTTTTCATTTCTAAATTTTTGGTGGTCATGTTAAGTGAAAGGTGCTATTTTTCACGAAAAATTCCGCCATTTTGAGGGTGGAAAACCCCCGCAAGGTAAAACAAATCTCAAACTTACCGTTGAGGGGAGGTATTTTATATGTAGAAAGTGTGTACCAAGTTTGAAATAAATCGGTCATGTAGTTTTCAAATGGCAGTGAACACGGACTTTGAAAAAGTGGTTTCGAGAAAAACGCGGCACCGGCTTGTTTATGGATATTTTCGCGTACAAATTTCACGGAACGTTCTTGAAATGACACTCAACAATGTACGAAAGGTTTCAATACATTTACTCTTTCCATATAGATGAAAAAAATTCGCAAAAAGGTATTTTTTCAGGCTGAAACGCCTACCCTCCCCTTAAGATGATCGATCGAGGTTTAGCATGAAGAATCGAACAAAAAAATTCTATGTTTAAAGCCTAGAATCTATTTCAAAACGGTGAAAACACTTACTCCTATGAAAGGTATTCAAAGTAATGGCCACCAATTTCAATGCACGCTGGCAATCTGCTTAGTATTTATTGTATTGTCTTATCAATCACGTCAGTCTGTATCAACGAAGAGGTTCTAATTGAAGTTTCCATAAATTAATACTAAGCGAAATCCTGGTAATACGTACGGCTTTGTTTACATTGTTCGCAACCAAGAATCTTATCAACTTGTTTTGGAAAGCAGTCAGAAGTTTCCATAATTTCCATAATAATCCGGGCTCTCTTCAATGAAAAGTACTACGACAGAATTTCCTTCTGTCAGTCCGGAATCACATTTTCCGCAAAATTTCTGTTTTATCGATTTTTTAAAAGGTAAACTTAGTCGATCGTCTTGAAGTTTGCTATGGGTGCTTAATCGTAGATTCGTAACAAAATTTCGAAAAAAATAGTAGCCCTATTTAAAAAAAATGGAGGTGACCTTGAAATCTGCGGATCACATCTACCTGGATGAACCTCGTGGCCATCACTGGGGGATATTACGATCTCTATGGCCCTTTTTTTGATCACGCAGTCCTCACATTTGACCCAAAATGAGATGTTTTTCGAGAGTGGTAAGAATCGAAATTCGACCCTTAAGCGGGTGAAACACGAGTTTTAAAGTTTGTATGAGACAACGTATTTTTTTGTCAGATTTATTTGAAACTTGGAATAAATACTCTACAATACAAATAATTGAACACGTATTCCAGCATTTCCTAAAATTCGACTCTTCAGAGGGTTAAACGGGGGTGTTGAAGCTTGTATAAGATAACATATTTTTTTGTTAGATTTAGTTGAAGTTTGGCATGAATACACTAAAACACAAAAATTAAACATGTATTTAGCAATATTCGAAATTTAACCTTTAAGGGGGTTAACCGGGAGTATGAAAAAAACATATTTTTTGACCAGATTTACCTGAAACTTACTAAATTTATTTTATATATAACACTAGACGTTTTCCTCGCTGTTCGGTGCGTGTAGACAGCCAAGTAGTATTTTTAACCCCTTAAATGTGTTTGCTTGAGTTGGCATAAATACCCCAAATAAATAAACGTTTAATTATTTGTTTGGGTTGGGAATTAATACCCAGTTTCAAGCAAATCTAACCAAAAAATATGTTGCCTCGTATAAACTTCAAAACCCCCGTTTCACCTTAAGGGTCGAGTTTTGATTACTACCACTCTTGAAACGAGTCTTATTTTGGGTCAAATATGAAGACTGCGTGGTCATAATTAGGGGCCACAGATATCGTAATACTACCCACTACTCGATAACTCCTTTTGAACTATGCAACTTTCGTGGGGAAAGTTTTCTCCTAAGTCCCAAGGTTGGAACATATTTCTGCTGGTAATAATTGTTGCCTCACCTGGTATATATCTGATATATGTATATATATATATCACCACATAATTTTTTGCCATAATTTTTAGGCAAGACCGAGTTTTTAATCTCAGTGACCATGACCCTTAACTAGACCATGTTTTCTTGCCTAGAACCCAGATAGACAGTCATGATTATCACGTGGTGCACACAATTGATGAGGCTAATTTTACAGCCTATTGACTACATGTGGTGATGCAAAGCCATGAACTCATTTAGTATCATGAATGTACACATCATTTTTATCTCAATTTGTCGTTTCAAAATACATCATCCGTTGTCTACAAGATGAACTCAACGGCACATTCGAATTTTACAATGAATATTTGCAGATTGACGTCATATGGAAGTCATCCAATAACTTTTGTTGGTGAATTCTGGTGATAGACATGCCATGCAAGCATAATGACGGCGATATGCATGTTTCTCAGTGATACATTCAATGGGCGCAATATGACGGCGATATGCATATTGATAAAAATCAAGAATGATCAAATTAGGCAAAAAACAAAGAAAGTTTACACAAGTGTTAGAATGGCGAGGTAGGTAGCGTGCTCAGCTGTAGAATTAGAAGACGCAGGTTCAAATCGCGAGGGAATGTAAAAACTTTAACGAGGCAAGATACGCTTTAATCCAATTATCATGTTAGCAGGAACATTAATAAAGCATATGGAAACAAAAAATACTACCAGATTTTTGTTATTCAACATCTTTGTATTTTTTTTTTCACGCCGTGACACCCATATGAGCTCCATAGGAGCACTAGAATTTCTTCACGCCGTGACACCCACACTGAGAAAAAAAAACAATTGAATCAAAAAAACATATTGGTTGATTCAAATAAATGTCTGATCGCGGAGTGCCATCGTTATATGATATTGTTACAACACTATAAAATATGGGAAAATGTGATTGATTTAAATAACATATTATTTTATTTAAAAATCTCTTCTGTTCTCTGAATATCTACATTATCCTTCAAATAAAATTATATTCTATTAAAATCATTCTATATACCTTCCGTAAATGTATGGATGAAATAATTAAGCGGTTGCTACAATATTTTTTATTTCGCACAAAAATATAATCAATAGAATGAATTATTTCTTTACCACATCGAAACGAATATGCCATGAGACGTAAGTTTTTCAGTTTGTTTTAAATCTTACATAAAAAGTGAGCATTAGAATGATCATCCACGATAATAGTGGAGAGAATATCAGATGTTCAATGGAATATCCATGGAGAGAATATCAGATATTCAACCGATAAGAACAGATACTACACTTTGATCTTAGCCACATGCCAAGAAGCGATAGTCTTTAGAGTTTCTCCGGCGTTTAAGTAGATTTCCGGTTCGCGCTACGCTTACGAGAAATGAGCGCGCGTGCGGCTTCTAGCGGTTACTCCCAGAACTACGGGTTTCCTCACACCTATAATTTCGGTGGCGCTCGGCCATGATTTGGTTGAATTTTTTCAACCAAATGCGCAAGAAACAAATTTTATTTTCGCATAATTTTTTTAACCAATTCAGACATTTGCTTAATATTTTTCAATCAAAATGAAATATTGAAATTTTAACGAATAACGTACTTGTAAATCAATATCGAACATGGTGAAAAAAATAAAATAACACATTTACTCAATAGAAATTTTATCCGCATCAAAGGAGCGAAATTCAATTTTTCTTGTGTGCTCGAATCAACAATATTCATGTTATGAATTGAAACGCTTTTTATGTTCGTTGCGAAAAATACACTCAAAACTATATAATTTGTTCGCGATAATTTTTTAGACAGTTTCTATAATACATTGTTCTAGGCTAAGAATATATATTTTGAATGAAAAAAAAACTTTTAATTCTATCATATTATTGAAGTTAATAGCGTTTTGTTTGGACTAATAAATCCGATTATTTACACCAACAATTTTACAATTGAATCAACGAAATTTCATTCAATAACACCAATGATATTGGATCAATATTTTTTTTCTCAGTGCATATGAGCCCCATATGCACTCACTTATTGTTTGAAATTCGTGAGCCGATTTTGCTGATGCTGATGAGTTCGCTGCATGCATACTCGCCTGTGAACAACATTGCTTCATTTCGATTATTGTGTCATTGTGAAGCATCATGTGATGCAAATATGACTTGAAGGGGAGAACTCATGAGGGGCCGGGTTGAAATTCCGAACTTTGAATGATCAGAATGTTCAAAACTGCGAAAGAATACTACCCCGAAAGATCAAAACTCCGAAAGAATTTTACACGAAAGACCAAAACTCCGAAAATCTGAACACCGTCAAAATAATTCGGCTATGGAAGTTTTAAAAGTTTCAAAATTTTCAATAAATCGACGAATTATTTCAAGAATTTTTGTTCATTAAGAAGTGATTTTGCGTCAATTTTGAAATTTGTCTAGACAATGTTATACTTTCTACATCATTAACAGTCAACTGTGTAGACTTTCGCTGGCGTAATCTTGACGAACCTTGTAATTTGGGAACATCAAAATTAGGAATTTTAAACCGTCAGCGCATTCAAAGTTCGGAATTTCAACCCGGCCCTCATGTCAAGATCATGCCAGCGAAAGTCTACACAGTTGACTGTAAATTATCTAGAACGTATAACATTGGCTAGACAAATTTCAAAATTCACGCAAAATCACTTCTTAATAACAAAAAATTCTCGAAATAATCCGTCGGAGTTTTTGTCTTTCGTGTAAAATTCTTTCGGGGTAGTATTCTTTCGCGATTTTGAACGTTCTGATCACGCAAAGTTCGACATTTCAACCCGGCCCCATTTTGAATAGCGGAATATAAAAATGCGGAATCTTAAACCGCCGAAGCATTCGAAGTTCGGAATTTCAACCGGACCCCATAAGAGACACATACCCGAGTAGAAATTGTTCTAGCCTGTCTGAGTTACGACCTAGTAACTGGCTCGCCCAATTGAGCTCATACGAACTGACCAATGGTTGGCTCGCTATGAGCTAGTAATGTTGTGAATGTTTTGTTATCCAGCCCTTGTCTAGTCACTGCTCAGCTGATGTTGGTCACAAATGACAAAGTAAGGTTATGTGACTACGTGTAGTTCCATCGAGCGAATGACTCATGGCTGGCTAGCTAACTTGAGTTTGAGATGGCTTTGCAAAAGAAAAAAATTCTCAAGTGGGCATGACGCCATGACCTAACCAACACTAGCTAACTGCGGCTATGCGGCCCTAGGCTAGTCACTGCCCAGCCGAGCTTGGTCACGAATGATAAAGTGTGGTTATGTGACTACGTGTAGTTCTATCGAGCGATTGACTCATGGCTGACTAAGCAACTTGAGTTACAGATGGCGTTGCGAATGCAAAAATTCTCAAGTAGGTATCTCGCCATGACCTAGCCAGCTAACGGCTGCTGTGCACCCCTTGGCTAGTCACTGCCCAGCCGATCTTGGTCACAAATGACAAAGTGTGGTTATGTAAATACGTGTAGTTCCATCTAGCGATTGGCTCATGGTTGGTTGAGCAACTTGAGTTACAGATGACGTTGCGAATGAATAAAATCCTCAAGTCGGTATCTTGCGATGACCTAGCCAACACTTCCCAACTGTGGCCGCACTGGCCGGAATAAATGATCGGACAAATACAATTTGAGGTTATGTAATTCTATGCGATTATCGCTCTCAATGCGAACACAATTGAGTCATTGATTCGATAATGTTATTTACATTTGTTAATCCACCCATTTTTCAATAATCTGACATTGTGTAGTGTAACATATGTAGACGATTAGAAAATTCAGAAATTAAACAAGTACAATTGGCTCAGTGGACGTCACAACTCATCACCCAGAGGTCCCGGGTTCGAAACCACGTTACGGCATAAGCGTTTGTCTGAGATAATTTAAAATTGAACCATTAATATATTTACAGCGCAAATATCATAACCCTAATTAATGAACGACGAAGAATATCGTAAAAGGGCCCAATGATGTAAAAAATGTGAAAAAAAATCACGAAAACATAAATATATAGCTGCAAATTTTTTTAAATCTAATCTAAAAAAAAACTATGTCATGGCTACGTCAGAAATATAATACAGCCCTGGGATATTTCTTTCTATCTAGTCACCATCTAATTTTTTGTATTCAGTTACTAGAGGACCAAAGCGTTACAAGGCTGGGTAGTCAATCGCTAAGACGGCTAGCTAATGGCGATTCAAAACATCACTTTACTAGCTTGTGGCTAGGCGGTGATGAGTTACGTTTTCCACTCGGGTAACTGCCCAGGTAGGAAATCAAAAGGCTGACGATGGAAACAAGCTTGTGCGAGCCTTGTTTCACCGAGCCTGAGTGAGACAGACCTGGCCCAGGTTTCATTCCATCGTTTGGAGCAGCCTGGAACCAAGACTGGCTGCTTCGCCTAAACTCAGGGTTATTTCAAGCTTCATTCAGCCGGTGAATTTTGAGGCTGATAAATCAAGGCTGGATTCAGGCTTGTTTCAGGTTGTGATAAAATAAAATAAGTTTAAAATAATATTTTTTCTGTACTTTTATGGAAAAGAAATTTAGCAATAAATTTGTCGGGTGCGAAGGCACGAAAAACGAAAGCGAAGGAGGCAGCTCAGAACATTCAAACATATGCTCTTATCGATATTTATGAGGTACACAAAAAAGTATATACGAAAATAAAAGTACGCAATAAAATAAAGTTTTGTTTTTTTAAATATTTTTTATATGTATTTTGTAACAAATAATATAACAAATAATAAATATATATAACAAATCAAATGAATTCTTTACAAATTTATTAAATTTACCCCAATGTAGAATATAGAAAACTAAAAACAGGTCTCATATAGCCTCGGGAAGAGTTTGGCAAAAGCCTGGCCATAAATGCTCGTGAAGGCGTCATTAAGGCTCGTTTTGAGCCTTGTTCTTTCGTCGTTTCAGGCTTAGTACAGGCTTTTCTACCAGCCTTTGGTCAAGCCTGTATGCAAGAGCCTGAAACCGCGTTATCATTCAGAGGTTCAGCTAGGCCTGAAATCAGGCTGGTGCTCAGCCTGAATTAAAAAATGTGAGCCTTGTTTCAGAGCTTGGCGAGCCCTTTTTTCATCGTCAATTCCTACCTGGGTGTGTGATTTTCTATGCCTCATGGAAGATCTACATATGATTCCAATATGAGCTACATGTGTTTATCTGTAAAGCGAATAAATAATTAAAGAAATATCTTAATATTTTCGACACTAGCGACAAATTTGCGGTGAAAAAAAAATGTGGTAGATGACCGAAAGCCGAAAAAAGTTTTTGAATGCAGACTCCTATGCTTCTGTGTGTATCTCTCTATCTCCCACTAGTGTCTATGTTCTATAAATACATATATATTGTGTATATAAATGTCCTCCATTTTATCACGTTGTCCTCCCCCCTCTCTTCTCCTTCTCTCTCGCTCTCTCTCCCTGTATCTCATTTTTCAGTGGATCCAAAGCGCTATGATGCAGTCTCCGTTGCTCGTCCATTATACCGAGTGTCACGAGCGCACAGGATATTATATACGTACATTTATAAATTGTATGAAATATGGAAAAATGTATTACCATCCATATATACGAGGTTTCGTACTCGTGGTTCGTTGGGAAAAGTCATGCAGTCCCACTGGTTGTCGCCTTTCCCTCGATCCTCTCTCTTCCTCTCTCTCTCTTTCGCTCTTTCATTTCCTTCCGCGTTTCTCGCAGGTGTACAATCTCTCTTTGTATACCGTATTTTCGGTACTTTTACCCGTTACCCAGGTACTCGGACGATAAATCTTTCGAAGGCGCAATTCCAGACGAAAATTCGCCCCAGAAACGCGTATCGTTAATAAAGATGGAGGATCGATGCGAGCTGTCAAACTGTACCACCTCACGGAGCCCCAAATTTGAATGAAAAAGCATCTTGAGACTTTTGTTTCGATTTGTTTGGGTCATCAGCATTTTTCATATTTTTATCACTTTATTATTTCCATTGTCATGGAAACAATGACAATAATAGTTACTAATAATCACAAATAATGATAATAGCAATACACGATTATTTGAAAACAATAAAAACATTAATAACCTAAACAAACCCAGACGAAAGTGTCAAGACAATTTTCCATTTAAATTTGACACTTCGTAACATAGTGAAACTTAACGAAAAAATTGGAACAAACCCAAACGATGTCTCGGCTTTCTCGCGTTCGTCATGATTCGTTGGAATTCATTTGATGTTTCATCGATCATAATTATCAATGCATTTAGTTCTTGATAAAATAACACGAAATAAACCTTAATATTGCTTCTTTTATTCAACGCTTCCACAACGTAATTTATTCCGATTTTTGTCCGGCCAGTTGTTTGCTCGTTCCATCTGCCCCATTTTTCACGTCTTCAGTACTATTTAGGTTGAGGGCGCTTTCAAGATTCGAGCTTTTTAAATAAAAATTCAGTACTTTCATTTTATTTTAATAAAAACTATCTTCACACTTTTGTTTGGGTTACTTTTGTATTTTTCCATTCTATTTTTTATTATTATTACAAAAATCGAAAATAATTGTATTATTATTATTATTTTAATCATTGTGGAAAAAATGAAAATAGTAGTAACTGATAATCATAAATAACAATAATAATAGTGCATAATTATTTTTAATATAATAAAAACTATAATAACCTTTGGGTTATTGAGATTTTAGAAATATAGAAATATAGAAATATAGAAAAATAGGAATATATCGTTTGATATTCCTTCGACCATAAATATCAATATACTTAGTTCTTGGTAAAAATAACCCGAAATAAACGTTGACATTCCTTCTTTCACTCAATGCTTGCACAACTTAATTTATTCCGATTTTTGTCGCGCCAGTTGTTTCCTCTTCTCATCTGCCCCATTTTTCACTTCTTCGGCGCCTTTTGGGTTAAGGGCGGGGAGGGGTGGTGTTACGAGGCCTGGAAAGCGGATTCTGTGAGCAAAGGGGCTAGGTGAGAAACCGAGCGAGGTCGATGCGAAGCGCGGGTTGGATGGCGAATCAACAGACCGGAAGTTTTAACTCGACGTAGAGACGTACGACGACGAGGAAAACGAGAGAATGAGAACAACGAGACAACGACAACGACGACGACGAGGAGTACGAGGGCAATAAACGCCTCAGCCACTTCTCCAGGGGATTTTTAACGTACCACCCCCCCCCCCTCACGCTCTCTCTCTCTCTCTCTCTCTCTCTCTCTCTCTCTCTCTCTCTCTCTCTCTCTCTCTCTCTCTCTCTCTCTCTCTCTCTCTCTCTCTCTCTCTCTCTCTCTCTCTCTCTCTCTCTCTCTCTCTCTCTCTCTCTCTCGCTCTCTTTTTTTTCTCTCCGTACCTCTATACTTTTCACCCACGACGAGACAACTTTTCAACGAGCTAGATACCTCCACGTTTAGACGATACTTTCTTTTTTTTCTTTCTAATGACTTTATTTGTTACTCTTCGCGCCATTTTTATCCGGAGCTTCGAAGGCGACTTGTATCTCACTTTCAGTTGCCTCCGCGATCGGTAACTTTGTGGAACCGGAAACCGGCTGACTACGATCACGGTCCAGCGGTTACCCATCTGAGTATTGATCCCGGCGAACTCTGCTGAATACGGGAAATCGCATCGGCGGATTTACCACTGCTCGCTATTTTTCTTCGCTCAGCTTCTCTTTTCCAATTCGGGACACCCTTAAGGGCACCACCCTAGCGGCAGAAAGCAAGGACTAACTTCGACAATTTGTTTTGGGAGTATGAAAAAAGGAATAGGATTTCTTTTCAGAGGGTTATTTTTAACACATATTGACGTATAGAGAAAAGTGTTAATCATAATTTTCATACAAAATGACGGCGACAGAACCCATCTTGAAAAACGTGTTTTTTACAAAAAGGTTCACGGGAGGACGGTCCCCTCGTAAAGTATAAGACCTGGAATAAAAACAAAAAAAAATTTATATATTACTAGCTATGGGACTGCGCAGAGATATTTTTTAATCAAATTTTGAAAAAATGACTCACTTCGAAAGAAACGAATCGATTTTTTCGAAAAAAACAAGCAGTAAATTGTTCTAATAAAAAAAAAATTTAATCAAAAAACAGCCACGTACTCTCATAGAGAATGTAATTGTGAAGCTACTATCAAAGTTTCAAATCGATCCATGCAAACGTGTTCGAGTAATCCGTCCTCCCAGTTTGAAAAAAGTGGTTTCGAGAAAAACGCGTTTAAGGGGCTATACCAGTGTGAACGCTGAAAATTTGGGTGATTTGCGGGAATTTTTTGGAAAAAAAGTACTCAATTACATGTTTCGGAAAATTAAGAATATATTTGGCTATATTTGACCTATATTACATAATTTTTTCATAGAAAAATATTGAAGTCCAAGCGACTTGTGCGCTGCCTTCGGAGGCGCCAAAAAAAAGTTCCACATGATTCCGGCCAATTGAGTAGCTGAAACCGAAAAAGAAAAAATGTCGTTAAACTGGACAGTATTTCCTGTACAATGATGTAGGATTTTTTTAAATATCAAAATCTAACAAAATGGCGTAGTTAAGAAGAAAAAAAGTCTGTTTTCTTGCCTATAAAATGGTCGTTTTTTTCAATGCGAAATCGTCAATTTTTATCGAATCAAAAATATTCTACGTCATTGTAGAGTAAATATATTCAAGAGTACTCAGTTCGAATTTCAAGTCAATCGGATAATTGCTCTTTGAGTTACAATGTCAGCCAATTCGAAAAATCTCATTTCGAAAAAAACGAGTTTGAAGAGTTAACTATCGATTTTTGCAAGATAATATGATATTGATATAAATGATATAAATGATAATGATATTCTTGAAAGTATAAACTGTCGAAAAAGGCAACAAAAAAAACCGATTATTTGAAAGTGCCACACTGGTATAACCCCTCAAAGTTGTATGAGGCGCCTGAAAGAAGTCCGAGGCGCTGAGGCAAAATCAATAATTGAACGTTTAACATTTTTTTCGCTACAGGACCAATTGCATATTGTTTTTATGACCCCAAAATATTTCTTAAGCAAAAAAACGATTTTTCCAAAATACTAGAGTGGTGTGTTATCCCTCAAGGGAGTCATCCCAAGTGAGAGCTATTTTTTTCGCTTGTTTTTCGATTTTTCTTTTATGAAACATTAAAACGCACTATCTTCGAATTTTTACCACAACGAACACACTTTTGAATCGACTTTTCAGCGTTCGGAAGACACTCATGTGTTAAAAAAAAGTAGGTTGACGGCTGCTCATCTGAAACAAAAAACTCAAACGCCATTTACATTTGCATGCCTGAGGCTATCGCCGGAACTAGAGTGAAGTAAAAATATCGAAATTTTAATTTTTGGCACGGTTTTAAAAGGCTGAGTTCCGAGATACGTATTTATTTTCGACTTTTCCAGCTTAAAAAAATTATGGCAGATATCAAAAATATTCTAGCTCGGGTGAGAACTATACATGTGCTGACTATATCATAAAAAATTTAAGCGAAATCCATTCAATGCCGGGTCCATATAACACACATTTCACACAATTTGTACAAAAAAATATCTTTCGATTTTTTGCACCTGTCACACGAGATCTCGCCTTAAGGGGTCTCGATAAGCTTGCGATTCCAAAAATACATTCTTGTATCGCGTAGTTTTATAGCGTAGCGTAAAAATTGACCGAGATATGACGATTTTTGTGGCAGTCAAATCGCCCACCGCACAAACCTTTTGCTTTTGCGTTTTTCCCGTACTGTGAAACGGTGTAAGTCGTTCGTCAAAATCTATTCGTTCGATTCACTTCAAACTGGGAGAGAGCCTAGTTTATAAAATTTCCTGTCGAATGACCACATGATTTTTTAAATGTGTTTATCCATTTCTGAGAATAATGAATAATTAAAGTTATTCGTTTTGGTCGAAAAGCGAACGTTTTTTATACAGATTGCCATTATCGAAATTTAGAAAATTTCAAAAAACTACCCCGCTGTACGAAGCATTTATTGTTATACTAAAAAGGAAAGGTTGTGCGAGGACGATCTCTCCGATTTCGATGAAATTTGGCATGCTTGTAGAATGGGTAAAAATAGGCGACACGTATTTTTTTATATCTGCGAAAACCGATTTTTACGAGTTGAAACGCACCCTCCAAAATCGGGGTGTTTTTCGTTTTTCGTCGATAACGTTTTAACGGTACGAGATGTGAAAAAACTTCAAATTGCCACAATGTTTATTTTTTCGTGTACTACACATTGGTGATGAGAACGATAACGTTATCGACGAACAACGAAAAACACCCCTATTTTCGAGGATGCGTTTCACCCCTTAAAAATCGGGTTCCGCAGATATAAAAAATTACGTGGTGCCTATTTTTGCCCATTCTACAAGCATGCCAAATTTAATCGAAATCGGAGAGATCAACCTCGCAACCTTTCCTTGTAAGAGTACATTTCTCATTTTCTATTTCAGATTACCCTAGTTGCCACAACCGCCTACACCGATTGGCCATGCAGCGACAACGACACTTTGTTTAATTAATAATATCTCCATTGCTATTCAATTTTTTTGCGATTAAAAACAAACTCAAACTCGGCGAGACTACGTTACAATTGTGTGTAAAATCCCAGCCTCCTCATTCCAATACTCTCATGAGATAAAAAATATCGAAGATCGACCTGATTCC
Source organism: Ophion slaviceki (assembly GCA_944452715.1). Classification (NCBI taxonomy): domain Eukaryota; kingdom Metazoa; phylum Arthropoda; class Insecta; order Hymenoptera; family Ichneumonidae; genus Ophion; species Ophion slaviceki. The sequence continues at coordinate 9,736,413 of OX101783.1, read as the reverse complement.
TGGGCCCCCTAGCATACGCAGATCGGTTAGGGGGGGGGGGGAGATACCTTTGGGCGAGGAAAAAATTTGTTGATTTTCGTGATTCTTTTTAAAGAAAGATTTCTTCACCAATTTTGAAACTTAGAGTGTGCTTTATTACTACTTTTGGCTGTTACGTGGTATTTTCTTTTTTATGATCTTTAAAAAAGACGGACGTATAGCACGGCCTTCTAAACTGCATTTTCAAAACTAGCGTGACGTATAGCTAAAAAACTAATCTAAAACTAAATATAATTTAATTTTAGATTAGTAAAATACTTACTAGTGTAAATGTTTTTTTATCGTCTGAACTTTACTGATTAATACTTTTGATCAAAATCTACGGAATTTACCTTAGTATTAAGTTGGTCATCTATTCATTGCTTAAGGGGGGAGATACCTTTAGGCGAGGAAAAAATTTGCTGATTTTCAAGATTTTTTTAAGGCAAAAAAGAAAAAGAATTTCACTACTTACGCTTGGATTATGCTTACTACTTTTGGCCGTTACGTGATATTTTTTTTCAAAATCATAACAAATGGCGGACGTATGGCACGGTCTTCTAAACTGTATCTTCAAAATTGTCGTGACGTGTCGCTAAAAAACTAATCGACCGATTCGGCTGAAATTTCGTACAAATCTTTCTAACCTTACCGTCTAAAACATGACCCTAAATGTTCACGAAAACTGAAGAAAAAAAAGTATTTTTTATTGCAATATGTAGCCATTTGTTCGAAAAATTCTACTCTTTTTTTTCCAAAGCGCACCATTTAATCGATTTTCAACATTTCTCATTTTTTCCAGGTTCATATTCTGCGTATGAGGGTTAATGAAAGAAAAATATTCGAGTATTTTTTTTCAGATTAATCCCGCCGACGTTACGTGTCACGCCGTCTGACAACATCCACGGCAACTCGTTTAGAAGACCGCGCCATGCATCCGCCATTTTCAAAGATTAATAACAAAAAGAATACCATATATCAGCCAAAGGTAGTAATAAATCGTACCCTAAGTCTCGAAAATGGTAAAGAAATCTTTCCTTTAAAAAAAAATCATGAAAATCAGCAATTTTTTTCTCGCTCAAAGGGATTTTTTTGCTCGCCCCCTTAATACGAGATTTTTTTTTTCGTCATAGTCCTCGCCCTCCGCTCGATGATCTCTTGCCCCGTGTGGCCGCTGCGCGGAATATAATGAAATTTCATTAAAACCCGCGACCGCGATTACAACCCTGGTAGGCCATTTATCAGCGTTACGAATGGGGACGTTTCGTGCCAACTTGATTCACGCGTACGTACCCGCGAGCATCGCGAATTTCATGAATTTCTCTACCTGTACACCCCTTCAGCCTCTGCCTTGCCGTACACGCACCGAACAGGCGAGTTGTGTTCTTCGTCTATGGTTTTTTTTTCCTTTTTTTATCCACAATTTATTTTCGCATCAATCTTGTCCGTTAGTCCTCTTTGTTGCGTGATCGCTTTTTTTGTTTCTTCTTCTTCTTCTTTTTCTTTTACCTCCCAGCCATTAAACCGTAAAAAGTGTCCAAGCTGCGCGCAATACTTGCGAGACAAATTCGTCTCGGGATATACATGCTTGACGGGATAAAAAGACACATACACGCATTTTTATTTTCGTGGGCGGCCGTGTCAAGCCCTGAGAAGGACAGGTGGGGCACGGTACAAAAAAATATAAACGTTGAATCTCGTGGAAGACGAACTCGTTCCAATGAACGACGTGTCTTTTTTTGGCTTATTTTTTTAGTACCCTGCCTTACCTGCTCTTCATCAGATCCTACATGTATTTTTTTAATTGCTAATTTTATATTTTATATAATTTATATTTTATATCAGTACTAACCTGGGCACGCGGCTTTGCCCGAGCTTTACCGGATAAAATAGTTATTCTGACTACCTGATCTACAGTTTTTGATAATTCACTTTGCTTCTTTCTTTTTATTTATATTCCATATACAGGGTGTTAGGAAGGCCGATGCAAAGCCTTAAGGGGGTGATAGGTAACCTCGTTAGGAACATATCCAACCTAGGTTACCTTAGTCCAAAGTCTAACGATTTTGAGTTATCATGGTAAGTATGATTTTTGGAAAATTTCCCAAAATCAGGTACTATCTCGTTTACTTCTTAGAGGCCGTGCATAAATTACGTAACGCAAAATTTCCCAATTTTTGACCCCCCCTCCCCCCCCCCACGTAACGGGACCGTAACGCTTCGCCAGAACCCCCCCTCCGATTCCGTTACGTAACGGGTGCTTTGTCGTCAATAATTGCGATTTTTTTCATAGACATAACTAATTATGAAAGGATCGGGTTTGTATTCATTTTATGAAATATATATTCATCTAGTTTTATACCAATTTTTATGACAAAATTTTGAAAATAAACCGAGATATATGCCTTGATTTGAGGACGAAAATAAAAAATGCTCTGCATTGTGACATCGATATCTTTATGAAAGGTTATCTGTAAATTAAAAATCAACAATTTATCGATATCTATGCAACTGTAGCTATCGTTATGCGTAGCCGTTTTTTATTTTGTTTTTTTTACATAATGCCGACAGTTTGAATTTTTTTTTTATTTTCAAGGCCATTTTTCGGTATTCAAGAAGTCTTTAAAAATAGTAATTATCAAATGTTCAAAACGCGAATATGCACAGCCACTGCGCATAGTCACTGCGATTACAAAAATGTTTTTAAAAAAATTGAAAATCGGTTGATAAGTTTTTAAGTATTCGCTCGGACAAGGTCGAAAAAACTAGTTTCGAGAAAAACGCGTTCAAAGTTTTCGTTCCGTGTTTCTTGATATAAAGCTACGATTTTTTCTAGAATATTGATACATACATTGAAGTATCTAGTCGCGGGCGATATGACGGTTCTTCATTTTCATGATAGTTCACAAAATAATAAGAGCCTGTACTTTATCTATTGTAAATGATGCCACACCTGTAGAGACTGAGGCCCCTAACCGGTCGCTCTACCTGTTCTCACTAAAGTGACTATAACTCCGTCAATTTTCGGATTGTGAATAAAAATGTTGCCAACATATTTTTCAATACATGTACTTTCAAGAATTATTTTTAAAAAATGTCCTTCAAATTTTGCTTGGGGGATGTGGGAAAGCTACTGTGCAACTTCTTGCACAGTGATTGTCCCCCTTAATTGACATTGCGTATAGAAAGCTGTGAGCTGTCCACGGTAAAATTGCACTCGAGGTTAAAATTAAAAACTTAAACATGCAGAGATTCTGCTATTTCTGGTAGTTTTAAAATCGTGACGTAACGCAAACCTTGACCCCCACTCCCTTCCTAGGTACGTAGACCGTAACGCCTGGCCGACCACCCAATTGCGTTACGTAATTTATGGACGGCCCCTTATAGGTATTTTTACTTTTTGACAAGTTTTTAATTACTCAACACGTCTGATTTAGTTAGTTGTGTCGATTCAGATGATTGCATTGGTGTTTGTCGATTGAATACCCATTTAGCTAAGACGCAAATCGGGTTTTAGTTACCAATTATTGACTGTTTGAACATTATGAACGAGTTAGTACCTAACTTTGGGAAATTTTCAACAAATCATACTTACCATGATAACTCGAATTCTTTCGACTTTGGGGCTAGGGTAACCTAGGTTAGATATGTTCCTAACGAGGTGCCCTATCATCCACTTAAGTCGACCTTCCTAACACCCTGTGTACTGACTTTTTGTCCGTTACATTTTTATCATATCTGTGAAGAGATTATTTACTTGCGAAAGTTTCAATGGAAATCACATTAAGGGGCGTCCACTTTGAAGCCACGAAAAAAGGCTATTTTCGCGATTTTTGGAGGATTTTGTAAAAGATATGAATATAAAAGTTGTTGGGCTTGATAAATAACGTCTTGAAATACATTTTTTTTTTATTTAATTCATTTTTATCCATTTTCAAGCACAAAAACTATAGTTTAACGTAACGCCTCAAAAATAGGTGGGCTAGGTAGCTCCATCACAACTCGGCAACGGCTTGTCTGAAAGAAAAAAAAACAAAGTCCATTAGATTCAGTATGACACCAGCTACAAAATGACCCTCGGATATAAAGTTTTATCAAAAAATAAAAAAATGGCAGATGAAAGATGAAAAAAGTAAAAGACAACGCGTTTTTTCGCAATTTTTCGCAAAAAAAAGAGCAAACATCAAATTTTTAAAACCATCGAGGGTCATCTTGTTGTCAATCATGTTTACAATATGTGGTACAAATTTCAAGAGAACCGGTTTATTAGTTTTAGAGATACGATGGAGCTAGATTTTGAAAACGTTGTTTCGAGAAAAACGCGTTTGAAGTTTATACTATGAAAAACTCTTACCTAAACTCAATCGGCAATTTCTGCACCGTACAAAATCCCGTCTGATTGCGCATCATCGTCGATTTCTTCAAGTCTTGCTTGCTTTCGATTTTTTGAAATTTTCAAAGTGGACTGGCCCCTTAATTGGTCTTAGTTTTACTAAATAAAAAAATACTAAAAATAAACCGTTAAATTTTGGATAACATATACTTATAACAAAGTAGTACGTCTGCCTGTCTGTAAGTCCGTTTATCCTCACATCACTTAAAAACTACTGAACCGAATGAAATATGGTTTTCTCTGTTGTATAGCTTAAAATGCCGCGAAGGTGATGGTATATGTTTCATCTAAGGGGGTAAATTTTGTCAAATCGGTTACATTTTAATTTTAGATGACTCCTTTCAGCTCAGCGAAGGATCTTGTTGTCTTTACTACTCAACCCTTAAGTTAAAAACTATTAAATTGCTCTCAAGTTGAAAAACTATTAAATATTAAATTGTCTCGATCTTAGGAACACGCGTTGATCGGATACTAGTAATCAGCGATGTACTCCTAGACCATACGATACTTGAAATCTTATTTTATTTACATAATTTGAAAAAGTTATATAAAAATATAAACCTTGATCACATAACTATTACACATTGCATGAAATATATTTAGTCACATAGACTTTGGCCGTCGTCTTGCCAGCGAAAAAAATATATATCTCCATTTTACTGCTGACATATATTTGATGGTTTGAAACGAATACAGTCGAGTATTTATTGACAGTGGATATAAGGTAGTTCCGGTATCGTGACGGGAATTAACTGGTTCGACATACACGAAATGTATAACGAAAAATTGTGTCTTCCCGAGCTTTTTTTCTTAAGGGGTCTTTTCACTTTAGACGCTAAAAAAGGCTATTTTCATGATTTTTTTGGTAGGTTTATATTATAGACATTGATGTAAAAGTTGTTACACTTAATAGATACACTTTCGAAATACATTTGAAAAAAAAAATATTTATTCAAGTCACTATTTATAGACGAAAATGGTAGTTGAAAAATGTCCTTAAAAAATGTTAGGTCTTCCCCGTTGAAATCTCGGAGATGGATCATCAGAAAAAAAATCAAACGGTTTTAGATTCAGTATGTTAATGGCTATAGCGCATATCATTCGATTTTTTATATATGCAAAAATAACAAAATGGCGGACATTTTTCGGAAAGACAAAAAAAATGTTTTTTTTTCACTGTTTTTGGCAACAAAAAGATTGTAAATATCGAAAAAATTTTAAATCCTTTATATGCGCTATAGCCATAGTTGCGAAGAACATGTGGTTAAAATTCCATAAGGATTGGTTCATTAATTTCGATATTTTTATCAACAAGCCGCCGAAAAACGGTGTTTTGAGAAAAACGCGTTTTAAGTTTGTTTGCGTTACATAAATACATAAAAAAATGTTTGTAATGCATTTCGAAAGTGTAATTATTAAGTGTAACAACTTTTATATCAATATCTATAATATAACCCTATAACAAAAATTCATGAAAATAGCCTTCTTAGCGTCTAAAGTGAGAAGACCCCTTAACCATGCACGCGAAATCGTTGCACAACATTCCCAGTGTACTTGTGTGGCACATACGTTGGACTATTATATAATGGTGATATCAATTTTATGTTATATTGGTAATATAATTTTTTTCAGTGAAGATAAAATATTTGGAAAATATTATTCCTAAGGTTTAACAGTTTTATGTACAACATTTCTAGTAAACTGGCTTGGCTAGTTTAAAAAATGTTATCTCATTTCTTTTTATACTTTTGATTAATTCAAAAAATAGATCAAGACCATTGCTTGAATTAAAAGAAAAAATAATTATAAGGTAAATCAGAATATTTTCATACGTCAAAATAAGCGATAATGTTTTTGAGGGAATTCTTTTATTATTTGGTGTTCATTTTTTGCTTTTTAAACGGGATTTCATATCTTTTTGGAAAGGAGAAAATCGTCATTTCCTTTAGCTTCAGTATAATATACTATAATTAGACATTATAATTATGATTATATATATATTATAATGTATTATTCCCATTATGATATATTTTATAAACTGAATATATTAATAAACCGAAAATAACACACGCCCGTATATCTGTATATATATATATATATATATATATATATATATATATATATGTATAAATTTGTCAAATGAAAAGACCGTGAGCACGTAGCAGGTGAATCACGCAATATCCTCCCCTTGCCCCGCTTGCTCGAAAGGCCGAGAAAGATCGTGTTTATGCTTTGTAAAAATTGTTCGAGCGTGTCGAACAGTCGAAGGCGAATTCCCGTTTCGAAAAAAAAAGAAGAAAAAAAAAGTTTCCAGAAGGACACAATTTTTGTCCCCAAACTTGTTCACATTTACTTCGATTATTTTCCGCCTCGATAAATCACATTTAAACTGGCGGGACGGTTTTTCGGTGCATTCTCTCGACCGTAACAGTGCGCCGAGGTGAAAATGCTTATTTCGCGTTGCACGCATCGGGTCCGGAATAATGGCGGAACTTTGCGAGACTTATTCTCGAGATCTGGGCGTGCAACGAGAAGAGAGAAAGAGAGAGAAAGAGAGAGAGGGGGGGGACCGAGAGATAAAAAGCAAAAAAAAGAAAGAGTCGAGATTGAAATTTTCTTACACTTTTTGCACTCGTTCGTACTCCTATGACATAGCCTTGTACGTGCAGCAACATCCGTGAATAGGAGAACTTAACTCGTTAAGGGTGCTCCTCGGGAGGATTTGACCCTTGGATTGCTTTCCGTCGCGAGGATCGTCAAACCTTCTCTTCTTTATGTGTGTGTATATATATATATATATATATATATACATATACATAATACATATACAGGGTGTCCTATTATGAATGGACAATCCTGCAACTGTCGATAGCTCAGATCATGTCCTACTATATGCTAAAATTCCAGTTTAAGGGGTTAGGCCACAGTAACGAGTATAAAATCATGTGCAAATTTAATAATTTTTTTTCGTATGAAAAAGTGATTCATTCATAAAATTAATTACACATCTATTTAGTATGAATATCAAGCTGTTAGAATATATATTAATTTTTTTTCGATGTACAAAATGCCCGACTACTAATATTTTATTTTGTTGTCTTTTTTTAGGCGCTCCGCGGCGTGACATTTAGCGTCCAAAATTTTTTACCTAGAACAAAAAATAAAAATTCTCGTCAATCTACATTAGAATACTTGGAGAAGTACGTACGGAATTCAAAAAATATTGTTTTTTTCAAAAGTTGTAGGTATTTGAACTTGAGAAATGAATTTTCAGTGAAAAATTTCGTTACAACTGCTCATAAACCGCTCATAAAATGAAAAGTTTTCGATTTATCCAAAATTCCGTACGTATTTCTCTGCGAAATGCAATTAGGAACATAACTTTTAAATTTGAAGTAAATCGAGTGAAAATAGTTGTGGGTTTGGGTGGTTTCACCCCTTAATATAGGGGTGGTTCACCCCTTAATTATTTTTTTTGCAATGTCACTATAGTGGATTTTTCTTTGCTTCGGATTAGAAGAATTTTCGTTTTTGTTTCATTAATATCGGTGGACCTTGTGTGTGAAACTGCGATATTACCCCTAGAGATGCCTTTTTTCGAGGGGGGTTTCGCCTCTTAAAACCGTTTTTCCACCGATCAATAAATACGTATCGCTTACCTTTCGGTGCTTTATAACATATCCACATTTCAACAAAATCGAAGGGTGTCACCAATTGGCAGAATATGCGTAGTAAATTTTTTTACACCGCAGGCTATCAAAGTGAGATGTTTGAATTGGTTTGAATGAAAATTCTGCATAAGATCTTTTTTCATAAACTTTCTTCAACATTTAAGGTAAAAAAATAAGACTTTTCTAGATAAAACAACTAATGAAGAGTATTTTCTTTAACCGGGTGAAAAAAAGTTATCATTTGCAGAAATGGCATGCGAAAAAACAAAAGCTGATGATTTTTCTCATGAAAACCGTGGGACTTTTACTAAACTGAAATTCCAGCACATAGTAGAACTTGATGTAACCTATAGACAGTTACAGGATTATCCATTCCTAACAGGTCACCCTGTATATACAGGGTGTCCCTCTTATCTCCGTCATCCGAAAAAACTCGGTAATTAACGTCGTCACAAAAAAATGTTCCAGACAAAAGTTGTACGGTGTGAAGGGGGCCATCAAATGCGACCAATTTTTTTTTCGGTGGAGGCGCTGATGAAATAGTGCAGGTCACCTCCACTTTTTAATGGAATGGTACATTTTATCCTACCATCTTATGGATCACGTCAACCCGCATAAAAAGCATTGGTGTTTGTCTATTGAATACACATTAAGCTAAGACGCAAAAAAGTTTTAAGGGGTTACCCCCACTTGCCATTTTGAAAAAATCGTTTTTTTTTATTGCATTTTTTTGAAATATAAGTATCCGGGCCCATACTTCTGTATGGGCCCGGAATAGATGACTCTATGTAAGTTTACAAAAAAAAATATTTTCTTCGTGTAAACTGAAATTGAAACTTCAAATGCGTTTTTCTCAAAATGGCATTTCTGAAGTCGGTGACCAAGATTACACGAACACTAATGAACCGATCTTCTTGAAATTTTGCAGGCTTATTTAATACATAAAAATGTAGTCTTTAATCGTTCGATTTCTTTTTTTGAAAAAATGGCCGTTTTATAGCAAAAAACGGCCGTTTTTTTTTCGTTAAAATCGAACCATTAACTTTGACTGTCCGCCATTTTGTGAAAAATGAATATTTTTTTAAATCCTTCGATTAAGGCCATGTGCCACACGTCGGAAAATTTCGACGCGGCCTCTCGTTACGTCGGTAGCGCAGATCTCGCAGTTTTTAGCTACGAGTTACTACCGACGGATGGCGCAACGCTCGCGAATTTGGCCCCGATACTTCGCACTGGGACGAAGTGTCGAGGCCGCGTAGTCGACGATCGCTAAGCGCGCACGTGTGTGTGTGAGTGTGTATGTTCCATACGCCGGCTGTGTTTGGAAAGAAGGCGACGATCGCTAAGCGCGGTCGTGTGTGTGAGTGTTATCTGCGCTACGCCGACCACGCGCAGAGAGCAAAGGCGAGGATCGCGAAGCGCGTATGCACACACGCTTAGCGACCATGGTACGCTTGGAAGCATACGCTCGCTCGGCAGGAGAGCGGTGAAACATTGTAACAGTTTACATTATATATGCAAACTGCCTTGGATCGATTAATTTTTTTGACGACGGTCATCGGTGAAAATTTTATTCGCTTGAGCTTTCTGGCAAACGGGGTTCGCTAGAGACTCGTTTTGTGGAAGGATGCTGGCATTTACACATGTTTTTAAATTAAAACAAATAAGCTCGAGCCCTATTTGTAATCCCGATGCCGTTTACCGTCGACGAATTCTATCTTTGCCAAAATCTCGAGTGAATGAGATTGCCCGAAACTCACTCTACAAGAGAGTGGTAAAATTTTACAATGCTCAATGTTTAAATTAATGCGTTCGGCATTTTTATCTCTGCCAGGGTTCATCTTCGGCAGGTTCTCGAAGGGTCTAATTTTCGAGCAATAAATATCGCTAGCCTCGCTCTACGGAAGAGCGGTGAAATTTTTCGATCGCCAATTGTTTAAACAAATGGCCTTAAATCGATTTATTTTGTCGACGACGGTCATCGGAGTAAATTCCATAACGGTTGAACTTTCTAGCAAATGGGGTGTTTGCTAGAGACTCGTATTGTGGAAGGGTGCTGACATTTTCCCATCCCTTTTTAATTAATTTAAACAAATACGCTCGAGGACTATTTTGAATCTCGATGCTGCTTATCGTCGACAAGTTCGATCTCTGCCAAAATCTCGAGCGAGCGAGCGAGATTGCTCGAGACTTACTCTACAAACGCGTTGCAAAATTTTAGAATGCTCATTGTTTAAACAAATGCGTTCGGAACTTTTGTCTCTGCCATGATTTTTTTCAGGAGGTTGTCTGCGGCCGACCAAATTCGCGAGCGAACGAGATCGACCGAGTCTCACTTTGCGAAAAAGTGGTGAAATCTTATAATTATTGCGAAAATAAATACGTTTAGCATTTTTTTCTCTCTGCCGGGATTCATCTTCGGCAGGTTCCTCCAAGGATCGAATTGTCCAGCAATGGCGATCGCAGGAGTCTCGCTCTACAGAAGAGCGGTGAAATTTTACGATCGCGATATGTTTAAAGGAGGACGCCGGTGGAAAATTTTCGAAAAATCATATTTTGGAAAAACTTTAAAAAAATCCTTATAACCTCCAAAAATATGATGAATATTCGTTTATAGCCAAAAATCTTCTAACCATTTTTTAAGATGTTTATTTAGCGATCTACAATATAAATCTTAAAAAAAAGATTTTCTATAACAATAAAAATATAAAAAATAAAATGTGAGCAAGAGCATTCGTTGCGGTCCAACGATGCAAACTTCAACAGCAAGGAGAGGGTTGACTGAAAAATAGCAGTGCTAGTTTTCAGTCAACTTATCGCGCAATAAAGATTGCTAGCCTCGCTCTACGGAAGAGCGGTGAAATTGTTCGATCGCCAATTGTTTAAAAAAATTGCCTCAAATCAATTTCTTTTGTCGACGACGGTCATCGGAGTAAATTCCATAACGGTTGAATTTTCTAGCAAACGGCGTGTTTGCTAGAGACTCGTATTGTGGAAGGGTGCTGACATTTTCCCATCCCTTTTTAATTGATTTAAACAAATACGCTCGAGGACTATTTTGAATCTCGATGCTGCTTATCGTCGACAAGTTCGATCTCTGCCAAAATCTCGAGCGGGCGAGATCGCTCGAGACTTACTCTACAAACGAGTTGCAAAATTTTAGAATGCTCATTGTTTAAACAAATGCGTTCGGAATTTTTCTCTCTGCCATGACTTTTTTTCGGCAGGTTGTCTGCGGCCGACCAAATTCGCGAGCGAACGAGATCGACCGAGTCTCACTTTGCGAAAAAGTGGTGAAATCTTATAATTATTGCGAAAATAAATACGTTTAGCATTTTTTTCTCTCTGCCGGGATTCATCTTCGGCAGGTTCCTCCAAGGATCGAATTGTCCAGCAATGGCGATCGCAGGAGTCTCGCTCTACAGAAGAGCGGTGAAATTTTACGATCGCGATATGTTTAAAGGAGGGCGCCGGTGGAAAATGTTCGAAAAATCATATTTTGGAAACACTTTTAAAACATTCTTATAACCTCCAAAAATATGATGAATATTCGTTTATAGCAAAAAACAGTTTTAAAGCGGTTTTCGAGCTATTTTTTTAAGTTTCCGGCGCTGAAAAGCATCTTTGGCGATGCCATGCCGGCAGTCGCAATTCTCAACTCTTGTAAACCTATTATCTATGGGGACAAATTCACCGACTAAAAATAGTTTTATTTTCGACCAAAAGGCCGCATTAGATTATGGAAACAAAACTTCTCCAGCTCTCTCGTCTAACATAGTGTTAATCTAGTGTTTTTTGAAGCGCTGTATGAATGTAAGAAATGGTCGCATCGAGATGAAAAAACGCATTATGAAGCTTCAAATGTCTACTTTCGAGATCTGTCGGCAAAATGAATTTGTGAGCTACTGTTATCGCGCAATAATAAAAAATAGCGAGAGAAAATTTGTTTCCAAATTTTTTGAGTTTTTTTTTCAAGTCCACACGCTCGAGAATGTTATTTGAGTTAAATACATGTATAGCTCAGTTAGCTTGTTTGTTCAGCTTCAATTTGGTTTTTTGTTTCTCTACGTGAATTTTATGCTGACATATCCGACTTTGAATGTAGAAAGATCCTTTTGCCTTCGATCATCGATATCTGAGCAACCAATGATTGTAAGGGCGGCTTTAAAAACTTAAACAAATTGCCTACACGACCCTTTCGTTGATTTTTTACAAAAAAAAATACATTTTTTTCACCATTTATATTAATTTGAAAAATGACAAAAAAATACTTTTAATGGTGTTTCAGTAGATGTACTACTACTTTATATATTATAGTAAATGTACAACACTTTAAATATTAATGGAAAGATTAATGTTGCCTGGTTGTTTTTCTGCTTAATGTAGCCCCAGTAGCCCTGTAAATTTTCAATTTGATCTATCGAACCGTTTTTCCGGACCGATTCTTCAAAGTTGTACAAAACAAAGGAAGAAGTGTATTGTTCCTAAACATCGTGTAATCATCATCAGAATGAAAAAAAAACAATTTTCTTCGACTCTTTGCACAACTTTTCACGACTAGTTGCTTATTAAAGTCAAGAAAAAAAAATCGAAAATCTCCATTTCTTTTTTTTTACTAAATTTGTCAAATATTTCAGGAAACAATACTGACTCTTTTTTTACACGATTCGACCTTTGCGCACCATAATTTCACTTACCTTTAATTGCGTTAATTAAAAGTTGATACTCCCAAGCTGTATTCACTAGTCGATCTGAGAACTTGTATGAGATTAATTCTCGATATTTTCTGCGTAGGTTATTAGGGTTACAAAAAACACTTTCTTTTAAAACTAATCCCTTTTTGAAAAAAAAAACCACTTAACATTTTTTTCCAACTAATCTTTTTCTACGTTTTTGGTAAAAAAATACTTTGGTAAAAAAAATAATTTGGTAAATTAATTTTTTTCTACGTTTTGGTAAAAAAAATTAATGTAAAGTTTTTGTTAACTTTAACTTTTTTCAATTTTTTTTCATGCCTAGTTTGAAAAAAAAAACTATTTTCTCGAACCCTCATAACCTTCGTAGAAAATATCAAAAGTTCATCGCATAAATGTTCTCAGATTGACTATTGAATACAGCTTGGGGTTATCAACTTTTAATTAACGCAATTAAACATTAGTGAAATTATAGTGCGCAAAGGCCGAATCGGGTAAAAAATGAGTCAGTATTATTTCCTGAAATGTTTTACAAAGTTAAAAGAAATATTTTTTTTTAATTGAAATTTTTAGATTTTTTTTTCTTAAATTTAACAAGAAACTAGTGCAAAGTTGTGAAAAGATTCGAAGAAAATTGGTCTTTCCATTTTGATGATGATTAAACGATGTTTAGAAACAATACTCTTGTGCCTTTCATTGTTCTCTAAAACATTGATCAATCAGTCCGGAAAAACGGTTCGATGGATCAATTTGAAAATTAACAGGGCTATTGGGGCTACATTACGCTTGTAAAAAACGCGGCAACATTAGTGTTTGCATCAATATTTGTAAAGTAGTAGCAGATTTACTGACAAACTATAAAAAATCACTTCTTGTCCTTTTTTTTCAAATTAATGTTAACAGTGAAAAAATGTTTTTCTGAAAGATCAACGAAAGGGACTGGTAGGAAATTTATTCAACTTCTCAAAGCTGCCCTTTAATCGCGATCATTGGTTGCTGAGATATCGATGATCGAAGATAAAAGGATCTTCTTTCATTTAAAGTCGGATAGCTCAGCAAAAAATTGACGTAGAGACAAAAAAAGCAAATTAAAGCTCAATCAACAAGCTAGCAGACCTATACATTGAGTTTCGTGAAAAAAAATTACCTAGCCCGTGAACCCTTGAAAAAAAAACATAAATTTCGCAATTTTTTCCTCATCTATTCTTATGATTGCGCGATAACCGCAGCTAACAAAAAATGTTTGCCAGAAGATCGCGAAACTAGAAACTTGAAGCTTCAAAGGCTTTTTTTAAATCTCGATGCGACCATTTTTCATATAGATACAGCGCTTCAAAAAACACGAACAAAATGAACAAATTTTCTGTTCCTTTAATTTTTCGGAGTAGTACATAAAAATGATGGTCGAAAACACGAACTGTTTTTGAAACACGTTACTATTTTTTTAAAAATTATTTTGAAAATTCTCCCCGTACTTGACTTCTAAAAATAAATATTTAACGAAAATATTTCACTCTTAGTACCAGGATTAAATTTACGATAGTTCTACGGCGTTCGCGGAGAGAATATGAGGTTGAAGTTTGTATCTTTGGAACGCAACGAAAATTAATGTTTGTGAATTCCTTAAATTTATTTTAGCAAACTTTGCTTACAAAAATCTTCTAACCATTTTTAAAGATGTTTATTTAGCGATCTACAATATAAATCTTTAAAAAAAAACATCTTCTATAACAATAAAAATATAAAAAATAAAATGTGAGCAAGAGCTTTCGCTGCGTTCCTAGGATGCAAACTTCAACAGCATGGAGGGGGTTGACTGAAAACCAGTAGTGCTATAGCAACCCGAGCACCGTGATTTTCTATTCTTTTCAAATAAACTCGTTTTACATACTTCAATATATACCTAATGAAGCCTTAAAGTTATTTTGATTATATATTTTATTGCTGTATTTTTTTTTTAATAAAGAAAACGGTCGAAAATGGGCAGTGACGGTAGTGTCCTCCTTCCTTGCGTGATTTTCACCCGAACGAATTTGAAAGAAAATGGTGACTTTCCCAAAATTGGAAGTTTTCATACATTTTTTACAATTTAACTTCCGAGTTGTTGAAGACTTGCCCTGTGGAAAGGTGGTGACATCTTGCCATCCGTTTTAATAAATTTTAACAAATACCTCGACCACGCTTCATATGCACTTTGTCCACCGCTCGCCTCACAAAGACATGGGTACCGTGCTGCTGCATCCGACGGCGGAGATTTATCCAAAAGCTTGATCGGCGAAATTTTGTTCATCGTTCACCGGTATCGAGCAACAGAGAAGAAACACTGTCTCGTCGGTCACGACAGAGCTCGAGCAATAAAGAACATATTTTCTCATGAGCCTTACAGGCAGAGCAGAGGCAGAGCACATTCTGTCTTGCATTCCTTGTCACCGACACAATCGAGAACAATCTCACGCCTTCCGATGATATTTTCGTGCCGACCCCGTTGAGTCCCTCGCTTCCGAGTTGCTGCAAACAACAAAAATTGTGACGTTATCGACCATCCTTGCCAATTGAACAACTGCCCTTGAACAAATATATCACTTTTTACAGACTACTCTAAAGAATTAAAGGAACAAAAATTTCTTCAATTTTTCAAAGTGTTTTTTCAAGTGCGTGAAAAATGGTCGCATCGAGATGAAAAAAGCATCATGAAGCTCCAAGTTTCTAGTTTCGAGATCTGCCGGCAAAACAAATTGGTGAGCTACTGTTATCGCGCAACGATAAAAAATAGCGAGAGAAAATTTGTTTCTAAATTTTTTGGTTTTTGTTTCAAGGGTCAACGCTCTCGAGAATGTTATTTCAGTTAAATCCATGTATCCAGTTAGCTTGTTTATTCAGCTTCAATTTGGTTTTTTGTCCCTCTACGTCAATTTTTTGTTGAGATATCCGACTGAATGAAAAAGATCCTTTTGTCTTCGATCATCGATATCTCAGCAACCAATGATCGCACGGGCAGCCTTGAAAACTTAAAAAAATTTCCTACAAGATCCTTTTATTGATTTTGTAGAAAAAAAACATTTTTGTCACGATTAATATTAATTTGAAAAAGGACAAAAAATGAGTTTTTATGGTTTTTCAGTAAATGTACTACTACTTTGTGAATATTGATAAAGACTAATGTTGCCCGGTTGTTTTTCTGCTTGTTGTACCTCCAAGAGCCCTGTAAACTTTCAATTTTATCCATCGAATTGTTTTTCCGGACCAATTTATTAAAATTTTACAAAACAGAGGAAGAAATGTATTGTTCCTAAACATCGTGTAAACATCAGAATGAAAAAACCAATTTTCTTCGACTTTTTTCACAACTTTGTACTAGTTGCTTGTTAAATTCAAGAAAAAAAAATTCGAAAAATTTCAATTTTTTTTTTTTCATATTTGTAAAACATTTCAGGAAACAATACAAACTCATTTTTTACACAATTCGACCTTTGCGCAACATAATTTCACTGATCTTTAATTGCGTTAATTAAAAGTTAATTAAAAACCCCCAAGCTGTATTCACTAGTCGACCTGAGAACTTAAATGAGATTAATTCTCGATATTTTCTGGGAAGGTTATTAGGGTTACAAAAAAACAGTTTCTTTGAAAACTAATATTTTTTTGGAAGAAAAAAACAATTAAAATTTTTTGGAAACTAATCTTATTATTGGTAACTTTTTTCTACATTTTGGTAAAAAAAAATGAATCTAAAGTTTTTGTAAACTTTAACTTTTATCAATATTTCTTCATGCCTAGTTAAAAAAAAACTGTTTTCTGGAACCCTAATAACCTTCGTCGAAAATTTCAAGAGTTAATCGCATAAATGTTCTCAGATCGACTATTGAATACAGCTTGGTTATCAACTTTTAATTCATGCAATTAAAGATGAGTGCGTTAATTATAGTACGCAAAGGCCGAATCGTGTAAAAAATGAGTCAGTATTGTTTCCTGAAATGTTTTACAAAGTTAAAGGGAATTAAAATAAAATGAAATGTTTCGAATTTTTTTTCTTAAATTAAACAAGAAACTGGTGCAAAGTTGTGAAAAAAGTCGAAGATAATTTGTCTTTCTATTTTGAAGATGATTACACGATGTTCAGGAAAAATACACTTGTGCCTTTAATTGTTCTGTAAAACATCAGTCCGGAAAAACGGTTCGATGGGTCAATTTGAAAATTAACAGGGCTGTTGGGGCTACATTACGCTGAAAAAAAACGCGGCAACATTAGTTTTTCCATCAATATTTGTAAAGTAGTAGTAGATTTACTGACAAACTATAAAAAGTCACTTTTTGTCCTTTTTTCAAATTAATGATAAGGGTGAAAAAATGTTTTTCTCAAAGATGAACGAAAGGGGCAGATAGGAAACTTATTCAAGTTTTCAAAGCTGCCGTTTAATTCCCGTTCCGATCATTGGTTGCTGAGGTATCGATGATCAGAGACAACAGGATCTTTTTTATTTAGAGTCAGATATCTCAGCAAAAAATTGATGTAGAGAGACAAAACAACCAAATTAAAGCTGAATCAACAAGCTAACTGACCTATACATTGAATTTTGTGGAAAAAAATGACCTAGCCCGTGAACCCTTGAGAAAAAAACATAAATTTGGAAATTTTTTTCCTCAGCTATTTTTTATGATTGTGCGATAACCGTAGCTCACAAATAAATTTTGCCAAAAGATCTCGAAACTAGAAACTTGAAGCTTCAAAGTCTTTTTTTCATCTCGGTACGACCATTTTTCACATAGATACAGCGCTCCAAAAAACACTTAAAAAAATGAAGAAATGTTCTGTTCTTTTTATTTTTCGGAGTAATATATAAAAATTATGGTCGAAAATACGAACTTTTGTTCAAACTCTTTTCTATTTTTTTCAAAATTGTAATGAAATTCCCCCCCGTACTTGACATCTAAAACTAACATAATTAGCCAAAATATTGCACACTTAGTTTCAGGATTAAATTTACAATAGTTCTCTGCATTCTGCGGAGAGGCTATGAGGTTGAAGTTTGGATCGTTGGAACGCAACGAAAATTAATATTTGTGAACTCCTTTAATTTATTTTTTCGTTTCGTGCCGAAGCACGAATCGAATTGAAATTTACCTTCGGCATGAACCAATTTGTGTCGAAGGACGAATTGCCAAGGAAGCATCCTTGGCGATACATCCCTTCGCTCGGTATATTCTAATCTGATTCGAACGTGAAATCCTCACCGATTTTACGTTTGAATCCGTGTGAAATATACCGAGCGGAGATATTCCTCACCAAGGGTGCTTCCTTGGCAATTCGTGCTGCGTCACGAATCGACTCGTGCCAAAGCTAAATTCCAATTCGAGCTAATTTTCCATTTGCTTTTTACCAAAGCACGAATCGAATTGGAATCTAGCGTCGGCATGAACCAATTTGTGTCGAAGCACAAATTGCCAAGGAAACATCCTTGGCGATCAATCTCTCTGCTCGGTATATTCTAATCTGATTCGAATGTCAAATCCTCGTCGATTTCACGTTTGAATCCGTGTGAAATATACTGAGCGGAGATATTCCTCACCAAGGGTGCTTCCTTGGCAATTCTTGCTGTGTCACAAATCGACTCGTGCCAAAGCTAAATTCTAATTGGAGCAAATTTTCCATTTGCTTTATACCGAAGCACGAATCAAATTGAAATCTAGCTTCGGCATGAACCAATTTATGTCGAAGCACAAATTGCCAAGGAATCATCCTTGGCGATACATCCCTTCGCTCGGATGCTTCCTTGGCAATTTGTGCTTCGACACAAATTGGTTCATGCCGAAGCTAGATTCCAATTCGATTTGTGCTTCGGTACAAAGAAAATGGAAAAATTAGCTCGAATTGGAATTTAGCTTTGGCACGAGTCGATTCGTGACGCAGCACAAATTGCCAAGGAAGCACCCTTGGTGAGGAACATCTCCGCTCATTATATTTCACATGGATTGAAACGTGAAATCGACGAGGATTTCACAGTCGAATCAGATTAGAATATATTATATACTAATCTGATTCGACTGTGAAATCCTCGTCGATTTCAAGTTTCAATCCATGTGAAATATAATGAGCGGAGATGTTCCTCACCAAGGGTGCTTCCTTGGCAATTTGTGCTGCGTCACGAATCGACTCGTGCCAAAGCTAAATTCCAATTCGAGCTAATTTTTCCATTTTCTTTGTACCGAAGCACAAATCGAATTGGAATCTAGCTTCGGCATGAACCAATTTGTGTCGAAGCACAAATTGCCAAGGAAGCATCCTTGGCGATAAATCTCTCTGCTCGGTATATTCTAATCTGATTCGAATATGAAATTCTTGTCGCTTTCACGTTTGAATCCGTTTGGAATATACCAAGCGGAGAGATTCCTCATCAAGGATGCTTCCTTGGCAATTCGTCCGAAGCCGTTGAGTACCCAAAGTACGATAGCATGTACGTACCTTGACTTCGGGTGCTTTTTCCTTCGGCTTCTCGCTGTCACGATGTACCTCGATCTTCTTCTTCGTGCAATAGTCCGCAGCAGTTTTCTCGTCGATTATTTCCTTGTCGGGCTTCGTTGTCGGGATTTCTCGTCGATGGTGTGCCGGCGTCCTGAGGCGTCGCCCTCGACCACCGGGCTCGTTTCTTTTTTCACGGCAAATAAACACTCACCAAAACGCGACGAACATAAACTCCACTCTATCACACACTACTTTACACATCGTTTGAAATATATTTCAAACAAATGTGCGAGGTTAGAGCTCAGGCTTTCGACCTGTCAAAAATAAATTGTTCCGGAAGGAGGCGAGCGCGGTCGGTAAAAAAAAACGAAGCGAGCTGCGCGCCGCTAGTGAGAAAACGGATGAACTGAACGCTCGCTCCGGTACCTGATATTTTGAGCTTAGTCGATACATTTTTGCTACATTTATGTAAAAATTTCAAAATGCTTTTTCTCCGCCATTTGTTCATGAAAACAGGCGAAACAAAGCTTAAAATGTGTGCTTTTTCATGATCCAGAGGATGACGCTCGGAAAATTACCGAAAATGCGATGCAATGGTTAATAATTCACCATTTTTCGCAGGGTAACCACAAACTGTAAATTTTTTTTGGAAATTTTTGATAACGGAGGTCATCATCCCCTCGGAGCAAGTGTCCTGCATGCACACAACAAATTTCATTCCAATCGGTTGTTCCGTTTGGGAGAATTCTTTTGTCAAAATTTCGAAGCGGTCGGAGGCATGTGGCACATCGCCTTAAAGACTAGTTTATACTTATATTTGACTAAATCGATCCGCATTTTTTTTTTTCAGATGATCCACTTCGCCGCAATGTTGGTCACCGCAAACCGTGTATATAAAAACATTATTTCATTGACGGCCATTTGCCACTAAACAATGTAATATTTTTCAATAAAAAAATTACTGAATGTTCTTCAAGATGTGTTCTTTAAGATGGTATATTGATCGATTAAAAAAGTTTTGTAGTTTTCTTTAAAAAAATTCATGAAAAAGGCCGTTTTTGCGCTACAAGTGGGGGTAACGCCTTAAGTTACCGATTATTGTCTGTTTGAACATAATGACCAACTTAGTACCTATGTTTGGGAAATTTTCCAAAAATCATACTTACCATAACTCGAAATCCTTAGACTTTGGACTAAGGTAACCTAAGTTAGATATGTGCCTAACGAGATGACCTATCACCCCCTTAAGGCATTGCATCGACCTTCCTAACACCCTGTATATACACATACAAAGACCCTATACATTAACTTCGCGCTTCATACATAGTACCAAGTTAATGCCTTCTCGCAGCTTCTGGTTCTTCGGAGCCATCAAGCTGGCAAGCTTCTCCAGTCTATTCAGTGTTTCCTTCAGAAAGCTCCCACCAAACTCCCGAGCTCCGGACCCAACGGGATCCATTCTCCCGGCCGCGTTTTCGTATACTCTTACGCCGACGCAGCTCCCGGACAAAAGGATCCCACGTGTCGTCACACAATGTGTCAAACTTTGTAACTTGCGCCACTTTGTTTGCGAGCCTCGGCGATTTGGGCGCACACACAGGCACACGCATTGAAGATATGCGAGCATGTACAACGCGAGAACGTACATAAGCAATGGCCGCTTTATGCCACGGTGGTTGATATCACGGATCATTAACGGCTTATGTATGCGCTTATGCCTCGCCTTCCTGGAGTACATACGATCTACAGGGTGACAATCATAAAAACGTGAGTTTTCTTTTTGTCTGGCGGGGAAATTTTTCGACTAAAAAATATGATATCTAGTGGTTTTTCAAGTACTCTTCGGAAAAAAATGTAGCGTATTTTTGTGCTCAGTAGTGTTCGCCAGGAAAAATTGAGCTTTCGGGGAAAAAAATCAAAATTCCATTCTGAGTACAGCAGAATTGAGATAATTTAATTGCGAATACGAGGCACTCTTGAGAAACTTTTTTCCTGCATCACGTCATCGAGAAATAATTATCAAAGATGTATTTTAAAGGCGATAAAAAGAAATTTTATTTCATTTGAAAAAAGTTTTTTCTATGAGTAGTTCGTATTCGGAATTGAATTATCTTCATTCTGCTAAACTCAACATGGATTTCTGATTTTTTTCTGCAATGCTTAAATTTTTCTGGCAAACACTACTCATCACAAAATTAAGCTATACACAGATTTTTTTAAGTGGATTTGAAAGAAATATAGCGAAAACTGTCGAAAAATGAGTCGAAAAAAATATAGAACAAAAACAGTAAATATCATATATGATACAGAAAAAAATATAGATAAAAAAGATTAAATATCTTATGTAATATAGAAAAAACCATTAAGTATCATATGAGGCATTCCACATCACTTCAGCCAGTAAAAAGAAATCCACAAATAATTTTGAAAAATCGAGTTACTTTATTGAAAAACATTCACCGAGTGTCGAAATTTTTTGAAAATGTCTGCCGTTTTTTCTCGTTGATTACCATTTTTTAACATTTTTCCATTCAAATGGCTGTATCTTTGGCAGGATTTGACGTATTTACATTCGTAAAAAACGAAAATGTGCGTCTTTTCATAGCGTTCCATAAAAAAAATTAATTTAGATTTTATTGAGCAAGTCGAACGTCCGTTTCAGGGCAAAATATGTAAAAATATTTTTTTTCTCAAGGAAAGACACTCGTTATTTAATTTTTTTAATTTCCCCGAATTGTGAATACGAAAAACGGATTTTTGGTATTTTTATATTATGGGATTCTTGAACACCGTGAAGTAACAGCTATTTTTATTTAAAATTTTTTTTTTATTAATATTCGATTGGAGAGTGTGGAGCACTCCAAGGCTCCAATACATATGACATATATGTCATATATGTCATATGTATTTCAAAAACCCGGTAAACATGCAGCGAATGCTCCACCCTCTTCAATCGAATAGTAATAAAAAAATTTTTTAAATTAAAATAGCTGTTACTTCACGGTGTTTAGGAATCCCATAATATAAAAAATACCGAAAATCCGTTTTTCGTATTCACAATTCGGGGAAATTCTTAAAAATTAAATAACGAGTGTCTTTCCTCGAGAAAAAAATATTTTTGCATATTTAGCTCTGAAACGGGCGTTCGACTTGCTCAATAAAATCTAAATCAATTTTTTTCTGGACGGCTATGAAAAGACGCACATTTCGTTTTTTTATGAATGTAAATACGTCACATCCTGCCAAAGATACAGCCATTTGAATGGAAAAATGTTAAAAAATGGTAATCAACGAGAAAAAACGTCAGAAATTTTTAAAAAATGTCGACACTCGGTGAATTTTTTTCAATAAAGTAACTCGATTTTTCAAAATTATTTGTGGAATTTTTTTTACTGGCTGAAGTGACGTGGGATGCCTCATATATGATATTTTTTCATTTTTTTTTGTTCTACATTTTTTCAGCGAGTTTTCGACAGTTCTCGGTATATTTATTTTCAAGTCCTCTTCCAAAAAAATCTCGCGTTTTTTTGTGATGAGACGTATTTGCCAGAAAAAAACTGAGCATTCCGGAAAAAATCAATATTCCATTTTGAGTTCAGCACAATGAAAATAACCAAATTCCGAATATGAAAAACACTCCTGAAAAAAAAACTTTTTTAAATGGAATTAAATTCAATGTTACCCACTTCTTTTATCATTTAATTTGTATCGAATTTTTATCTAAAAATCTTTCATAAGATCTTTAAATCTTATAAAAAACATTATAAAAATCTTTTACAAGAAAAATATTAGATAAAAACGCTTTGATCTAATTATCTTCATTCTGCGGTGCTGAAAATCGAATTGTGATTTTTTTTCTCCAAAACGCCTAACTTTTTTTGGCAAATACTACTCGTCACAAAAATCCGCTGTATTGTTTTTCAAAGTGGACTTGAGAAACCATTAAATATCATATTTTTCTCCGAGCCATAGTGTTAAAAAACCCACGGCCATCTATATTTATCACCCTGTAGATCACGAGCCCTGAGAGAGCTTCGCTGTGTTACACATACCGCAAAGACCACGAGTGCTGTTGTTATACGTAACGCGAACAAAGTGCATGCACTTGCCCTCATCGTATCAGCCGAAACGCGCACAGAGTTCATCATCGAGCCGCGATCCAAGGTCGCGACGACCCTACCGATCCTCGAATTTCGCATTCATGTATTCATTCGATGTAATTCGTAAGACGACACCCGCAGGGCATATTTCCGTAAGCGACGGTAAAGCGCGGGGATTCGCGTTTGCCCTGACGGTTTTCGATTTTTTTGGAGGTGCGTGTGTGTGTGTCCATCTAGGATCCAAAAGGAAAATTTAGAGGCCTCGTATGAATACTAGGGTGGTTAAAAAAATCGATTTTTTTTCCACGGAAAATTGAACTATGAAGAAAAAGAAAGTTTTGCAAAATTTGAGGGTTCTAAACAATTTTTTAGTTAGTGCTCGAACGCCTTTTTCATGTTTTTTCATAATTATCGGAGTGTTAATTTTTTTTATATCGATGCAGAAAATGTTAGTGCGTGATCCAATGTAATCTTCATCCAATGTGTTCTTCGGGAAATTCAATCTTTCTGTTCCAAAGCGCACCATTTCATCAATTTTCAACATTTCTCACTTTTTCTTGGTTCATATTCTGCGTATGAGTTTTATTGAAAGAAAAATCTTCGTCGGTATTTCAGATTAATCCCGCTGACATTACGTGTCACGGCGTCTGACAATATCCACCCCAGCCCGTTTAAAAGACCGCGCCATGCCTCCGCCATTTGTGAAGATTAATTTAAAAAATGCTAAGTAACAGACAAAAGTAGTAATAAAACATACCTTGAGTCTCAAAAACAGTGAAAAATCTTTCCTTTAAAAAAAATCATGCAAATCAGCAATTTTTCCCACGCCTAAAGGTATCCCCTCCCCTCTTAACAGTGCATTTCCTAACGATAACACAAGTAAAAAATCGCAAGGAAATTACATACCCAAAATACGAAAATAAAAAATAATCTCCTCTCGAAAACTAAAAAAAGTCGAAAAAAAAACATGTCGGTGATTCGGATCAGTATTGATACGAGGTATCAAGATTTTTCCTATCGACGTCACTTTTCAGGCCACCCTGTATATACAGGGTGGTAATTTGACATGATTTAGCAGGTAATTTGATTGATTTCGAAGGACTGATACAGTGGTGAAAAATTCATTTTTGTCAAGGGGTCATAATTTTTGCGGTCTCAAGGTCATCAATGATTTTTCAAATGGGAACGTATTATTTTTTATTAAGACGTTGTAGCTGATATTCAGACGAATCCAACGACCTATGATATCATGACCTTCAAAAGATTTTTCACCAAAATATTTTGGGTTTATTTGGGTTTGTTTTCGTCACTCTAAAGGCAATGGAGATATTGGGGGTTAAATGGTCTGACCTGTATAGATATATATATAGATGCAACTAGCTGAACTTTTTGCTTCTTCCTCGA
>OX101783.1:9665346-9711473 GCA_944452715.1 Ophion slaviceki | reverse complement strand
TTTTGCAATTGAATGAATAGAGGAACAAAATTTATATGCAATTTTTTTTAACAAGCTTTTATTTAATGTGCTAAAAAGTAGAAAATGAAATATTTTGATATTCATTTTTAATATATAATGTATTTAATAATATTTGACATTTATTTATTGTATTTTCTATAAATAAAATCTTGGGCACTCAACTTTTTAAATGTTTAATAAATTTGATGAATTCAGTTTCATGAATCGTATTTAATTTGGCACAATAGTAACTAGAGAAATAATTATCACACGTTTATACTCAGTTTCAGGATTTTTATTTAAGAAATCTAAGGTTATTTATGGTAAATTAAATACAGTTGATATGTTAACGGATATATGTAAATTAAAGATTATATGTCTAAATTTTGAGCGCCCCAAGCTTTTATCTATAGTCGCATATAGGTGACTTGGTAAAACAAATTATGTTCTACTTTTTAGTACATTAAGGCGGTCCTCTAGTTTCTCGGGTCGAAAAAATCGATTTTTTTCATAAATCACATCTACAACATGTGTAGAAAATGTGTGCCAAAGGATTTTTCGATATTCGGAGTGGTTCACAAGTTACGGCCGTGGAACGGAGCAGGTATACGGAGCAGGTATACTTTCAAACGCGTTTTTCTCGAAACACCATTTTTCGAAACGGTGATCACGATATTTCAGAAACTACTGCACCGATCTTGTTCAAATTTATACAGCATCTTTAATATGTTATAAGCCTGCGATTGAACTAGGATTATCATGATAGCTTTGACAGTTTTTTTTTGTACGAGCGAAAAACTTAAGAAAAAATGAGTAAAAAATAGAATGTAATTTTCAAAAGTGTATAAAAAAGTCAATTTTTGTAATTTAGAATTCACTCTAGTTCAATCGCTAGTCTTACATATGAAGATTAAAATGCCGTTTGGTTTTTTGATTTCAGATAAGCAGAACAGCCGCAATCTTGGTCACCGTCAAGCACCTCTTTTACTTGATGTCTTCCTGTCGGCCACTATAACTTTTATTCTATTATATATTTTGACTTCAAAAAATTTGTAAAGCTTATTTAAATGTTAATAAAGATTATGCAAAAACAATGACATTGATTATTTCGATGCTTTGCCTGTAAAAAATGATTGAAAAAGCCGTAAAAAAACAGCCGAGAAACTAGAAGACCGCGTTAAGGAATATGCATAACTTTGGAATTTTAAAAAATCTATTTTTGGTTTATTTTATTTTCTTATTACGTAAAGTCTCGACTTTGATTTGGTTCAAAGATTTTCCAAATTCCAAAAATTTACCGAGTTATGACAATTTTAGTGGAGCAGGTCAGAACGTCTCGTTGCATTACGGCTCTAGCGCTGCGCGGTGCATTGCATGGTTTGTAAGGGCATTGATATGACTTTGTCCAATCAGGCTGTTTGATTGTTATACGGTGTAAGAATTGCAAATTGAAAGTACGAAAAATAATTGTCATTTTATCTTAAGCAAGTAGTTCATGCGTCAAGGCACTTTCTTACGATTAAGTCTTTAAACAACAATTGGGACGAAAGGGTGCATTCCATAAATAGAAATTTGTAATAAAAGGTGTTCAATTTTTTTTCTAGCTCTATTAGTAATGAAGATATAAGCGACGAAAATTAATCGCATCGCGTCTCACTTATCGTTTCGTCCCTATCACTCATCGTTCCGTCTTAAAAAAAAAAAGAAAGACATTTTTTATTGTCAATTCAAAAAGAAACATCTTTTACTTCAAACCTTGTTCTACAAAATCCACTTCTTTCGTCACAATCGTCGTCATAACAATTAAATTGTTTATAACGGGAAAAACGATTCTAGAACAAAATAAATGTCCTATTCGTATTGCCCGTACCCGAAACCGTGAAGAACCACCGAATATATTGAGCAGACCTAAACATTAATACGAAAATGATATACGGAAAAAGTGGATTTAGTACGTTTTCTTCTCTTGCGATTATCTCGAAAGCATACTTTGCAATTTGGCGTACGTCATATCTCAAAATCTAATCGTCCGATTTACTTCAAATTTGGATTGGACATATTTTATAACATATTCAATCGACTGACCGGATGATTTTTTCATATGTTCGTCCGCTTGTTAATAATAAACGTTTAAAGTCGTTATTTTTTGTCGAAAATCGACCTTTTCTTTAAAAACAGTGCAATTTATGCAATTTTTTAAATTTCGAAAATGTGTCCGGTGAGTCTGTAGCTTTACCATTAACGGGTTATACGCAGTTGGAAATTTCAAAAAACCGATTTTTTTGTTGCATTTTCGGAATGTACAAATATGTGAGTATGTTCCCTGAAAATTTCAAATCGATCCAGCGAATATTCTCGGAAATACACACATATTTGTAAGGACGCTCGGAGCACGTCCCCGAGCGTCCGAGAAACTTCAAACGCGTTTTCCTCAAAACGGTGTTTGCAAAGTCGGTGAACATTATTTCTCAAAACCGGCTCAACCGATCAGTCTGCAATTTTAACACAACCTTGTCAGATATATTCTTCAGGTATTGATCGAAGGAATAAGATTTCCGATAATTATTTCAATTTTTTTTCAACGATTTAACGAAAAAAAATTGGTCGAAAATCGAAATTGTTTCTTTCCGGAGCCACCATTTTGTCAAAAATTAAAATTTCGACTATTCCTTCGATCAATACCTGGATTCATCTATCCCCTAAAAGAATCTTTTTGGTTTTTTCATTTTAGATAATCCAAACCGGAGATACTTTGCTCACCGCCGGACACTTTTTTTCGGGGACCACCAGGAGACTTCCTACAGGAGCAATGTTAATGAATATTTTTGAAAATAAAAAATGCCAATCTAAAGCTAAAAGATGCCACTACACTGCCTAATACTTTTCGTTTTGCCCAAATGAAATCCTTTTCCAGAAAAAAATCGTGAAAAAACGATTTTTTTGGCCTTGCTACTGCGTATAACGCCTTAAACTAAAAGTATTTTTTCCATTTTTTAATTTAGATGAATCCACTTACCGGAATCATGTACGCGACCGAGCCGTGCGGAGGCTGCAGCCCCGAGATTAAATAACAATGATTACGTTGTTTATATATTGTTATGCCAAGGCTTAGAAACGCCTCGGAATGCATCCTGAGTCGTCAGTTTTAGATAAAGACTTTACGCTAAGAAACTGTCCCACGGTACAGTTGCTGTTTCAGCGAATCAAGCGTGGGAGACTAACCGCACTGCTTTCGAAAACCGCGCTTTGCTCGCGGAGTGATATGAAGTAGGGCGGAGTAATACATATTTTTGATAGGCTAAGGTGAATCTTGGAAGGAAGGGAAGTCAGTCGTCGTAACTCCTTCGACTCGGAACGACCTGGAGAATAAGCGAATAGTAGAATTACCGTATACGAAAGTAGAAATAGAAATCTGTTCATTGCGAGTCTCTAAATAAATGTGAGATTGATATAAGAGAAAAACGGAAAATAAAAAGGTTTCAACTTGATTCCACCCCAAACAACCCGGCATAACAAAAAATTGGTGGCAGCTAAAAAGGATACTTCAAACCGGTGATCAAATGCCGTCCAAAAAAATGAGAAGCATAATGGTGCTAGTGTAAGTGAAAATTTGATCTGTAACAAACCAGTGAGAATTTGTTTAAATAAAAACGGCGCGTTAATTTACGGAAATGGAAAATATGCTGCACGACTTTCGTGATGCGTTAGAGTCGCTTCGAGAAAAAGTTGACGGCCTGAACCAGAAAATTGAAGATTTGGGAGGCAACAGAGAAATACATTCATCAGAAGAACTTAATGAAGGGCCGCCCCAAGAAACTAATCACCAAGTGTCAACTGTAAAACGACTGAAAGAGAGCTTAGAATTTATTACCGAGTTCGAAGGGAACAACATCTCGATGGAAACCTTTATTTTCGAGATAAAATCACTACTAGAAGAAATCCCAGACATACAAAAAAATATGTTCACCAGATTAGTGATATCAAAAAAAATCATTAAAGGTGCGCGCAAAGCAATTGACGGTCACGACATTCGAACAACCGAAGAGTTGTTCCAAGTGCTACGTAACAATTTCGGGGATAGCAAGTCCTACGAAATCAGCTTGCTTGAGAGAAGCCAATGCCAACAAAACAGTGAGGGCGTGAATGCATATAATAAAAAATTTTCAGAACATCACGCGAACGTAAAACGTGCAGTGACGAGTGATCGGAGCTTAAACCCTCAACATCGAGCAGTAATACTCCAAAATGAAGAAAAACAAGGGTTAGCACAATTTATTCGGGGACTGTTGCCGAGTATCAGATTATTCGTGAAAGCAGGAAAGCCTGAAACAATAAGAGAAGCGCAAAATCTCGCTCTGGAGACCGAGAAAGAAGAGGAAATGTCGCGGGTTCTGTTCAAAAAACCTTTTAAGGAAAATTCGTCAAACCCGGGAAGGTTCAGCAGCGCTCCGAATTATCAAAAAGGAAGTCCAAGAGCACGAAAGGAAGAAAATAAAAGCTTTCCGTGCCACGGATGCGGCAATATCGGTCATTTTATCAGAGAATGCCCGAAACGTCACAACACATCGTGGCAGAATTTTCCGTCACGCCACATGCCAAACGTACCACCGAACCATATAAAGTATACCGAATGTCAAGAGATCGAAAAAACCCCGGAGCAAGCTTCGTGCTCAGGATTCACAGCACCTATGGAGCGCGGGACCACTCCTTCTTGGCGGATACGGGAGCAGCAGTAAATTTGATAAAAGAAAACAACACCATCGGCCTGCCGGTAAGAACAAAATTCGCATCAATAACTGGCATAAACGACACCCCTATATTCTGTAACCAAGAATGTAAGATTACTCTGGGTAAAAATGATCACACATTCTTAGTAGTCCCAAACGATTTCCCTCTTGATGAAGATGGTATTGCCGGGCGACCATTTTTGGCAGAGGAAGGCGCCATTATCGACATGAAACAACGCATGATAGTTTTCGCTAGAAGGTGCTCGGAGACAAGAATGTTTAAATTAGATCTGTCGCATTCGGGTAACTATTCTATTTCCCGAAGCCAGCTATTGAAAGTAAATACTCGAATTGAACACATTTTGAATGGAAAAGATCGCTATAAGATTTGGGAGATTATCGATACGTATCAAGACGTTTTTTACCTTCCCGGTGATCCATTACCGGGTACAAATCTGGCCGAACACGCAATATAAACGACCGATCAGACTCCAGTAAATGTCAAACAATATCGATACCCCTTGGCTCAACACGAGGAAATCCTGAGACAAGTAGACGAAATGCATCAAAAAAGAATCATCCAAGAATCGAACTCTCCGTACAACTCACCGTTATGGGTTGTTCCAAAGAAAAAGGACGCGTCTGGCAAACAAAAATGGAGAGTAGTCGTCGACTTTCGAAAAATAAATGAAAAAACTTTACAGGATGCCTATCCTTTGCCCAACATCGAGGAAATTCTTGATCAGCTAGGTAACGCACGGTACTTCTCAGCATTCGATTTGGCCAGTGGATTTCATCAAATCCCAATGAAAATAGAAGATAGAAAAAAAACAGCGTTTAGTACACCCCATGGTCACTTCGAATACTTACGCATGCCGTTTGGTTTGAAGAACGCCCCAGCAACATTTCAGAGGATGATTGACAACGCGCTACGAGGATTGATCGGCAACACTTGCTTCGTTTATCTAGACGATGTTGTAGTCTATGGGAGGACTCTCGAAGAACACAATGAAAAGTTACGCGTATTTTTTGAAAGAATGAAAACAACGAATTTAAAGATTCAACCTGATAAATGTGAATATCTTCGACCTGAGCTGCAATATTTAGGGCATATTATCACAGAAGAAGGAGTGAAACCAAACCCTGAAACTTGCAGAAGTGTTTCTGAATTCCCAAAACCGAAAAACGTTAAAAATGTCCGCCAATTTCTAGGATTGACAGGATACTACCGGAAATTCATTAGAGACTACAGTAAAAAGGCCAAACCATTGACGCAGCTTCTGCAAAAAAATGTTGATTTTATTTGGGGCACTCCACAGGAAAAGGCTTTTACCACCCTAAAAGGGGAATTATGTAAGGAACCGATTTTGGCGTACCCCGATTTTTCCAAACAGTTCACATTGACCACAGATGCTTCGGACATTGCTCTGGGAGGAATACTTTCTCAAGAAAAAAATGGCAAGGAGCATCCAATCGCGTATACGAGCCGTGTACTCAACAAAGCGGAACGAAACTATTCAACAACGGAGAAGGAGTTATTGGCGATTGTCTGGTGCATCAAACATTTTCGACCCTACTTGTACGTCGTAAATTCAAGATCATTACCGACCACCGTCCATTAATCTGGTTGATGAATCACAAAGATCCGCATTCACGACTTGCAAGGTGGCGAATCGCTCTAGAAGATTATGAATACGATATCGTATACAAGAAAGGGATCCTCAACACCAATGCAGATGCGTTATCGAGGAACCCAGTCTTGGTAAACCGTCAAGTGAACATTGACAATCAGGCATCAGGGTCATCGAGAAGAGAGGAAAGCCCGACACCAGGTACCTCGAAAGAAGACGATTGGCCGAGGAAAATAATAGCGCCCAGAAGAAGAAAGGCTGACCAAGAAGAACTGGAAGAAAACGTGAGCACAAAAAGACGGAGGATTCAAGAAACAGGGGAAATATCAATGGAAGAATTGGAAGAACCACATCAGGACGATGCCCGGGAAGATACCGAACGATTCCTCCAAGAAAAACTGGGAAGAAAAATACTTTTGACGAACTCTCCAATACCCGAGGGTGGTGTAGATATTTGTTTCGTCAGACGAGAGGAAGAAGAACAAGACGAGGCTGCACAGAATTTCGAAGTCTATTCTGAGGAAGACAACCGTGAATTCCATGTAGTAATTGGGGTAGACCAAAGAACAACGACCGATGATTTATCGAGATACATCAAAGAATTATTTTATGCAGCAATTGCCGAAGAATGGAATGAGATTCATGTCGATCACGACAGTTGCATTCGCCTAACTGGTGTTTCGAGGAAAGACATAGAAAAGCTGTGGCGAAATGTTTTTAATAATGGAAACTGTACTGTCTACCTCCACGACAGAGAGCGAATAATCCCCCGAGAAGGTGATATCCAGAAGATACTCGAAGAAAACCACAATAGCCCAATAGGAGGTCATGGCGGAATCAAGAAAACCTATTATCGGATATCAGAACATTTCTTCTGGAAAAATTTAAGAAGAGATGTAGAAAAATTTGTAAAAAATTGTGTTATTTGTCAGAGGAATAAGGCTAACAGACACCCGACAAAAATGCCAATGGTAATCACTGACACACCGCAAAAATGCAACGACAAAATTGCCATGGATATTTGCGGCCCATTGCCATTGACTGCTAACCGGAACAAATACATTTTGACGATCCAGGATTGTTTGACCAAATACCTCGTCGCACTCGAACTCAAAGATTTCACAGCCCCTTCAGTAATGAAAATGTTTCTGAAAGGATACGTTAGATACTTTGGCGTACCACGTGCCATCCTAACGGACCGAGGGACGAATTTCACTAGCGATCTGATGAAGAACTTTACGAAAATGTTGGGAATTAAGCACATTACTACGACTAGCTTTCATCCAGAAAGCAATGGTAGTCTAGAAAGAAGCCATCAGGTATTGAAAGATTACTTGCGACATTTCTCTAACAAAAATGCGGACGACTGGGACGAACGAATCCATCTAGCAAACTTATATTACAACACGTCTAAACATGAAAGTACTGGATTCACCCCTTACGAATTAACGTTCGGAAACAATCCGAGATGTATCTCTTCGCTGAAAAGGACCAATACCACTTACCCTGAGTATTTGGAAAACCTACAAACGAAAATTACAACAACAATGGAGGAAAGCAAACAAATTATCGCTGACAGCAAGAGACGGACGAATTGGCATTGCTAGACCTAAACAGAAATGTTAGAGTTTTAATGGAATCAATTATCTTCGGAAAATCTGGCCAAACAAACCCTCAGCTTTTATCGCCTAAGTTATTAATTAGCGCTATTAAGTTAATAAGAGACGAAAAGGGTAACGAACGAATGCCCATTCCTGTCCACGGTAGTAATTACTTTGAATATTTAGAAATAAGCGACGTATCGATAACCGTAATAGGATACCGTTTTGTCTACATCATCAAAGTACCAATCCCTGAAATAGAAAATTATAAAGCGTATCGCGTAATTCCCGCCCCGAAACTAATTGAAAATAATGTAATCGCATACATATCCAATCCACATGATTATATAATCACCAACGACGAAAAGTTGCTATACACGCCGAGTTATTCAAACTTTTTAGATACCTGTAAAGTACACCAAACTTTGTATTTCTGTAAAAGAAATAATCCGAAATATTATATGAAGGCGCATGATACCTGCCTAGGTAAAATTGTAAACGAACCACTTAAACTAAACAAAGAAGACTGTATTGTTAAGGTAGTTCACATAACCCATACTATGTGGATCCAATTTAAAAATAATAATAGGTGGTTATACACTGCACCAAAACCAGAAAATATTCGAATTGTCTGCAACGATGATGTAGAAGAAAAAATAATCAACGGAACAAAAATTCTTTGGCTCGCGCCCGGATGTAACGCAGTAACCAACGATGTCATACTAAATTCGTACGTGGAAAGAAAATACAGTCAGAACAAGTCATTCACTCCCTTGATAACCTATGATTTCGGCAATAACTTTGAAATATTAAAAAATCGATCTTTCAACTTAAGTCTCTTGAAAATTCATGGAATTGAAACTCCCGACGTAGAGATAGGTGACCTTACCAGATACGGCACCAAATTAAGCGATCTTAGTAAAGAAATAGAAGGGATTGAACACCATGAAAGGACGCGAACCTTTCAGGAGAGCATAACTAAATGGTTTTGGTACATTCTCTACGGGTCAGCACTACTTCTAATAATCTACCTGCTGTTTAAATTGAGAATCTTGCAATTTCTGAAATTCGTATTAAATAAAGTGTTTAACACATGCAGTTCTTTGCCAAATTGTGTTTCGAAGCAGCAATCGAATCATAACACTTTTCGAAATGACATTCCTATGGAGCCGGTAGAACGTATTAACAGAATAACCTCAAATAGGGACCCGTCCCCAAACACTTTGGACGTGCGAAAATACCAATCACGAACAAGAAGCGGACATTTTAGACATTCAAATCTACGAATTTCAGAGTTTGAAGATGATCACGAATATTAGTAATAAAAAATTAAAAAGAGAGAAATCCCTTTATGTAAAATTGTGAGGGGGATTTCTCATCTATGGGTGGGGGTGTTATGCCAAGGCTTAGAAACGCCTCGGAATGCATCCTGAGTCGTCAGTTTTAGATAAAGACTTTACGCTAAGAAACTGTCCCACGGTACAGTTGCTGTTTCAGCGAATCAAGCGTGGGAGACTAACCGCACTGCTTTCGAAAACCGCGCTTTGCTCGCGGAGTGATATGAAGTAGGGCGGAGTAATACATATTTTTGATAGGCTAAGGTGAATCTTGGAAGGAAGGGAAGTCAGTCGTCGTAACTCCTTCGACTCGGAACGACCTGGAGAATAAGCGAATAGTAGAATTACCGTATACGAAAGTAGAAATAGAAATCTGTTCATTGCGAGTCTCTAAATAAATGTGAGATTGATATAAGAGAAAAACGGAGAATAAAAAGGTTTCAACTTGATTCCACCCCAAACAACCCGGCATAACAATATATTAGGCAATAAAAAAAACGGTGACATGTCGAGACTATGTACTATCTGTGTGCGAAAGATCGACCTTATCATCCAAATACCTGAGACGAAAAAAAACATTGAAAATTGATCTGTTTTTTTAACTTCAAGGTTATGCATACCCCTAAATAAAAGCTTGTTTTTTCAAAATATTTATTTAAACATAAATTACTTTCTTCTTTTTAGTCTTTAATTGATTCTACTAGTTGGCTGTTACTAGTAGTTTACTAGCTTACGAGTTACTACGTTAGGAACATGGAATGCTTGTAAAAGATAACAATGACTAATTAGGATTAAACTTACGACTAATTGCTGCATATAAACTTTTCACATACAAACACAGTCGGCTACGAATTTGTTTGTATGTATTACTCAGATTTTATATGGATGATTAGATATCGCTAATTTTACATAAAAAGTTTAACATTTTATGGATATTTTTTTTTTAAGTTGAATCATGCATTTTCACCTTTTAGATGAATGTTTGCAAAATTTCAGAGCTCTGAGTAGCCGGGAAGTGGGTGAAATGTCGATTTTCCGTTTTGCATCTCACAGAAAGTCAAGTTAAATAAAAGCTTGTAAAAAGCGTCACGTGGTCCAGAGATATCGAGGGTGAAAATGGTATTGAAAACATGGAAGTTACCGAATGTGGTAATGAAAATTGTGTCGTTATAGCGGGTCTGCACGGGCTTGGGGCCCAAACAACAGTTGGACTTTCAATAATTTTTTGTAATGAGAGTACTGGAATAAGAAGATTCGGATTTTACACACAATTGATACAGTCTTGGCAAGTTTGAGTTCCTTTTTCATTGTAAAATATTGACGAACAATGAGTTATTATCATTTAAACAAAGTGCCATCGTTGCTGCATGACCAATTGGTGTTGGTGGTTCGGGCAACTAGGGTCGTGTAGAATGAAGAATAAATAAATTTACTTTTCATATAATAACGAACCTTTCGTATGACAGGATACTTTTTTGAAATTTTGACAATTTCAAAAATGGCCAGTCGTAGAAAAAGGAATTGATTTTCGACCGAAATAAGACAACTTAATCATTTGTTGATAACAAATGGACGACCATATCCAAAAATCATTCAGTCATTCGACAGAAAATGTTATAAACTATGCTCTGCCCGAATTTCAAGTGAATCAGACGAATAGATTTTGAGATACGACTTACACCGTTTCACGAAATATAGTTTTGAAAAAAAAAACTATACGAAATCTGGCCGTCAACAAAAATCTTCACAGCTCGATCAATTTTTAAATTTTTCATTGAATGTTCGTTCCAAATGAAAGTTGAAACATGAGGCTCTGAAAGTCGCGTAAAAAAAATCGTATCGCTCGAATTTCAATTTCACGCGAACCGCTAGGCTACTGTGAAAACTCCAATACTCTCGTGCGTCGCTTGAGCCGACTTGAATTTAAAAGAAAGGTCCAACATATCATGCAGGAATCACAGATTAAGGGGTTACTTCTCACTTTAGACGCTAAAAAAGGCTATTTTCATGAATTTTTTGGACAGCTTTTATATTATAGATATTGATAGAAAAATTGCTACACTTAATAAATACCCTTTCGAAATACATAAAAAAAAACTTTTTGTTTCATTCACTATTGATTGACGAAAATTTCGTCCGAAAAAAAGTAGAAAAAACGACATTGCAGGTATTACAACGCGTTACAAGTTTGATAATCGACATTTTTTCGATATTTATCACGGGAAAGAAGAAAACAGCAAAAAACAAGTTTCACTACCTGAATTTTTTACTTCCTCGCTCGGTATCTCAACAACGATGAACGGTAGGTAAAAAGTGTATGAGGCTTAAGTTATAGAGCGTGAAAAAAGAAACAAAAAGGTATCCCATTGCAATTTTCGTTTCTCGAAGGAGAGCCGAGTTATTGCAAAAAAACCAAATTTAACCCTTTTTCAAGATAGCGGAGAATGCACATAGGAAATCTTGGTCGACAATTTGAAGTTAAGCTTTTCTAAGCCCCTTACACACAATATCCAAAAATCAGCTTTCTCGATTCACGTGCATTTTCAAATGTATATAATGACTGGACTACTAGCCCACAGTTGGGAATGTGCGGAGGCTAGGAAACACATGGAGGAGCAGGCCCTCAGAAATCTTGAGGAGTGGAGGAAGCAGCAAAAATAAAGGGATGGAGATAGTGGAAGAGAAGTGCGAAATAGTGAGACAATTTGGAAACATTGCGAAGAAAAAAGAGATAGAGAAGGAGGGCGGGGAAAAACGAGGATACAGGGAAGGAGGAATACGGCAATAAGTAAACGTAAAAATGTTTATATAAATGTAAATAGAGCTGCAGAAACAGAAGAATAAAGAGCGTGTGGAAAATGTACAAATTTAGAAATAAGTGAAGGTGTGAAGGAAGAAGATGTAAAAAGCCCACAAGGGACACTGTAACGTTGCGTTACGCATACCGAGATTATCCAAGAAAGGTTGGGTACCTAAGCGGGCTGGCGTAGCTCAGTGGTCAGAGCAGTCGACCGGCAATCGAAAGTTCCCAGGTTCGTACCCCGGCTTAGAAGCGCGCCGCATTTTTTCTCGGATGGTCTCTTGGAGTTTTTTCGGGGGATTACAACACGGAAACAAAGTTTACTACTACAAAATTTATTTTTGATTATTGAAACACGATAACAAAAGAAAGCTCCGTCAAGTGTTAAGCAATATTATCTATTAAAAAAATCTGCAGATATTACACAAAGTACAACTGGTTCGTGGCATTAAAAATGTAGTCAGACTTTTCAGGTAATAAAAAAACTGGTACATGTAAATAATATGAGTCGCTTTTCATTGTTTGTTCAAGAATATTGATACATTGAGATATATCATTGGGTTTGTTTCGGTTTGTTAGGGATTGTTCGGGATTGTTTTGGGTTCGTTTGGGTTTGTTTGTATAATAAATCTTATACAATTTTTGTAACATATTTGTAATATAAGTTGTAATATAATTCTCAAATTAATAACAGCATTAGAATTGGGTGTGGAGAGGGACTTTTTCAACCAATCACAAGCATTCAGCATGTCCTAGTCCCCACTCTACTGCAACACAGTGGCAGTGGAGTGGGGGTAGCGTTAGTTTCGTGTGACATCCAGCTAGTTTAGACCCTACACCCAGCCTACCTCAACAAATACAGTTTCAAAAGCATTTCCAATGCTAAAAAACCCGTTTTTTTTTCAGATCAACCGAGTGCCCAAAATT
Organism: Ophion slaviceki; assembly: GCA_944452715.1. Taxonomy (NCBI): domain Eukaryota; kingdom Metazoa; phylum Arthropoda; class Insecta; order Hymenoptera; family Ichneumonidae; genus Ophion; species Ophion slaviceki. The sequence goes on along the minus strand of OX101783.1, from coordinate 9,698,450 downwards.
AAGTACACCGTTGAGTTCCTCACGTTTAAAGGTCCTTCACGAAATTGTGTATAACTTTTTTAATTATTATTTAATATTTTCAATAAAATTTGTTACACACCTTTGTTCATGTACGTACAATTAAAAGTCCAAACCATGTCAAAAAAATAATAATTTGGAAGAAATAAGTAAGTCGATTGAAAAATCATCTTACTTATTCCTTCAAAATTGTTTTTTTTCAACCAACCGTGATTTTCGGATTGTCACATTAGCCTAGCCCTTCAGCTGGCGTGTGGTGCCCCATCCTACCCGATAAAACCGACCCGCATGTGCAATTCCTGATCTTTTCTGCAACGAGAACTGAATACCGTCACTTCTCGCGGGTGCGTTCGTGGAATGATTTTCTTCGAATTCGAACAGAAAAGTATCTTTTGGAAAAAGTACATGAATGTGGCAATCTCGAGTTCCGACAAAAAGCAATCGATGTACCCCTGGAGTCACACACACTCGCAACGTATTGTTGTTGACACCCGCGGTGGTTGTCACCCAATTAGTGGGACCGGCAGCATTGCAGGGGAGCCTTCTCCCTTGTGCAAAGCGCATAGGAAATGCGTTATAGAAGTTTGAGGGGCAGGAAGTCGGTCATGACGAGGAGGCAGTCAAAGGGTGTAAAAGGAAATGGAGCTAAGCTCGTGAGGATAAAGAGTGACGGGCTGGAGGAGAGAGAGAGAGGAGAAAGAGAGAGCGAGAGAGAGAGAGAGAGAGAGAGAGAGAGAGAGAGAGAGAGAGAGAGAGAGAGAGGGAGAGAAAGAGAGGGAGAGAAAGAGAGCGAGAGAGAGGGGGGGGGGGGAGAAAAAGAGAGTGAGAGAGAGAAAGAGAGAGGGAGGGAGGGAGAAAAAGAGAGTGCGAGAGAGAAAGACAGACTAAAGGGAAACGAGGCCACAGTCTCGGAGTAGAATCCAACTTTAGCTTCGAACGAACTTATCTCTCTATCCTTTCAATTTTCCACCCCTCCTCTCCCCATTCACTATTTCTGTCTATGCTTTTTCACATTTCGCTCTCTCTCTCACTCTCCTCCTCTCTCTCCCTCCCTCTCTCTCGACGGACATAAAGAAATGTATATTTATCTGGACCGAGAGAGTGAGAAAGTCAGATCGTGATTCAACGGGACGTCCGCGTATTTCCAGCTCGGCCGCCGTTCAAACACGGTGACTTTGTGTCGTTGACCATTAAAATCTGGTCCAACCAACATTTGCCGATGTATACGCGCACTATTGTACAGAACGCGAGAAGCCTCTTATTTCACTCCGCCCGTGTACACACCCGCGTCTCTTTCGTTCCTTATTTCGCCTCGCTCAAGAACAAGCGATGCGAGGCTCCGCCATCTGCGATATTTCAATCCGCCATTCAATTTATTCTCTACGAGAGATGTGTACAGAGATACGAATTAATCCGTGCAGTTGGCGAGGCAGAGGAGCGAAGGGGGAAGGGAAGAGTGCTCGCTTCGATCACGGGATGTACCATTCACGGATACCGCTCGAGCTTTAACCAACTTCCGTCGAACCACCATCGCGAATTCCACTACAAGAATTTCGCGAATTTCCCTACCTCGGGGAAACTCATCATCGACAACCATAGCCCTCTCTCTCTCTCTCTCTCTCTCCTCCCCCCTCCCGTTCTCTCTCTGGGAGAGAATTCAACAATACTGGGGCGGAGCGAGAGAGAGCTCCGCTGACTTTCTTCGGTCAATTTCCATTGAATATTTGCGCCGGTATCTTTGGAACCCACTCTGACGGTACTGTGATCTTTGGAGAAAAGGATGACAACGTTTAAAATGTTATGTTTTAAGTACGCAACTTTTTTTCGTCCATTTCCGTACAAAACTTTTTTTCCCGCAATCTCGGCTTAAGGTGGAAACCTCCTCCAGATAACAGGTTTTTTATTAATTTTTTACACAAAAATGAGAGCATTGATTGCAATAAATCAAATTACATAATAATATTGACGTTCAAATGAATACAAAAAAAATTGTCATGAGTGAAAAAAAAATGGCGGCGCTAGAGATGCTCGAACTTGACCCCTAGAGTTTGCGCCGTGGAACGCGCCGGTCCTTGTAGTTAACTGAAATCAACGAAACTATTTTTTTCATTGATATAAGTCATTCCGGTTCGCATGAACCTAAATTTAGCAAAAAAATTAAGAATTGAAGATTTGAGGACAAAAAGAAAAAACACGTTTTTTGAATAAACAAATCGTTAAAAACAATTTTTATTAAAACAATTTATACGAAATTTTAGGTTTGTGAAAAGGCCGATAAGTTAAAGAATATTTGTACAAAATTTCAAGTTGATTGGTTCATTACTTTTTGAGTTACATTCCACGGCACGGAAAAAAACGTTTCGAGAAAAACTCGATTGAAGTTTTCGTTCTTAAAAAGTAGAGTTTAGAGTGATTTATAATTACCCACTTTTGGACGGCATCACTTCGGTGACTTCCTAGGGACCTTTAGGACTTTCTGTTGGGCTTCAAACTTTGGAAATATATTCTTTAGATACTAAATGAATTTTGAAAGCAATAAAAAAAAATGATATCTGGAGGAGGTTCCTCCCTTAAGCACGAACCTTTTTTTCGTCCATTTCCGTACAAAACTTTTTTTCGAGCTACCTCGGCATAAGTAGTGTCGCGAAATATGTTTCGCGAATCATCACTAAGCGCCACTGATGGATGGTGATGAAAATATTATGTAAGTATATACAGGGTGTACTGTTATGAATGGATAATCCTGCAACTGTCGATAGGTCAGATTATGTGCTACGCTATGCTGGAATTTCAATTCAGTAAAAGTCCCACGGATTTCGACATTTTGGGCTTTATGTTGTTTTATGAAAATATCATCTGCTTTTGGTTTTTCGCGTGCCATTTCTACAAATGGTATGAATCGACAATAACTAAGTAACTTTTTTAATTAATTGGCACTACCAATTTAATTAATTGGTGGTACATTTTTTTTAAAGCGCAGGCTATCAAAGTCAGACGTTCGAATTGGTTTGTATGAAATTTCTGCATAAGATCTTTTTCCATAAAGTTTCCTTAACATTTAAGGTTATAAAGAAGATTTTTGTAGATAAAACTAATAACCAAGATTATTTTTTTTTTAACCGGACCAAAAATAGTTATCATTTGTAGAAATGGCATGCGAAAAACCGAAAGCAGATGATTTTTATCTCGAAAATCGTGGGACTTTTACTCAACTGAAATTCCAACATATAGTAGGACACGTTTTGACCTATCGACAGTTGCAGGATTGTCCATTCGGGGTCGGGTTGAAATTCCGAACTTTGAATGCTCCGACGGTTTAAAATTCCGAATTTTAATGTTCCGAAATTCAAGATGGGGCCGGGTTGAAATTCCGGGCTTTGAATGGTCAGAACGCTCAAAATTCCGAAAGAGTTTTACACGAAACACCAAAACTCCGAAAATCTTAACACCGTCAAAATAAATCACCTATGGAAGTTTTAAAAGTTTCAAAATTTTCAATAAATCGACCAATTGTTTCAAAAATTTTTGTTTATCGAGAAGTGATTTTGCGTCAATTTTGAAATTTGTCTAAACAATGTTACACGTTCTACATCATTCACAGTCAACTGTGTAGACTTTCGCTGGCATGATCTTGACATGAGGGCCGGCTTGAAATTCCGAACTTTGAATGCGCCGACGGTTTAAAATTCCTAATTTTGATGTTCCGAAAGTACAAGGTTCGTCAAGATCATGCCAGCGAAAGTCTACCCAGTTAACTGTAAATGATGTAGAACGTACAACATGGTCTAGACAAATTTCAAAATCGACGTAAAATCACTTCTCAAAAATAAAAATTCTCGAAATAATACGTCGATTTATTGAAAATTTTGACACTTTAAAAACTTCCATATCCGAATTATTTTGACGGTGTTCCGATTTTCGGAGTTTTGGTCTTTCGTGTAAAATTCTTTCGGAGTTTTGATCTTTCGGGGTACTCCCATTTTTGTACATTCCCACAGCTTCTCATTTTCTAATTTTCTAAATATCAAACACGTAACCAGTCATGCAAAAGTTCAATCACTATACTAAAAGTCCATTTTTTTATTTTTTATTTCGGTCCAGTTCGCAAAACCAGCTACACCGATTGACCATGCAGCAGCGCCGGCACTTTCTTTGAACAATAATAACTTCATTGTTTATCAATATTTTGTCCACTTAAAAAAAAACCCAAACTTGGCAGGATTATGGATTAATTGTGACGGAAATCCCAACCTTGTCATCTCGATAGTCTCATCAGAGTACAATAAACGACAGTGAGAATTGTATCTATCTATCATATAAGTATAATGCACTAGACATGTACAGCATATCGCAGTACCGCATGCCGATACTTTATGCGAGACGTCGCGTCGCATTTAATTCGCAAACGAAACACGCTATAATTATCGCAATGCGATATTTAATGGTGCGCGCAAACACTGTGTATGGAAATAGAGAATTAGAAATACGTACACACACACACACACACACACACACACATATACATATACATATATACATACATATATGTATATATGTATGTATGTAATGTATATATATATACACATACATATATATATATATATATATATATATATATATATATATATATATATATATATATATATATATATATATATATATATACCTATATAGGCATACGAAGGTACGCGTAATGGGAGCAGAATCAATACGAAAATATCGTACATGTCGGACAGCCTGGTTCGGACACCTCGCTCATGCTGATAAATATTGTGTGGACCGATTTTATCAGAGAGAAACATTTTCGAATGGTAAATTTATTTAGCGAACCAGTGAAATACTGTATCCATTCATCGCAGTGTTATACCTCTGTGAGAAAAGTTAATTTCATATATATACAGGGTGTCCCTCTTATCTCTGCCACCCGAAATAACTCGGTAATTATCGACGTCACAAAAAAAATGTTCTAGACAAAAGTTGTACGGTGTAAATGGGGCCATCAACTGCGATCAATTTTTTTATTTCGGTACAGTCCCTGACGCACAGTGAAGGTCACCTCCACTTTTTTAAATGGAGTAGTACATTTTTTTCAACCATCTTGTCGAGCACTTCAAGGCACATCAAAAACATTAGGGGATCAAAGTCGTTTAAGGTCATTTAGAACACCTATTAAAATGATCCCCATGTAACCCATATAAAAAAACGGGTTTTGTGAGTATAGCAAAAAAGTATTTTACATAAGAACCTTGGTATGTAACCTTTAATGGGACGGGACCTTGAAATCTATTCCAAAAGGATATTGGAATGAAATTTTCGAAATACACGCGAGCGAAGCTGCGGGGAAAAACCAATATATATATATATATATATATATATATATATATCTGTACATTGGTTTTTTTCCCGCAGCTTCGCTCGCGTGTATTTATACATATATATTGAATACACATACATTACACAGGATGTTAGGAAGGTCGATGCAAAGCCTTAAGAAGGTAATAGGTTACCTCGCTAGGAACATATCTAACCTAGGTTATCTTAGTCCAAAGTCTAAGGATTTCGAGTTATCATGGTATGTATGATTTGTCCAAAATTTCCCAAAATTAGATACTAGCTCGTTCATAATGTTCAAACAGACAATAATTGGTAACTAAAAACTTATTTGCGTCTTAGATTAATGTGTATTCACTCGACAAACACCAATACAATCATCTGTATCCACACAACTAACTAAATGGGACGTGTTGAATAATTAAAAATTGTCAAAAAATAAAAATACCTCTTATGTTAATGCAATTTTTGAAAAAAGGCATTAACATAAGAGGTAAACGAGTTAGTATCCAATTTTGGGAAATTTTCCAAAAATAATACCTACCTTGATAACTCGAAATCCTTAGACTTCGGACCAAGGTAACCTAGGTTGGATTTGTTCCTAACAAGGTGACCTATCACCCCCTTAAGGCTTTGCATCGACCTTCCTAACACCCTGTATATGTAACAAAAATGTATACAGGTACAAAATACGTAGTAGCACAGAGAGTTCTCTCGATTCGAACGCCACGAGACCTTTCCTCTGGAGAAACGTAATTCTGACGCGATCTTTCCCAGCTCTCCGCCCGTTATATCCGTACCCATCTTCGCGTTCCACTTTTCGACTATATACAAGTACCTACATGACTAAAGCGAAAAGTCTTGGCGAAGTTTTGTCTTGTCCCGCTCAATATGGAGGATCCTACATGCGAGGGTAAGATGGTCCTACTCGTATATGAACTCTCTCTCTCTCTCTCTCCCTCTCTCTCTCTCTCTCTCTCTCCCTCTCTTGTCTTATCCAGTCATTGGTACGGAAGAAGAAACTTGCACCAGGTCACATTCTCTCCTCCATCTCTGTCTTCCTCCTCCGCCCCGTTGCTCTTTAAGCCTCGGATGCATATGAACAAGTGGCTTAAGCTCCCATGTCCCGAGTGCCCGAATATTGTACAAAACACGGTGGCACACGCGATGCCGAGAGGGGTTGAAAGGCTTGGAATACGGTTTGGACCGAGTTTTCCAGTGAGTAGGAGAACGGAAGAGACAGAGGGTGAAAGAGCCGGAGAAGGGGTGAAAAGACGGTAATAACGCCAGTGAGTCATCAGCTTGGGCCATCAAGTCTGGGCTCTCGGAATTGTACGTGTGCAGATACATACATACATCCGTATATGTAATACACGTACATCCTAATCGAACTGGGTCTGGAAAGTTGAAGTGTCTCTGTGCGGTGAGGACGGGACCGTAATGCCCTTGTAATGACGTAGGTAAGAATAAGAGGTTGGGGTTGAAAGCTGCGAACGTGTAACGGGGTCCACCAGGCGATCCATCCGCAAAGGTGTTGACAATAACGAGAACGAAGAAACCGTTTTGTCGGACCGGTACGCGGGTCTTCTGGCTCCGTCCATTATCATCCATCCTCATTTTTTCCCTTGGTCCGCAGCTTAACACCTATCAGACGAAAGATTCCTTACCGTTGTCGCGGGGGCAAAAAGGTCTGCTCACCTATACGTGTCCACTTTGGTGAAGGGATGACGGGGAGAAAGATCGGCAAGTCCAGAAGAAAGAGAACGAGGCGCAGATGATGAGGTAGGGTGTGTTGGGGATGGTGGATATGTCCGTGGTGGACCCTGCGGTCGGTGGTTGAAACACCGTTTCACCCACCAACCCGGAGGTGGCAGTCCTTTCTGCTCCTCTTCCAACTCGCCCAACCAGACCTTCCGCTCCTTCTCCATCTCGGTCTCCCTCCCCTCCTCATTCTCCGACGAACACCGCAACTACATCGATCCACATTCCATACTTTAACCCCTTTAGCACTTTGCCCGGCGCGTCACGTCCCGTTCCTTCGATCCTCGCTTCCTGTAGACCTAGCCCGAGACCATCGGCAACCTCGCCAGCAACCGGGGCGATTCTCTCACGTCTTCTCCTCATCTTGTTCGCCATCTTTCTATAGCCCGCTCTGCTTCTCTCCATCTATCTCTCAGACCCACTCATCTCCCTCATTCTTCGCTCTCCTGCTCCCTCTAACTGGGCTCCTTGCTCGTACATCAGAATCTCCGACAAGAGAGCCCGCAGGCGTCGCGAGATATTTGCCTTTCAGGAATCCCACGTTGTCGTGCTCCCTCTTCGTCTTCTTCGTCTTATACAAGCCCCTTTGCCACTCCCACTTCTGCCATCCCTCTGTTTCGTGTACAATGCGGTATCCAATGGTCGTTCCGTGTCCAATGAACCGCACATAATCATAGACAACAAGCCGAGGGGCCCTCAAGTGGCGCATCAAAGATGCGGACGTTGATGGAAATACCGATCGGCAAAACTTTGGTTGGATACTTCAAGCGTTTCCAGACATTGGGCAGGTTGGCTACTTTGGCTCGTCTGTTCAGGTACAAGTTATTGAGCTGTGCTTGGGCATCTACCGAGAATACAGGCTGCTGCGTGGAAGATCCCCAAACTCGGTACGAGGGCTCATTCCCAACTGGACGATTGCAATGGAATTCCTGGTAGCTTACAGTTGGGCCCTAGATCTTGGGAACAAGTTCTTGGATCAGGGATGCAAGCCTTGGACTAACATTTCATGGACACCATCCCGTTTACGTTCGATGATTCGACCGGTAATTGGTGGTGGCTTCTTTTGATGGAGTTTGTTTGGGTTTGGTGACCCAGCGTGCAATTGGTAGGATGTTGGTTCTTCGGGGTTCTTTGGATTCGGCGATTGAACGTGCAATGGCTCAATGCTGGTAACTACTGAGGACGTTCCCGAAAAACTGATGTTTTGTACTGTCCAGTCAATAACAGCATCGAGTTAACCGCTCACTGAAGTTCTTTTCTCAATTTTGTATTGTGTTTTATCAGACTGCGTGGCAACTTGCGGTTTTTTGTGATTGAGGATGATTGATCACTGGGGAATTTTAGGCTGACTGGTTTTACAAGGAAGACTTCGTGGATACGGAAGTTGTGCGTGAAACTTTCAACGAGGTACCCTCGTCTCGCCACAGGAGTTTCCTCTTGCTTTCACCGCTCTCTCTCTCTCTCTCTCTCTCTCTCTCTCTCTCTCTCTCTCTCTCTCTCTCTCTCTCTCTCTCTCTCTCCCTCTCTCTTTCTCTATCTCTCTCGTGCCTTCACGTCGCACTGTGATATGCTACTAGAGTTTCGATTCTCCAGAATTCGATACGTTTCCTAGCGAAGATCTCTGCCCCAAGCATCCGGCAGAATTATTGGTACGATGCGGAAAAGTCGAAAAATTCCTATTTCGAGATACTCTTTCAGGGATTTGCCATTTCGACTCCCACAATTCCATACATTTCTATTTTATTAACACGCAATGGAGGACTCACAGCAATCGACGAAGCGAGCGATATGAACTATTGATAGAATATTATTATGAATTATTAGTAATGTTGGGTTATTAATTGTTAATATTATCAATATTACCTTCGTATTAGTACAGCAATTATGTATCAATACTATATCGTTAATGTACTATTTATTACATGATTAAACGAACTTACCTGTAAGTGAAGTTCGATCATGATTGTATGAAGCGCCTCTTCCGAATAGATCAACTTGTAGTCCCCCTCTCCTCTGCCGGCGTTGCCACAGTTTTTTAAAGCTCGTAACCAAGCAAATAAACATTTTGTTTCGTCTCCTTGTCTCCTATTTTCTTCGTTCGTCATTTATTTTAAAGTGCTGCTGTAACTTGTTGCTGTAATTTTCTTGAGTTAGTGTTATGTAGGGGAAGGGTGTGATTGATCTATTCGGAAGAGGCGCTTCATACAATCATGATCGAACTTCACTTACAGGTAAGTTCGTTTAATCATGTAATTGTATTTCGCGCCTCTTCCTCAAGATCAACTTGTAGCTGTTTAAAGTAAGTTACAGCAGATTATGATAATTCGTGATTTCAGAAAAATAGTTTATTGTCATTATTATTATTATTATTATCTTTTTTTTTTCTTTGAGTGAATCTAATTTACAATCAGCTTACCCTTTTAACACAGATTTTGCGAATATATCTTTATCGGGCATTATAGGAAGTTTATAAAACCGTGCGAAAGTAGCAGAATTTTTTGTCCATCCTGCGGTCTTTCGAATAGTTTCTATATCAACATTCATTCGACTCGCTGCTGAAGTGGATGCATGTCATGTACTATGGGCCGTGAAAATGTCTGTATCTATGCCACTCTCACAAAGTGTATTTTTGACCCAACGACTTAGCGTTTGATTAGAAACTTTAAGATGAGGTCTCTTATATGATATGAATAATGAATGATGGTTAGATCGTAAACCTTCCGTTCGTTTCAAATAATACAATAATGTTGATGCAGCGCACAAATTGTCATTATCCCTGAAAAACGGTATGATGAGGTTAGGTTGTATACGTCCCAAACCCGAAGTCTTTATTTTTCGCGGAATCTTGATCTCTATTTGATCATTAATTTTTGTAATATCTCTAATATCAATAAGAGAGAGCGTTTGTATTCTCTGTCCTGTCACTAGAGCCAGTAGTGTGACCAGTTTTAGTGTTATCTTTTTTAGATTAGTCGTGTCATTATGAGGCCATTTGGAGATGTGTTTCAAAACTATTTTTGGGTCCCATGTCGTGTCATATTTAGGTTTCGCTGGACGTTGTTTGGAGATACCCCGAAAAAACATTTTTATTCTCGGATTTTTTCCGATTTCTTGGTCATGCAGAAACGAAATTGTTGATCTAGCACAATTTAAAGACCCATAAGATGCCCCACTGTTAAATTCTTTTGTAAGAAAGGCCAATATAGTTGGTATCGAGACCAAGAATGGATCAGCTTTTTCCAACTCACAAAATGACCACCACTTTCTTAGGCCACCGTCGTACTGTTTAATTGATGAATCGCTCAAAGAAGACATCATTATATCGATTGTCTCTTCCGGTATACCTTTCAGGATAAATGCCTTCCTGACAACGTTGCGGATACCAATGTAATGCGTTTCCACATTGGATGGATCTCCCTATTTGATGAGCGTAGCAGATTAATATTTGGTTTGAAGTAGATTGGGTCCGATATGCGCATTGATTCGTACATGGGGAACCATGGCTGGGCTGACCAACGTGGTACTACAACAATCCCTGTAGATCCCTCAGATCGAATCTTTTGCAAAACCTTCAATATAATTGCGAAAGGTGGAAAAGCGTAAAAGAAGAAAGGCTTCCAATTTACTGTGAACGCGTCTATAGCGAATGCTTCAGGATCTTCAAACCACGAAATAAATTTTTGACATTTCGTGTTCACTCGAGTGGCAAAAAGATCTATTTCTGGTTTACCTAGTTGTTCACTCAACGCGTGAAACGCTTCTGTTGACAATGCGAATTCCGTTTCGGGTTCCAATTTTCTAGATTCAATGTCTGCAGTTATATTATCTCTCGATGGTATGTACGATGCGAAAAGCCAGATGTTTCTTTCCTCACACCACATCCAAATATCCTTTGCTAATTGACTAAGTTCTATAAATCTGATGCCGCCCATCCGATTTATATACGCAATCGCCATTGTGTTATCAATTCTGAGCAAGATTTCGCAATTATTGGAGTTGCTCGCGTAACATTTCAAGCCGAAGTATGCCGATTGTAATTCTAAATAATTTATGTGTTGTTTGCGATCTCTTTTATTCCAGTAACCATGAGTTTTTTCGCCATTGCAGCAAGCTCCCCATCCCGATGTGGAAGCGTCGGTAAATATTTCCAGTGTGAAATTTCTTGTCGAAATCGGATTAAATGTCGTCATAATATTATTTTTCCACCAATCAAAATCTGTTGACAAGTACTTTGGAATTTTCATGAAACACTCAAAGTTATTATTGTTGGATTTTAGAGCCCAGTATTTTTCTCTTTCAAAATCTTTTAAGTGAACCCAACCATACTTAACAGCCAAGCAACATGATCCAAGAATTCCAATAAATCTTGCAAAATCCCTTATTTTACATTTTTGTTTCAAACTAAATTTTGCTATTTCATCCAATGTTTTTAATTTTTTATCGCTTGGAAGTTCGACGATCATTCGTTTGGAGTCAAAGACAAAATCTAAAAACCTTCGTTTCTTTTTAGGGATAAGTTGGCTCTTTTTTGTGTTTATGATAAAACCAAGCTTTTTCAAGATCGAACATGTCTCAGAAATATTATTTACACATTTTTCATACGTGTTGCCAATTAGTAGTATGTCATCTAAATAAACTACCGATTGATACCCTAGGTTTCGCAAATGTGCGACGACAGGTTTTAAAATTTTCGTAAAAACGTATGGCGCAGTGTTAAGACCGAACGACAAGCACACAAACTCGTAAGTATTTTCCATGAACATGAATCTTAAATACTTTCGATCCGACTCCGAAATTGAAATTAGATGATAGGCGTCTTTTAGATCTATTGTTGCCATGAATGATTCCTTTTGTATTAGTTTCATGCACGTTCTTGCGTCTTCTAATTTGAAATGAATTGGTCGGAGATATTCATTTAGCTTTTTTAGATTTAAAATTAATCTATTGGAGCCGTCAGGTTTGGGCACCAAGAAAATTTTTGATAGAAACTGATCTTTTATCGGTGTACATTGATTGATCGCACCTTTCGCAATTAATTCAGATATTGATTTCGATAATTGACGGTATTCAGTTTCTGACCAAATCTGTTCCACGGGAGGTGTACTTTGTTTTACTCTTTTTTCAAACGGTATCTCGTATCCATCTATCCATTTGAGAATTATCGGATCTGATGTTATGTCTTCCCAATCCTTGGTAAAATGTGTGAGTCTACCGGCAAGAATATTCATATTTACCTCTAACGTCTCCGTTGAGGCTGACGTTGATAAGAGCTGCCCTGGGACTCCGATCTCGACTTCTGGTTCGCGTAATTGCGCTGGTTCGAAAACTTGTTCGATGTATAGATCGGGTTCTTCTGCCCGCCCGAAGCCTTGTGTTGGTTTGGGTGTCGTGGCGGGTCCCTGAAGTTTTTTGGTTTCGTTTTTTGCGTGGATGATAGTTTAGTCATTGGCTTGAACTCCTGAGATGAGCGTTGCAATAATTTGGCAGCTTTTACATGTTCATCCAATTTTTCTCCGAATAGTAGCTCATTTGGTACGGTCTCGCGCAGGGTATCTCGTATTGAGGGATGAATGTTCTGAAGAACGAGGTTCCTTCTAATCTCGTTTTCGTCGTGCAGTATATTGGATAAGATTCGACATGCGTCGCTGAGGTGTTCTACCCATGACAGCTTATCCTTCGCATTAGTCTGAAGAATTTCTGTCGTGACCTTTGCTATTGCAGTAAGAGAGGCAGAAATTTGTTTCTGAGTGGTAATGATACGTTCGTCTCTCTTGACTATATTTTCCTGCAAGGATGTTTTGACCTCGAGATTCAGAGCTGGAGGTTCCAACTGTCTGCAATTTTTTGGCGGCTCGTACTTTTTTACTAGATCGAGACCAACCGCCTTTGGAAGGCCTGTCAGAATTATTTCAATAATTCGCGCAGCCAGATCTTTGTGAAAGGGTTCAGTGGAAATTTTTTCCCGTGTCAATCTTTGTCCTAGAACCGTCAAAACTTCAATATCGAGGTCTGGATCTTGAGAGGTACATTCTGTCGGCCCAATATCAGTCATCTGCGTATGCTGATTGGCTGTGGCGACTATATCACAATTTTCCGTTTGTATTTGCGCTGCAGCGATGTCTTTTAGTACCAGAGGGTTTTCGACATCGCGGTGAGATCCATCGGTTTTGTCGTCCTCGATATCGTGCTCTGTGCAATCCCAGGGCTCTTGCAAAAGCGACGAATGAGGGGAATTTTGCCTCAAAATTCGCGAGACATCACCTATTGGCAGAACATCTTTTTGAAGAACTTGTCACGAGCGAACATCTCTTTTCATAGTCGACCTTGAATGGATTGAACCCACTCAGGTCTGCAGTTAGGATCTTTTGACAATGACGTTAGTCCGTGTGCCAGTTGAACCGGCACACGAGTGTCAAGATCACGATGTTGAAAGGGAATTATCGGTGAAAAAGAACGGGAAGAGTTTTCCCACGTGTCAGTTGGACCGACACGTTGGTATGGACAGCCATGTCAGTTGGACCGACACACTGGTACGGACAGCTATGTCAATTGGATCGACATGCTGGTACGGAAAAAACTATTCAGCATTCCTCAATTCTTGCTATGCAGTCTGGAAAATACGGAGAGCAGAAGAATTATTTTATTTACTTACCGCGTTTTTGTTTTCCCGATTTTTCCTTTCTCTTTTGTCGTTTGCGTAACTTCTTTTCGTAACGTTTGAATCGTTTTTGAATTTTATTTTCTTTTTCGTCACTGTCGTCAGATAGATCCGAAGAACTTGTGCACTTCCGTTTTCTTGAACTCATTATCTTGACACTTTTCTGAAACACGTCTGTAGCTTCCGGCACAGAAAAGAAGAATGACGAACGAAGAAAATAGGAGACAAGGAGACGAAACAAAATGTTTATTTGCTTGGTTACGAGCTTTAAAAAACTGTGGCAACGCCGGCAGAGGAGAGGGGGACTACAAGTTGATCTTGAGGAAGAGGCGCGAAATACAATTAACCCAGTCCGACTATTTATTATCCCCGTCTGACAGTTCTATAACAAACCATTTGAGTCCTCATAAAATCCTAATTGACATTTAATCTTTTCTCTAATCAATGCCACACAAAAGCTGTGCGAAAATCGAGAAAAAAAATATGAAAACGATAAACAGTGTGTGACAAATGTGGCGTGGCTTTGTGCTCCAACGAGCAAAACAACTGCTTCAAAGCATTCCATACATCATAAAGAAATATCACGACACAATGTAACATGTCTGTGATACTCCCTTTATTGCTTTATGATTAGACACCTGATTAAATTTCTCAATAATTAAATATTTGTTTTTTTATTTATTAAAACCTACCATGGAGGGAAGTTTTTTTTTATTTTTACCTTGTTGAGTTATGAAGGGTTTTTATCATATCGGTATATTTACCTGCATGTGTTATTGCCTATAATTTTGTTTTAGTGCTATTTATGCATTAGTAATATACTGAAATCTTACTAATATGATGAAATTGCAGTATCTGTCGGTACATTTGTTTCTCTCTCGGGCTGAAATTATCCTGGCAGGGCTGGAATACATACTGTGACGATATCTATCATTTTTGGATTTTTTTTGTTAATGCGATTACGAATGTGCATAGAGCTACATTAAAAAAAGGATTTTCGAAACTATAAAAAAATCGTGTTCGTTTGATGGTATATACGAGTTTTTCATAATAACCTCGGTATGTAATACTTAGTCTGCAGAAAATTGAAAATTGAAAGATATGATTTTTTAATATATAGTTTTATTGCCTAGGCTCTTAACTTTAATTTGCAACAAATATTTTGTAAAAATTCCAAAAATTAACCGAGTTATGACCATTTTTCAAAAGTCTTAGACCTCCTACTGACGTGAGCTACGGTAAACCGCCCTGCTGCGATTTGCCCTTTTATCTTTTACCTTTGTCTCCAAATGACTGTTTAGGAAACGGTGTAAGTCGTATCTCAAAATATATTCCGATATAGTCCGATGTACTTCAAATTCAGACGTAGCACAATTTATAACATTTTCTAACGTCTGCCCGGATGATTTTTTTGCATGTCTGTTTATTTGTTAATAACGAATGATTATAATCGTTTTTCTGGACTTTTGTTTCTGCAACTGGCCATTTTTGTAATGTCCAGAATTTCGAAAAAGTATCCGGTCACACGAACGTCTTATTATCAAGCTAAAAGTACATTTTTTATTTTTCATTTCAGATGCCCATTATTGCCAGAAGCACCTGCACCGATTGGCCATGCAGCAACGACAGTAGATTCTTTAAATAATAATAAATCCATTGTTTATCAACATTTTTCAATAAAAAGAAAACTCAAACTTGCGAATACTATGCATGAAGTGTGAGTCAAATCCCGACCTCGTCATCCCAATACTCTCACGAGAGAAAAATATCGAAAATCCACCAGTTCTTTGGGTCCCAAGCTTACGCAGACCCATCAATACGATATTACTCCAAACTCCCAGACCTCCCGAATAATTCGGGAGCATAAGCATGAACCAAATTGCACGTCATAAGCATGAACCACAGTGCCAACACATGCGCGAGCGGATACTAAAGTGGAGCTATAAAATAATAGTACCTATCAAATCAATATTGTCCAAAACTATCGATTTTAGGGATCAAGTTATCACCTATTAATATTGGAATCCAGGCAGTTTGACCCAAAATCCACGAAACTACCGAAATCCCAAAAAAAACCCAAATGTTGAACTTTTATAGAAATCAACCTGAGCAAAAGTGCCGGCGTTTCCAAATACCCAAAACTTTGTTAAGGCGGTCCTCTAGTTTCTCGGGTCGAAAAAATCGATTTTTTTTTTTTCATAAATCACATCTACAACATGTGAAGAAACTGTGTGCCAAAGGATTTTTCGATATTCGAAGTGGTTCACAAGTTACGGCCCTGGAACGGAGCAGGTATACGGAGCAGGTATACTTTCAAACGCGTTTTTCTCGAAACACCATTTTTCGAAACGGTGACCACGATATTTCAGAAACTACTGCACCGATCTTGTTCAAATTTATACAGCATCTTTAATATGTTATGAGCCAGCGATTGAACTAGGATTGTCATGATTGCTTCGACAGTTTTTTTTTGTACGAGCGAAAAACTTAAGAAAAAATGAGTAAAAAATAGAATGTAATTTTCAAAAGTGTATAAAAAAGTCAATTTTTGTAATTTAGAATTCACTCTAGTTCAATCGCTAGTCTTAATTATGAAGATTAAAATGCCGTTTGGTTTTTTGATTTCAGATAAGCAGAACAGCCGCAATCTTGGTCACCGTCAAGCACCTCTTTTACTTGATGTCTTCCTGTCGGCCACTATAACTGTTATTCTATTATATATTTTGACTTCAAAAAATTTGTAAAGCTTATTTAAATGTTAATAAAGAATATGCAAAAACAATGAGATTGATTATTTCGATGCTTTGCCCGTAAAAAATTATTGAAAACCCGTAAAAAAACAGCCCAGAAACTAGAGGACCGCGTTAACCCAAGTCTGCTTCCCTCGTGTTAGTCTTATTCGTCATCCGTGCCAATCTCCTCATCCCTTGTCCTGCTGCTCTTCTCTCGTTTCCAATATACGCTTCGATCGTGGTCCCAATCGTCGCCGGCGGTATATAAAACTTTTCGAAAGCATAACCCATTGACCCAAATTTCAGAAGCGTCAGAAGAGGTGAGGCGCGACGGGGACGAGAAAAAAGAAGGAAAAAGGTGACGAAGAAGAAAAAGGTGGAGAGCTTCTTTTCGCTTCGAGATTCCGTATACCATCAGCATTCTCCAAATATACTGTACAGCGATGTATTATATGCGCTATACTTCACTCATCTCATATCTACGAAAGTTTATAACCCGGTACTCCCTCTCACCATCACTTCGATGTTCCTTAGTCCACGCTCTTTTCAAGCCCTCTCCTCTTTCCTCTTCAGGTATCTTTCTCCACTTTATTCTCTCTCCGCGTTGTCACCCGAATGAAATTGCAAAATAAAACTGAATATAAAGCCACTCGAACATACGGACATCCCTGCTTCATCGTACTCGTTCTCTATATCTCTCTCTCCCGCGATTCCTCTCACTCTCCATCTCCTTCTAACCCTTTTTCTCGTCTCTCTCTTCTCTTTCTCTCCCTTCTCTCTCTCCTGTCCCCCTCCCTTCGTTTGCTTCCCCTTCCTCTCCTCTCTCTACCGTTCCTCTCTCTCTCTCGCCCTTCTCACTATCTTCCTTCTCTCTCTCACCCTTCTCTCCGTCTCCCTTCTCTCTGTCGCCTTTTTTCTATCTCCCTCCTCTCTCCCCGCTCTCTCTCCCTTCTCCCTCTCTTTTTCGTTTCTCTCTCCCTCCCCGCCCTAACCCTTTCTCACGTCTCCCACTCCCTTCTCGCTTTCCCCCTCCGACCCTCCCTTCGCGCTCGCCCTTACTCTCTCTTGCCCTCCCCTAATCCTTTCTCTCGACTCTCTTTTTCTCTCCCTTATCTCTCCCTCCGCGCTCCCTTCTCTCTTTTGCCCCTTTATGTCTCCCCTCTCCAAGACTTTCCCTCGCATCTCTCTTTACCCTTTCTTTCATTCTTTTTCGCTCTCGCTCTCTTCTCCCTCTCTCCCCCCTCCATCGCGCTCCCCTCTCTCTCTCCTTCCTCTCCCCCTCCCTCTCTCCCCCTCCCTCTCTCCCCCTCCCTCTCCCCCCTCTCCCGTCACCATATTTTTCTCGTTTCTCTCCCCCCTCGCCCTAACCCTTTCTACCGCCTCCCATTCTACCGCCCACTCCCTTCTCGCTCTCCCCCTTCACGGTCTTTTCTCCTTTCTCTTTCTCTCCCTTCTCTTTTTCTCCCTTCTCTTTCTCTCCCTTCTCTTTTTCTCCCTTCTCTTTCTCTCCCTTCTCTTTTTCTCCCTTCTCTTTCTCTCCCTTCTCCCTCTCCCGTCCCCCCCTTCCTTTTCTCCCCCTTCCTCACCTCTCTCCCGCCCTTCTTACTCTCTTCCTTCTCTCTCCCTTCCTCTTCCCTCTCTCTCCCTCCCCTCTTCCCTCTCTCTCCATCCCCTCTTCTCTCTCTCCCTTCCCTCTGCCCCTCTACCCTTCCCTTTCTACCTGCTCTTTGTCGACCTTCTTTCTATCTCCCTCCTCCCTCTCTTTTTCCTTTCTCTCTCCGTTCCCGCTCTTCCCCTCCTATCCTCCCTTCGCGCGCGCCCCTTCTCCCTCTTGCCCTCCCCTAATCCTTTCTCTCGGCTCTCTCTTTCTCTCCCTTGTCTCTCCCTCCGCGCTCCCTTCTCTCTTTTACCCCTTTGTGTCTTCTCTCTCCAAGCCTTTCTCTCGCTTCTCTCTTTATCCCTTCTCTCTTCGTTCTATTTCTCTCTTGCTCTCTCCCTCCCTCACTCCCCATTGCTCTCCTCCCTCTCTCTCCTTTCTCTCCCCTCTCCCTCTCTTCTTAAACTACATAATCCCGTGTGTTGATACTTCAGCGTACCCAGACCCGATCAAACTTTATTGTCACGACATTCCAAGGCGCACTTTATCGCACTCTCGCGTCCTCGTCTTTGTCTTCCTCGTTTTTGTTGCCTCTTTTGCTCTCCACTTCCTCTTTTTATTCTTCAGCCGGAATAGACCCTGTGAGCGACTTATAGTGCGGCACTATCTCTCGGCGTGTCTACGCGCGAGCCGGGAAAATTGTCTGTGATCCTGATACGTCGTCCGATCGCGTCCTACCCGCGGGTCAATTCGAGCGAGGAACAAATTGCCGACCGAATTGCTAGACAAAACGAACCCTCGGGAAAAATCGTATAGTGCCTCTTGAAACATCTCATGCGAGGAAAGAAAAAAAGATATAGATATCTTTTCGATGATAGAAATCGACAGATAGAGATAGATGGAGAGAGCAAGAGAGAGGAAGAAAGAAAAAGAGATAGATTAAGAGAGATCGGAACGTATCGATGCAAAACGAAGGCAGCAAAGAGAAGAGAGCGCAATTACCGAAACGCCTCAGACTCTTCTCCCCACAGCCCCCCCTCCCTCCAACCCCTCGCTTTGCTGTTCCCCGTGACATCTTATTGCGTGCTTGAAAAATCGATTTTGCCCCCCCCCCTCTCCCCCGCCCCGTCACATTGACGAGAAAAATTGAAAGAAAGATCGCAATCCCGCGGCCCTCATCGCGACACTGCGGCAAGTCTCGCGAACAATCTATTCGAAACGTTGAAAGTCGGAGGAACCAAGAGAACCGAAACTCTTCAAGTTCCGTTTCATCCTATCCATGTTCTCTTATTGACGAGTAGGTACAAATATATTTAACTTTTTATCTTCTCACTTACAACGTATATATGTGGACTATGCTTAAATCCGCAGGATCGCCACTGATGGGTAGCGAGTTCCGTAACAGCATTATCATCATTTTTTTTATTATTGACACTATCATCATCACCACTGTCATTATTATTTTATGTTTTGCGACTTGCGAATTGTGAACTGTGACACAGATACCCACGCACATCCTGGGATTTCCTACATTACTGTTGAAACATCTATATACATACATGGGTGGGTCACAACTATCAGGGTTTCCTTGGCGAGCACGTAGGGCTTGGAATTGCGAGCAAAACGCTTTTTTTAATGTCGTGCGACAAAAATTGGCCGGGATATTCACGTGCTGAGCCCGACGCTGAGTAAACTGACGACAATTTTATAATTCTTTTTTTAATTGTTGACATTATCATCGTGTGTACTACTGTTAGTATTTTATTTTTTGCTGCACCCGGATTGTGAATTTTGAGACAGCCACCGAGGCACATCCTGCTATTTCCTACATAAACAGTTAATACATATATATACACATGGTGATTCAACTATTAGGGTTCCTTTGCCGAGCACATAGGGGGTGGAATTGCGAGCAAAACGCTTTCTTTAAATGTCATGCGATAAAAATTGGCCGAGATATTCACGTGCTGAGCCCCACGCTGAGTAAATTTACGACAATATTATAATTCTCTTTTTAATTGTTGACATTATCATCATGTGTACTACTGTTAGTATTTTGTTTTTTGCTGCTCCCGGATTGTGAATATTGAGACAGCTACCCAGGCACATCCTGCTATTTCCTACATAAACAGTTGAAACATATATATACACATGGTGATTCACAACTATTAGGGTTTCCTTGGTGAGCACATAGAGGGTGGAATTGCGAGCAAAACGCTTTTTTTTAATGTCGTGCGACAAAAATTGGCCGGGATACTCACGTGCTGAGCCCGACGCTGAGTAAACTGACGACAATTTTATAATTCTTTTTTTAATTGTTGACATTATCATCGTATGTACTACTGTTGGTATTTTATTTTTTGCTGCTCCCGGATTGTGAATTTTGAGACAGCCACCGAGGCACATCCTGCTATTTCCTACATAAACAGTTAATACATATGGGTCATTCCATGTCAAATCGACAAATTTTTTACCTGACCCCCTTTGATTTCGCTGAAAATTTTCTATCTTTTTCTACCCCCCGAAAGTTATTTTTCAGAATTTTTTCAAATTTTTTTTCCCGTCTCAAAAAAAGTTATGAATTTTTGAAAAAAAACCGCTCTTTTATTTTTAAATTGCCAGAACTTTTTCAAAAATTGACCGTTTGGGAACTTTTTTTTTTCAAAATTTTTGTTTTTAAATGTAGTTTTCGAAAAAAAATATGAAAAAATTTTCAGAATCCCAGATACATGAAATATTTTAGTTTTTTTGAAAAAACCGTAATTTTCTCAAAGTCCGACCGTTTTTTTTTTTTTGCTCTAAAAATACTTCAACTAATTCTGCAATGATCCCCGTTAATCAAAAGATGTGACGACAATCGCTTCTAATTTTTTTTCTTGATTATAAAAAAAATTTTGTTGAATTTTTGCTGATTTTATATAACTTTGTTATGAAATTTTTTTTATTTCCTCGTGAAACCTCAAAAGTTGAAAAATAAAATTTTATTGGAGAATTTCAAGTGATTATCGTCCAAGAAATTGTTATTTAAAAAAACAATAATTTTTTTCTCTCATTGACGTTATTTTGTCATGTTTCAGTACCAAAATGACGTTAAGTTGTCATATTTCAGTACCAAAAAAAAACGTCCATAAGAGTAAAAAAATAACGTCAATGAGAGAAAAAACTTATTTTTTTTTTTTAAATAACAATTTCTTGGACGATAATCACTTGAAATTCTCCAATAAAATTTTATTTTTTAACTTTTGAGGTTTCACGAGGAAATAAAAAAAATTTCATAACAAAGTTATATAAAATCAGCAAAAATTCAACAAAAATTTTTTTATAATCAAGAAAAAAAATTAGAAGCGATTGTCGTCACATCTTTTGATTAACGGGGATCATTGCAGAATTAGTTGAAGTATTTTTAGAGCAAAAAAAAAAAAACGGTCGGACTTTGAGAAAATTACGGTTTTTTCAAAAAAACTAAAATATTTCATATATCTGGGATTCTGAAAATTTTTTCATATTTTTTTTCGAAAACTACATTTAAAAACAAAAATTTTGAAAAAAAAAGTTCCCAAACGGTCAATTTTTGAAAAAGTTCTGGCAATTTAAAAATAAAAGAGCGGTTTTTTTTCAAAAATTCATAACTTTTTTTGAGTCGGGAAAAAAAATTTGAAAAAATTCTGAAAAATAACTTTCGGGGGGTAGAAAAAGATAGAAAATTTTCAGCGAAATCAAAGGGGGTCAGGTAAAAAATTTGTCGATTTGACATGGAATGACCCATATATATACACATGGTGATTCAACTATTAGCCCTTGCCGAGCACATAGGGGGTGGAAATGCGAGCAAAACGTTTTTTTTTTAAATGTCGTGCGATAAAAATTGGCCGAGATATTCACGTGCTGAGCCCCACGCTGAGTAAACTGACGACAATATTATAATTCTTTTTTTGATTGTTAACATTATCATCGTGTGTACTACTGTTAGTATTTTATTTTTTGCTGCTCCCGGATTGTGAATTTTGAGACAGCTATCCAGGCACATCCTGCTATTTCCTACGTAAACAGTTGAAACATATATATACACATGGTGATTCACAACTATTAGGGTTTCCTTGGTGAGCACATAGAGGGTGGAATTGCGAGCAAAACGCTTTTTTTTTAAATGTCGTGCGACAAAAATTGGCCGAGATATTCACGTGCTGAGTGCGACGCTGAGTAGACTAAGGCACGTAGCTGTGCTCATTGGGCTTGCACGTTTCGCGCGTGAGCGACTACTGTGCAATTGGACTCCTACTTGGTCTTTGAATGAGAATATCTCGGCTAATTTTTGTCGCACAACATTTGAAAAAAAAGCGTTTTGCTCGCGATGACACACCCTATGAGCTCACCAGGGGAACTTTTATAGTCGAGAATCACCCTGTGTTTATATATGTATATATATATATATATGGATGTTTACGTATAGCATGTTGGCTTATACCCTCGCGAGATCCGCGTTCGAAAACGCTCCGAGCACTTTCGAAGGATCCGCCGTATCGCGTGTGTTCGTTCCAGCTGGAAAACTTGGGGTTGAATCCTCGGGAGCTGAGCCGCGCGAATCGATGCACCGACGGTGTCCCGTTTCCGTTTCTACTTAATCCGCGAGACACTCGACGCATCGGGCGACCGAGTATAGCGTTTCAACTGCAATTCCGGGGCTGATCTCTCCCAGTGCAGGGAAGCGAACGGTATATCGAGACACCCGGTCGGCCGAGAGGTCGGCCATATTTTCACGTGCGTCAAAAGGTTCATATACAGGGTGACAGTTGTAAGGTGGCCATGTGCTTTTTAAGGGGTTACCCCCACTTGCGATTTTGAAAAAATCGATTTTTTTTATTGCATTTTTTTGAAGTGCAATTTGAAGTGCAGTTTTTTTTGATGCCCGGAATAGATGACTCTATGTAAGTTTACAAAAAAAAATATTTTCTTCGTGTAAACTGAAATTGAAACTTTAAACGCGTTTTTCTCAAAATGGCATTTCTGAAGTCGGTGACCAAGATTACTCGAACACTGATGAACCGATCTTCTTGAAATTTTGCAGGCTTATTTAATACATAAAAATGTAGTCTTTAATCGTTCGATTTTTTTTTTCGAAAAAAATGGCCGTTTTATAGCCAAAAAACAGCCGTTTTTTTCGTTAAAATCGAACCATTAACTTTGACTGTCCGCCATTTTGTGAAAAATGAATATTTTTTAAAATCCGTCGATTAAAGACTAGTTTATACTTATATTTGACTAAATCCATCCGCATTTTTTTTCAGATGATCCACTTCGCCGCAATGTTGGTCCCCGCAAACCGTGTATATAAAAACATTATTTCATTGACGGCCATTTGCCACTAAACAATGTAATATTTTTCAATAAAAAAATTACTGAAAGTTCTTCAAGATGTGTTCTTTAAGATGGTATATTGATCGATTTAAAAAGTTTTGTAGTTTTCTTTAAAAAAATTCATGAAAAAGGCCTTTTTTGCTCTACAAGTGGGGGTAACGCCTTAAGGGGCTGGCGCGGAAATGTTGCAACCGGAAATAATATATTTAATGCTTTTTCAGGTCTTCTTCGAAAAAAATATAGCGTAATTTTGTGAAGAGTGGTATTTGCCAGAAAAAATTGAGTATTCTGGAAAAAAAAATAAAAGTTCCATTTTGAGTGAAGCAGAATGACGATAATTAAATTCTGCATACGGAGAACTCTTAAAAAAACTTTTTTCATGGCAGTAGGTTGTCTAGCGCGCTTTTTTCGAGGTGATTTTCAGGATGGGATAACTTAAAAAAAAACAATAAAAATTAATACACATGTTTATGGATCCTTCAAGAATGTGAAAAAATTAAAAAAAATTCTATCATACACTTTCATACGTTTGTTCACCCCGGTGCACGAAAAACGCTTGGCGACCAGTGTTTGGGGAGTTGTTTGAATCTGAAAAAGAAACCGAACATGTTCTTGATCTGTATGAGCGTCGTGATGGATGGTATCAGATTCGGCAAAAAAGATCTAAAATAGCCACATGCTTAACATTTATTATCAATTTTTCCTTATTTTTCTGACCATTCTACGAGTTGAAAAGCATAGTTT
This sequence comes from Ophion slaviceki, assembly GCA_944452715.1. Lineage (NCBI taxonomy): Eukaryota > Metazoa > Arthropoda > Insecta > Hymenoptera > Ichneumonidae > Ophion > Ophion slaviceki. Next base: position 9,674,254 of record OX101783.1, on the reverse strand, counting down.
CGAGAAAAACGAGTTAAAAGTTTCTACATCTCGACCGCGATCCCCGAGTGTACTCCTTATAATTTTCATAACTCCGCTAATTTTATGAATGATCGTGAACAGTTTCCACAGACGTATTCAGAAAAGTTTGTGGAATAATAAAATGAAAAAAAAATCTTTTCAAATTTCTAGACACCAATACTGCCTCAAGTGGATTTACATTCCATGTATCCACTTGAAAATGCATCTTGGATAATTTTTATCTCAATGACAGGATGCACTAAAAAAAAATTCAGGAGCATATCGTATTCAGAATTGAACGGGTTATCCCCCATGGAAATTTATATACGCAAAAATATACTGCAAATTTATTTTATTAATAATTGTAATATATGTGAAATGTATGCCACATATTGAAAATATATGTTGCATATATGTGCCAAATTCTAATTTTCGTAACGTTTTTATGTATGAGATGTACATGCGTGGTATTACTGTATATCAATGTATCATATATCAATGATATATGTAGCATTTACCCTGCGTATGTACCACATATATACTGCATAAATGGTACATTTTTAAGTTTAAGTTTTAAGTTTTATTAAGTTCAACTGTAATAGTGTTTATACACAGCATATATTTCTTGTCAGGAATATGTATCAAAAATGTATGCGTTATACATGACGCATAAATGACACATATATGAGTCATATATGACGCATACATTTTTGATATATTTTTCTGACAAAAAAATAGATTGAAAATATATCGAAAATATATGCATCGTATATGCCTCATATATGCATCATATAAGTGTTTATACGTAGCATATATTTTTTTGGTCGGAAAAATACATCGAAAATATATGGGTCATATATGCGTCATATATTTGGTGCATATATACTAAATATATACGTATTATTCTATTTTTCGTCACTATATATGCGACCGATATATATATATAGCATATATTTTCTATATATATTCTACATACATAAATTTCCATGGGGGATGCCTAGTTGTAACAATCGAAAACAGCTAATTTTGGGGATTGTTTTTTTTTTCTAAATCGTGATGATAAATTTATGAACCAGGTTATCTAATGTCAAAAAATCAAAATATGTCGTTAGCATATTAGCTTATCCTATGATTGTTCGAAAGAATTTCCGAAATATCAAATATTTAAAAAATGGCTTCTGTTCAAAGTGCAATTTGATTTTGCAAAAAAATTGGCATTTTTCGTTCATCAAATCAAGAGTATATACAGACAAAAAAAGTTCTAAAAATTTCAGAAGTATCGATGCGCTAGTTTTTGAGATTTTTTGCTCACTGACTTTGAAAACGTAATTTCGTTAAAAAAAAGTCTTATGTTTCGAACGACGCTCCGAGCGTTCCGACGGACGTCAACAACAGCCTATAAATCTCTCATTTTTTATTCAGTCACCTTGACATTTTCAGGGAACATTTATGAGATGATATATTGCTAAAAAAATATTAGTTTTGGAAAAAGTGTTTTTTCGACTTTTTCAACTAGGCATAACCCCTTAATTATCTTCATTTCACTGTACTCAAAATACAATGTTAATTTTTTTCCAGGATGCTCAATTTTTTCTGGCAAATGCATTACGAAAATACGCCATGTTTTTTTTTCGAAAAGGGCTTGAAAACCCATTGATAATCGTATTTTTCCCAGTTGCAAAATTTCCGCGCAAGACCCTTAAGGCGTTACCCCCACTTGTAGCGCAAAAAAAGGCCTTTTTCATGAATTTTTGAAAAAAAGGCCTTTTTCATGAAAGAAAACTACAAAACTTTTTTAATCGATCAATATACCATCTTAAAAAACACATCTTGAAGAACTTTCAGTAATTTTTTTATTGAAAAATATTACATTGTTTAGTGGCAAATGGCCGTCAATGAAATAATGTTTTTATATACACGGTTTGGGGTGACCAACATTGCGGCGAAGTGGATCATCTGAACAAAAAATGCGGATGGATTTAGTCAAATATAAGTATAAACTAGTCTTTAATCGAAGGATTTTAAAAAATATTCATTTTTCACAAAATGGCGGACAGTCAAAGTTAATGGTTCGATTTTAACGAAAAAAAAACGGCCGTTTTTTGGCTATAAAACGGCCATTTTTTTCGAAAAAAAATCGAACGATTAAAGACTACATTTTTATGTATTAAATAAGCCTGCAAAATTTCAAGAAGATCGGTTCATTATTGTTCGAGTAATCTTGGTCACCGAGTTCAGAAATGGCATTTTGAGAAAAACGCGTTTAAAGTTTCAATTTCAGTTTACACGAAGAAAATATTTTTTTTTTCTAAACTTACATAGAGTCATCTATTCCAGGCATTAAAAAAAACTGCACTTCAAATTGCATTTCAAAAAAATGCAATAAAAAAATCGATTTTTTCAAAATCGCAAGTGGGTGTAACCCCTTAAAAACGCATGGCCACTTAATAATCGTCACCCTGTATATGTATCCCGAGGTAGTTGGCTCATACAGACGGATGATATATCGCACGTGATGTTACTACGAAAAAAGAGGCGGGAGCCAAATTTGTCAAACCTTCATTTTCGTTTCAATCAATGACGGACTCGTACCCCGCCCCATCACCCGCCGCTGGAATATCGAGAGAGGAAAGAGCAAAAAACGCAAGAAAGAGAGAGAGAGAGAGAGAGAGAGAGAGAGAGAGAGAGAGGCGTCCGAGAAAAGATATAAGCCCGCAGAAGGGACCGAAGAAAATTGGGAAAAAGCAGCGCAGCAGGTGGAGGAGGAGGAGACGGAGGAAAGTGGAGGAGCCGTGAGATGCAGCACGCTCGACGCGGACATCGAGATACTACGTGAGAGTACTGACGATCGGAACTGAATCTCGAGTAGCAGGCATAAACCGGAAACTCTAGAGGAGCACCGAACAGCTCGGGAAGCTTAGATACAGGCTGGCCCCAAAAACGACGTCCAAAAGGAAAATTTAGATGCCTCGTACCTATCCGAATCACCCCCGTATATGTTCTACGATCTTTTTCACTTTTCGAAAAAAGAACCATTTTTTGGGTTTTTACTTTCGATTTTATTTGGTCGTATAATCGTTATAAAGTGCAGTGTCAAGCAGTTGATAAATGACCAACTGCAACCTCACGTAGATGCCTTAGATTTTGATCAAAAGTTTAGAAAATTAGTTTGAGAAGATCAGTCACTAAAGTTCAGATAAAAAAAAATCTTTTACTTGGGTCAACCAATGTATTTCTTATTCAATTGGTTTTTTTTTCTCAGTGTAGATAATGTTTAAACATGATCTACACCGTAATCTACATGTAAATCAACGTCACACAGCGACTTTAGTGCAATTGATGCAAACTAGATGGCGTTAGTTGTATCGAACTTTGTTCGAGATTCACTTATCGCGAGATTGCAAGACTCGAGAGTGCGTGAAGAATGCAAAAATCGAAAAACAATATGAAAACGACAAACGGTGTGTCAAAAATGTGGCGTGGCTTTGGGCTAAAACAAGCATCACACTTGTTTAAAACATACCATACATCATAAAGGAATATTACGACACAAGGTAACTTTTCTGCCACCCTTCCTTTATTGCTTTAAGGGGTTACCCCCACTTGCGATTTTGAAAAAATCGATTTTTTTTATTGCATTTTTTTGAAGTGCAATTTGAAGTGCAGTTTTTTTATGCCCGGAATAGATGACTCTATGTAAATTTACAAAAAAAAATATTTTCTTTGTGTAAACTGAAATTGAAACTTTAAACGCGTTTTTCTCAAAATGGCATTTCTGAAGTCGGTGACCAAGATTACTCGAACACTGATGAACCGATCTTCTTGAAATTTTGCAGGCTTACTTAATACATAAAAATGTAGTCTTTAATCGTTCGATTTTTTTTTCGAAAAAAATGGCCGTTTTATAGCCAAAAAACAGCCGTTTTTTTCGTTAAAATCGAACCATTAACTTTGACTATCCGCCATGTTGTGAAAAATGAATATTTTTTAAAATCCTTCGATTAAAGACTAGTTTATACTTATATTTGACTAAATCCATCCGCATTTTTTTTTCAGATGATCCACTTCGCCGCAATGTTGGTCACCGCAAACCGTGTATATAAAAACATTATTTCATTGACGGCCATTTGCCACTAAACAATGTAATATTTTTCAATAAAAAAATTACTGAAAGTTCTTCAAGATGTGTTCTTTAAGATGGTATATTGATCGATTAAAAAAGTTTTGTAGTTTTCTTTAAAAAAATTCATGAAAAAGGCCTTTTTTTGCGCTACAAGTGGGGGTAACGCCTTAAAACTAGACCCCTGATTACATTTGTCAAAAACTAAATAACACGTATTTTTTATCCATTAAAACCTACCATAAAGTCAACTATTTTTTAGTTTCTATGTTGTTTAGTTACAAAGGGGCAACGTTCTTTTTTTGTCGAAAATCGAAGTTTTTTTCCATAGCTTGCCATTTTCGTAATTTTTTTTTCATTAAGTAAAGTACCCGGTCGAACCCAAGTTTTATTATTATACTAATTTTAATTTTATAAAATTTCAAGCTTGGCGTGACTATGTATCAATTGTTTGTAAAATCCCAAACGCATCATTCCAATACTCTCAACAGCAAAAAAAAAAGTTGAAACCGACCTGTTTTTTACCCTCGAGTAGACCCGTTGGCAGTTAAATATCTTAATTCTCACGACAGAAATGATTATTAATCAAACGATAGTAATGATTATTAATTGCTCATTATTGAAGCACATTTTATCGATATCCGATGTAGATCAACGAATTCTGCTTTTCACCAAATTCTTGCTTTTTTTCATAAATTACCCCAAGACCCGAAGTAGCCAGCGCGAGGACTATGCAAGGAAACCCGGAAGAAACGAGTAGCAGTTGTACGAAGCACTGGAAATTCCAAGTTTGCTAACACCGTTGCGTTCTCGTCTGCCGCAAATAAGATCGCCGATATTTGTGGCTCGCGAGAGCAAACAGCTCTTACTTACGTCTATATCTCGAGGACTCTCGCGAGCTCGTGTGTCGTCTCCGAAGGGGCTTTGTCTCTTATACGAGCCGTTGTCTTCGCCGACGTATCTTCGGTATCGGATATTCCGAACTTACGTTCGAGGAGGAGAGTGATTTTAAATTCGATATTTCGTATGTAGATATGGGTGTGTGTGTGTGTGTGTGTGCGCGTTGCTTGTGTGTGTGCGTGCGTGCGTGCGTGCGTGCGTGCATGCGTGCGTGCGTGCGTGCGTGCGTGCGTGCGTGCGTGTGTGTGTGTGTGTGTGTGTGTGTGTGTGTGTGTGTGTGTGTGTGTGTGTGTGTGTGTGAGTATGTGTCTGTGTCTGTGCGTGCGCGTGTGTGTGCGGGTGCGGGTGCTTGTGTGTGTGTGTGTGTGAGTATGTGTCTGTGTCTGTGCGTGCGCGTGTGTGTGCGGGTGCGGGTGCTTGTGTGTGTGGGCGTGTGCGGGTGCGTGTGCGTGTGTGTGCGTGTGCGTGTGTGTGCGTGCGCGTGTGTGGGTGTGTGCGTGTGTGTGTGCGTGTGTGTGCATGTGTGCGTGTGGGGGGGAGGGTGAGTGTGTGTGTGTGTGTGTGCGTGTGTACGTGTGGGGGGTGAGTGTGTGTGTGTGTGTGTGTGCGTGCGTGTGTTCGCGCGCGTGTGTGTGTGCTTGTGTGTGTGTGTTTTTTTTTTTTTAAGAGGTTTACCGGGAAAATGCCTCCGCACCGTAGCAAATAATTGCCGTGTGTCGGGCTTGCACCGACTAAAAAACCCCATTCCTCTGTGGCCTTACAAATTCTCCCGCGGGACGACCGCTAGGTATTACATCGCGGGAGAAGCCTTAGCCGTAGCTCTTCCTGCAGTGTTGTCAGACGACCTTACATCCCCCGTTCCACTCTAGATGTTATGAGTGGTTTAGGGGTTCGTGTCGCTGATTTAATCTATGACTGCCTGGTCTTCCGGCATCGTCTTCTTCCTCGCACGTTCTGCACGTCGCAACTCCTTCATCACTGCGGCAGCATAAGCCGATACCGCTGTCCATGCGTCTGCTGACTTCAGCATCAACTCAACCAGGTTGTCCGGGGTGATGCGTGTCTCCAGCTGATCCTCGACTATCGCGCGGGAGGCACTAAAACGTGGGCATTGGAACAATGCATGTTCAGCGTTCTCCTCGACTGCTACACATGCTGGGCAGTCCGGGGAATCTTCATAATTAAACTTATAGAGATAAGCCCGAAAACAGCCGTGTCCTGAGATCACTTGAGTGAGATAATAGTTGAGCTCCCCGTGTAGACGGTTCACCCATATATCCACCTTCGGGATTAGTCGATGTGTCCACCTTCCCTTGGGAGAAGCATCCCACATCGTCTGCCACTGGTTGAGACTGGTTGCTCTCGCTTCTGTCCTTGCATAACTGGGGTTTCTAGCTCCCTTCTGCTGGTACATCGATCTACGCTCCTCGGCAAGCACCTCAATGGGCAGCATTCCCGCGATAACGTTGATAGCGTCCTCGGAGACAGTGCGAAACGCACAGGCTACCCTCAAGGCGCTGACGCGATACGTTGCTGCAGCCTTCCTGCGGTACTCCTGGATTTTCAGTGCATCAGCCCATATGGGTATGCCATAGGTGAGCACTGAGGTCGTCACTGATGACAGCAGTTTCCTCCTCTTCTGTCTGGGGCCACCAACATTAGGCATGAGTCGCGCCAGTGTGGTAGCCACCCCAACGGCCTTTCTGCTGATCTGCTCGGTTTGTTCTTTGAAGTTCAGCCTCGCGTCGAGAATCACACCCAGGTACCGAATGAACGGTTGGGATGTGATTTCGGAGTTTCCAACCCTGAGCGTCACCGTTTCCATCACCTTCCTGCTGGGTACAAGGAGTACTTCTGTTTTGTGGGCTGCAAGATGCAGTCCAACAGAAGACATCCATTCCTTTATCTTGGCGAAAGCTTCGCCGAAGAGTGCGGTGATTTGCTCCAGGAATTTGGCGATGACAATCAGCGCCGCGTCATCTGCGAACGCTACGATGGACACTCCTTTCGGCAATTTTAATAGCAGCAGATCATTGTACATGATGATCCACAGAAGCGGTCCAAGTACAGAGCCCTGAGGAACTCCTCCAGTCACCCTATACGTCTTTGGTCCATCCTCTGTGTCGTACATGAGCCACCTATTACATAGGCAACTCGCCACTATTCTCCGTAGGTACCATGGTACACCTAATGTTTTTAGGGCATCCATGATACACTTCCATATCGCCGAGTTGAAAGCGTTTTTGACGTCGAGAGCGACAACTGCGCAGTACTTCTTGGACCCTCTTGCCCATCGTTTCCCCGCAGTCGACTCCTGCGCCTGCTTCACCACTGTGTTAATGGCATCCAGAGTAGAGCGCTCCTTTCTGAAGCCAAACTGGCCTTCCGCCAGTAGAGGGTCCACGACTTTCTCAATCCTGTTATGGATGATGCGCTCGAAGATCTTTCCGGCGGTATCCAGCATACAGAGCGGACGATAGGATGAAGGTTCGTCCGGTGGCTTCTTCCCTTTCGGGAGGAGCACTAGCTTCTGCCACTTCCACTTGTCCGGGAAGATTCCTTCCTTGAGACACGCATTGTACATGCCCAGGAATATTGCCGGTGCCAACTTGATCGCTGCCTTGAGTGCGATGTTGGGTATCCCATCCATGCCGGGGGCTTTATTGTTGCCCACCCTGGCAGTCGCCGTAAGAAGCTCTTCTTCAGTAATGGCTGGGATGACCTCATCGACGTCCTCCTCGAGTTGGTAGTCCTCCTCGGGTTGCTCAGGGAACAGATGTGAAACAATCTTTTCCAGCAGGGCTGCATCCACAGGCGATGGCATTGGCTGGCTTTTCAGCCGAGTCATTACGACTTTGTACGGCCTGCCCCAGGGAGCATCTTCCACCTCGCTGAGCAGTTCGCCCCAGCTTTCAGCTTTACTCTGCTTGATAGCCTTTTTAAGGTTCAAGCGCGCCTTCCTGTGCTGTTCTTCCAAATCGGGAAACGAGCGATTGCCTCGAGCTCGTTGCGCTAGGCGGCGAGTTCGATGACACTCCCTTCGGAGGCCGGCAATTTGTTCGCTCCACCAGTGTACCGCCGGTCGGAAGTCGACATTACGTTTCCGTGGCATTGTGGCATCGCATGCTTCGGTGACCCTCTGCATGACCACCTCGACCTTCTCGGTTGCACTTTCCGCTGCGAGGGGGCTGGTGTCAAAAGTTTCACGAAACAAGTCCGCGTCAAACATTTTCGCTTTCCAGCCCTTCCCGTTTGTCTTCGGTGCCTTCGCTGTTCCGCTGAAGTCACCGCGAATCTCCCAGAGAATTGCTTGATGATCACTGTGAGTGTAGATATCACTGACTACCCAGTGGCACTGGTTTCCTCTTGCCAGGCTACTACTCACAAAAGTGAGGTCCACTATAGAGGAGGCTTCACCTTTAACAAAAGTGGGCTTTGTACCTGCATTAAGTAGTACTACATCCAATAAGGACATAGCCTCAAGCAGAGCTTGGCCCTTCCTGTTCGTCACTCTACTACCCCATTCCACAGCCCACGCGTTGTAATCTCCGGCTATGGCTACCGGGAAGCGTTGTTTAGCGTCTGCGACTAAGTTGTCGAGAAAATTCTCAAACTCATAAGTCGTCAGACTCGGCGGTGCGTAACAACTGTAGAAATGAACTCCTTTGGCTTTTATTCTCACAAAACCAGTTTCCATCCGACTCGCAAGATCCTGAAATGGAAGTTTTCCGCAGGACCAAATTGCGGCCTTCCCACTTGCGTCAGATTCCCAAGGTTGCGTGTCTAGATGTCTATATGGTTCGGAGAGTATCGCCAAGTCAGGCTTCAGTTCGCGCACAGTCTGCATGAGCAGGTCCTGTGCTGCTTCACAATGGTTGAGGTTCAGCT